>OX451737.1:1706580130-1707023686 GCA_948472305.1 Vicia faba | reverse complement strand
ATTTAACCCCCCAAAACCCCAATCGCAACAGTTCATCCAAAAGAAACGCAAATAAAGAGAAGAAAAGCTAAGTTATTTTACCCCCCCCCCCCCCCCCCCCCCCCGGCCGTGGCTGTTTACTTCCTATCTAGTTATACTAACCCATCTTCTCTATTTGTTTTGCAGGCGATGATGGTGGTGGTGATGATAGCGGTAGTGCAGTGAGGACGAGTATACGGCGGCATGGTCGAAAGCTCTTAGGGTTTCAGATGTTGAAACCCTAGAGTTTTCCTCTTCTTCTCTGTGATTGATTTGTGTTCTTCAGTATTTCCTTCCCTGCTGTAATCGTCCTCCTGTAATCATCTCCCTCTGTATATTCCCCCCATAAATCCTCTTATTCTGTCAAATTTCTCCCCCCTTGGTTCATTCTAGGAATTTGGTTTATATAGAAAATTAGGGCTTAGATTTTTAGGAAACAAATTAAAGTTGTTTCATTATTTTATCAAATTAGGGAATAACATTTATTTTGTTGTAATCTGTATCGATTATGTTCTGTTTTCGTTTGATTTTGTTCCCAGATTATATATAAACCTTTATTCAGTTTCTGTATTTGGATTTGATCCTGTAATACGGTGGGAGAATTGAATTTTGGTTTTGCATTATATCGCAAATGTTGCAGAGAGCAAGAGTCACCACCAACTTTTCTTTTATCCAATAAAGGAAAGGGTGAAAAGAACAAGAAAGACCTTTGAGATTTCTGATTTCGGGGGGTAGGTTATGAAAAGGGAAGGTGTTATCACCCTTTTCATCCGTAGTTATCTACGGGCTCTTAATCGCTAGCTCACTTATTTTGAAATACTTTGTGTGTGTTTGTTTGAAAATATTTTGAAAAAATGCCTAAGTGTAGCAACTTTGTAATGATTCTTGTATCAGTTAAGAATGCGTACAAAGTGTTTGTTTTTGAAAATATTTCATAAATTATTTGTGAGAAAAAGATGTTTTATTTTGTTTTTGTGAGCAAGCGATTAACAATATTCTACCCTTACTCAAGGTCTTTCGTATTGTTTCCTCCTCCTTTAGATAACGCTACCCTACCATTAGTTAGTAGGAAGCCCTATCGTTGGATGTGAAGGGACAAGCATAGGGTCATCGTACAGTCATCGAATGGCAACTCGTAGGTGCACTTTAGCAATTTTATCGTAAGGGACTAAGGTCTTTTACCGAGGCAAAATCGAAGGGTCATCGAGGGACTGCGATCTTTAATTCGAGGGATAGTGCTAAAGCGTCCCCACGTTTGAGGGACATGACTGTTTTCCGAGGCAACAAGTGAGGTTACCCTAGAGGTGCGTGTGCGAAGAGTGATTTGATTTAGTTATTTTTAGTCTTGCAATTAGGGTTTTCTATGTTTACATATCTTGCCATACAATCCTATTAAGCTAAACAATTATAAGGAAAGCGACAAATGCAGAAAGTAAATGCAAAAATTAAAGGGTCCTACGCTATTACAAAACTTCGGGAAAGGGGCTATAAAACAATAAAATCGAGGGGAAAGAGTAAGCCCTAATTTAACTATTACAACTGTAAGCAGTTACATAAATTGGAAAAAGAACGCAGACATAATAAACTACGCAAAACAGTAAAAAGAAAAAGAAAAGAGAAAATTGTTTTGCTTGAAAAAAAAGTTTGATGATTAACCTAAAAAAATAATTGATTTTAATTAATTAAAAAAAGGTTGGGTAATTCAATTAAACAAAAACCCTAAAATCTAAGTTGATTTTAATTTAGTTAAGAAAACCTAAAAAATTAAATTAGGGTTGATTAAATTAAAAACCTAAAATTAAATTGAGTTGATTAAATGAAAACCTAAAAACTAAATTAGGGTTTAAAAAAATGAGGTTGTATAAAAAAGGTTTTGCTTTGAGAAAAAATGAGGGAAAAGAGTAAGGAGAATAAAGAATTAAAAAAAGAAACCAAAGGGCGGGTGGGTGTTGAACCCACACCCTCAACAAATCTGGACAACACGTTCACCATTGGGCCAAACGCGCTTTGGTGATAGATAACAGGTTCAACACGTTATGTAGTAAACCTGCAAAAGATGAAAATATTAGAAAAAATAAGTGGCAAAAGGCTAGATCGAACCCAGGCCCTTTGACACAAGAGACTTATCGCGCGCGCTTCTACCGCTGGGGCGTCTATACATCTGTTTATATAATTGAATCAATTAATATATATATAATAAATCAGAATGTATTGACTAGAGAGGCATCGGAGCCCTAGCTTCGGTCGTCTTCTCCGGTAGACTGCTTCCATCAAACCTGCAAAATATAAAGCATTAATGATCCAAAAACGTCCTATCTCCCTAAATCGAGGGCTGCGATTTCAATGGAATGCTTTTTGTGGGCTAAAACTGGGTGGTTTAAGGGTTATAAAGCAAACAATCCAGATCGGTGCAAACATGGTACTTTGTGATTCTGACTGCATGGGATCACAAGGATAATCCAAACCTGTACTAATGAAACTCAAACATGTTAGTAACACCAATATGGCTTAAAACGGCACAAAAATTAAGATATGAAATTAACAAAGTTATGAAATCAGAGATGCATGGTATGGTGTTTTCATGAGCTTTGGAACATCAAAATCGATCTAACCTTACTCTATAAATGTTAGGAGTGAATGGGATGGCTGCTTTGTAGTGGAAGGGTTTGTAATAAGGATTTTGAAATTTTAGGGTTCTTGAAAAAAGTTTGATATTTTTTGGCCAATTTATGAGGCAAGGTTTCATCTCCTCTTGTATGAGAATTGCTGAGATTATATAGGAGAAATTAGGTCAAAGATATGTGGACTTGGACCTTGTGTAAAAAGATATGATTTTATCTTATTTATTTTGTATTATTAATGAGTAAATAAAAAATAATCAAAATAATTAAAATAAAAAAAGGGTCAAAGGGTGTAAGAACAAGGTTTAGGGTGTATAAGGGGTATAATACACGTTTGGACTTTGAACCATGGCCCAATAGCCAACAATATCAAGCTTACTCAATTTGAACTTCATGCATTTGCTCAAAATTCCCAACTTGCAATGGTCATAACTCTATCAATTTTTATCTTTTGAAGGTGATCTTAGACTTTTTGAAAAGATCAAGATGTCCTGTACAAATTCTCTTTTTATCATTTTTGCATTTGGAGATTCATCTTGATGTAAGCTTCCTTGACAAAAAGTGTCTTTTTGTTGACTTTCGAAATGACCTGTAATGTATTGATTCATATCTCTCAAATGAAGCACTTTTTGGACTTGAGCATAGAGATGCAAAGTTAGAGAGAATTAAATTACTTCAAAATGGGTTTTGTTTGGGGAAAAGTTGATGAAGCATGTGAAAGTTATGCCTGGTCAAAGTTCAGTTGACTTCTCCTAAGGAAACCCTAATTTGGCAACTTTTAACTTTTGATGATTTGAGGGCTTTTATTGAGGAATCATGATCAACCCTTGATCAAATGATGAATATCACTTCAAAATGTTGATGTTGACAAAAAATATTGAAGTTTGACTGTATGTTGACCATAGTTGACTTTTTACCCAATATAGTTGATTTTCAGTCATTTGAGCCATTGACTGAGCAAACTTGTGATGCAAGGCATGAAACTTGGTATGAGCATTCTTGAAGCCATATAAGAACCATGAAAACCTCTTGATACCTTAGAAACCCAATCTTCCTTGAGAAATACAAAACCCAATCATCTGTTTGCAGGTTTTACCTGAAAAGATAAAGCGTTAGTCGTATGCAATGTCATGCTATATGTGATACATTGCATAATGATGTTCTCAAAGTAAATGAGAGTGTAAATGCGTGTCGTATGCATATGCTATGATATTTGTAAATGATGTATGTATGTCAGATGTCGTTGAAGCATGCTGGTAGCTTCGTATAACATCTTTGACTGGGGAAAATAAATCCCTGAATATTGTTGGGGATGAAGAATATGCGTAATCTTTAACCTTTGTCTAGAATGTCTCTATTGGGAATTCCTGATTTTTGTTTTGAGGGTACTCCGCTGGGGAATTTGATTTCCTCTTGGGGAGAAGAGTTCAAGAACATTGGTCTTTCATCACTCTACTGGGGAATTTAATTTTTACATACCCTGACTGGGATAAAAGAGATGGATAACCTTCCTAGGTGTTGTCTGACTGAGTTTATGGATGCCGACTCATCTGGGGAGAATAAGGTTGAATGAAATCTGGTCCTGTTTCAGATTTCGTAACAGCTCTCTGGGGATAGTAGTATGAATTGTCCTTTGCTGGAGAGAGGAATTTTTCTGGTGATGTGTGTGATACGGTGGGAGAACTGACTTGGTGTTGTTTGCGTTTTAATCGCATTTGTGCGGATAGCAAGAGTCGCCACCGACTTTTCTTTTATCCAAAAGGAAAGGTAAAAAAGCACAGGAAAGACTTTTCAAGATTATTTCTCGGGTTCGGGGGGTAGATTATGAAAAGGGAAGGTATTAGCATCCTTTTCATCCATGGTTTTCCATGGGCTCTTAGTTACTCGTTTAGATCACTTGCTTTTTGCTTTACAATGTGCTTGTGGTGTGGGCTTTGAAAGTATTTTGAAAATGTCTTTGTAATGGTTTTCGTTTCTATAAAAACGCGTACAAAGTTTTGTTTCGAAAAATAGTTCAAAGAAGTGTTTGTGTGATGTGATTTTGAAAGTGGTTTTTGAAAAGATATTTTGCAATGGTTATCGTCTATATAAGAACGTATACAAAATGTTATGTCTTTTGAAAAATGTTTCAAGATGAGAGTGTCAGTGTAAAGTGTCTTTTTGTTGTGAGCAAGCGAACAACTAAGAGAGAATCTACCTACTCGAAAGGTTTTAAGTGTTCTTTTCTTCCTCCTTTAGATGTTACTATATTACCATTGATTTGGTAAAAATCCACATCATTGGATGTGAAGGGACAGACGCGGGTCAATCGTACAGTCATCGAAAGCAACTTATGAGACGTTTTAGCAATTTTCGTAAGGGACTAGATTATTTTATTGAAGGCAACATCGAGGGTCATCGAGGGACTATGATCTTTTATCGAAGGGTCTTTGCTAAAGCGTCCCATATTCGAAGGACATGACTGTTTTCCGAGGCAACGAGCGGGGTTACCCTAGAGGTGCGCGTGTGAAAAAGTGTGTTTGATTCAGGTTATTTTGTCTTTGAAGTTAGGTTATCTAGCGATCGTTTTTTTATGTCTTGCCATACACGCCTAATTACTATACAGTATAAGGAAAATAGTAAATTGCGGAAATGGAAATTCTGCGCTATTACAGAGTTTTCAGGAATGGGGTACAATTTTTACAAATAGGGATGAATTAATGCAATTAAATATCAAATAGGCAAATAATACAACCAAATCGAATCGAGCAATTAGTCAAAATTAAAACAAGCTTATGAAGTAAAAATTAATTGACAAAATAAGGAAACAAGATTCTTGTTTTTTTTGTTGGAAGAGTTTGAAAAGAAAAAAACAAAATCTATTCTAAAAGAAATTAAATAAATTAAGAGAAAGTTAACTAAAAATGTGAATTAATAAAAATATTTACAAAATATTTTGGTATTTTAAAAATGTATTCATGAGTGAAGAAATTAAAGGTCCTAATGTTTTATTACTAATTTGTTAATAAATATTTGAAGTTAAGAGAAAAATTATAACCAAAGGAAATCCTAGAAACAAAGGGGGTGTAAGAGCAGAATCCGGGTGGGCTAAAGCAAACAAGCCCAAGAGTCATTTTTTATTTGTTTACCAAAAAGGAAACAAGGAAAACTAGAAAAGAAAAAAAAGAGGTCCTGGGAGGTCTCGAACCCAGGACCTTACATCTAAACATCCAATGCCTCAACCATTACACTAACCTGATTCATTTGTCTACTAAGTTAATCAAAAATAACAAAAACTAAAAAAAAAACGGGACAATGGGCTAGGCTAAAACTTAAGCCCAACCCAGATCCAATGAATTATCAAAGGGATTTCAAACCCTAGACTGAAACGAAACAGTCTCTCCTCTAACCTCTAACCCTAATTTCCAATCTCTACCCTCTCCATGCTTAAGGGTTTCCCATTTCTGCTATAGCTCATTTCCTTCTAACAACAACAACAATGTAAATATATCTCCAATTTCCTATGTTCCTCCATTTTACTCATACGAATTAGAAACCATGATAACCTAATTGTCCCTCGATCTCTTATCGGTCGCTCACTTGATTAACCCTAATCTTCAAATCTCCATTCCAGAACCTCTCTCAGTTCTCACTCTTCAATGAAACCTCTGTTCAAATCGCTTGTCTCAAACATTCATCACCCTTACTATCACAACTCACCGTTCATCTCTTAGAATTGTCATCACACTCGCACACCGTCTCTCGATTCCTCACTCAATAATGGCTTACAGTAGAAAATAATGAACACAAGTTGCAGAAAATAGAGCGAAAAATGGAAAAGAGAAGGAGAAAAACAAGGCCTTATGAGGCTCGGACTTACCAGATTGATACTTGGGTGAGATTGCTCTGATATTCTTTCTTGCTTTTTCTCTATTTGACTATATAGATTTCTGAAGGGTTGTGATGAAGAGTTTGAAAGGGTTTTGAGCTATTTGCGATAAAGGATTTGTGAAAGTTTGGTTTTCAGTTGTTTGAAAGCTACTATTTTTTGTTTTTTTGATATAGGGTTTGTGGAAGTTTTGGTTCAGTCTTGTTGCTGGTTTTTATTGTTTTGATATAGGGTTTGAGGCAGTTTTGTATGAGCTTTTGTTCTGTAATGTTGCTGGTTTTTTTTTGTTTTTGATATAGGGTTTGTGGAAGTTTTGTTGATTTTGCTGGTTTTTGTTTATGATTTGAGACAAAGGGTTTGTATGAGCTTTTGTTCTGTAATTTTCTTTGAGAAACGTCAAACCCTAATTTTTGACTTACTGCCTAGGAAGAGAATCTGTCCGATCAACTTCTGAACCAAATTAGGTGTCTGAGAAACCCTAGGATAGCATCTTGAGTGAAAAATGGGAGGGAAAATTTTGGGGTACAACAGCTGCCCCTGTTCAATCTTCTTAAACTTGAAAAGTGAGATTGACGCGTTTGTCGTTCGCGACTTAAAAGTAGAAGATGATTGAACACTAGAGTGACTAGAAATTTGAGCTTGATGATGCTCTGGTCGATTGCGTAAGGAAATGGGCTTAAAGATGCCATTTGGAGAAGCAAAGGAGAATTGTCAGAGATGGGCTTATAGATTCCATCCAATGAAGATTATTGACTGGAAGTTTGAACTCAATCTCTTTTTTTTAACAGAAAATGAATCAGAATAAACCGTTGAGAGATTTATCTGAACTAGTGAAAATCTGGAGACGAATCAGAATAAACCGTTGAGAGATTTATCTGAACCAGTGAAAATCTGGAGACAAATCAGAATAAACCGTTGAGAGATTTATCTGAACTAGTGAAAATCTGGAGACGAATCACAATAAACCGTTGAGAGATTTATCTGAACCAGTAAAAATTTGGAGACGAATCAGAATAAACCGTTGAGAGATTTATCTGAACCAGTAAAAATCTGGAGACGAATCAGAATAAACCATTGAGAGATTTATCTGAACCAGTGAAAATCTGGAGACGAATCAGAATAAACCGTTGACAGATTTATCTGAACCAGTGAAAATCTGGAGACGAATCAGAATAAACCGTTGAGAGATTTATCTGAACCAGTGAAAATCTGGAGACGAATCAGAATAGACCGTTGAGAGATTTATCTGAACCAGTAAAAATATAGATACGAATCAGAATAAACCGTTGAGAGATTTATCTAAACCAGTAAAAATCTGGAGACGAATCAGAATAAACCGTTGAGAGATTTATCTGAACCAGTGAAAATCTAGAGACGAATCAGAATAAACCGTTGAGAGATTTATCTGAACTAGTGAAAATCTGGAGACGAATCAGAATAAATCGTTGAGAGATTTATCTGAATCAGTGAAAATCTGGAGACAAATCAGAATAAACCGTTGAGAGATTTATCTGAACCAATGAAAATCTAGAGACGAATCAGAATAAACCGTTGAGAGATTTATCTGAACCAGTGAGAATCTGGAGACGAATCAGAATAAACCGTTGAGAGATTTATCTGAACCAGTGAAAATCTGGAAGAAATATTTTGTTATGTAGATAGTCGACCAGTCTTTTCTTGTTGAGAATCTTGGTCTGTTGGAAATTTGTTGATGATAATTTCCTGTCAAATGACTCTTGCCTGCAAAAGGTGAAGAGTTAATTGTATGCAATGCTATGATGTATGCGATGCATGGTGTGATGTTTGCCTCTCAAAATAAATGAGATTGCACTTTATGTACTTGAGTTGTCAATGTTATGACGTATGGATGCAAATGTATGGAATTAAAGATTGTTCGTGCTGTAGCGTTGCTGGAAGCGGGGAAAATAAATCCCTTCTGAAGCACTGATGGGTGAGTTTCCAAATATAAACTCTGTTGTAGAAGGGAAAAGCCGGACATTTCTTGTAGACTTCGTGAAGTTCTGCTGGGGAAATCTGAGAAGTTGAGCAACTTACTGGGGAACCTCTGGAGCGGTAGTTGGAAGTTTTACTCTGTCTGGGGTATAAGAACGTTTGATACCAACAGGCTGTATACTGGAGATACGTTAATGATTCCGTAGTAGGATGTATTTGCTTTCGCTCTGGCTGGAGAAAGTACATGCGGGGATTTTATGAAATGGCCTAAAGATATTATCCTATTTCTTAAAGTCCTTAGTAATTGTCTTTCCGTTTCCTGTTTATTTGTAACAGTAATCACATTCAAATGCATATGTTCAAAAATAAATCATCGGACGTTTTTGTAAACAAGACACAGAAACAAAGAAAAAAGAAAACAAATGGTTTTCCACTTCCAAAGGGGACATCTTTGTATTAACTTGAATAAGTATTTTTGTACAATGAGACGAGCATTCTAGCGAGAGATTATCATCGTAAAAAATGAAAACTAATACAAAGAAAAGATAGTTATGTGAAATAATCCCATGGGGTTCCCATTCTGCTATAGTCTTCATGTCTCTGAATGTCTTGTCCACTTGTCGCCTCGGCGAAGTCGATTGGATTGATTTAGAGCCGTTTGAGTTAATTGATCGATGCTAAAGATTGTCTGCAAGATGATCCAACGGGACATAGTCATACGCTTCAATCCCTAACTTTTTCTTGGACCGCCCTCTCGGGTTTTCAGTCCACCGGGATACCCCTTTTTTGCCCAAGCCGTCCTTTCGGGTTTTCGACTTGCCGGGTGTACAGATTTTTTAATTTAATTTTCATCCCTTATTTTTGCCCGAACCTTTTTGGTTCGCCGGGAAGCCCTTATTTTTGCCTAGGCCATTCAACCTAACGGGTCTTTGATCATGCGTAGTATCTTTTAACTATGTCTGTATTTATAGGGTGCAGGAGGTCATCGCCATCCATAATGGTCAAGATCATTGCTCCACCAGAGAAAATGCTTTTGATTACAAACGACCCTTCATATGTAGGAGTCCATTTGCCCCTGGGATCACCTTGTGGAAAAATGATACACTTGATTACCAAGTCACCGACCTGATATACCTGACGTTTGACCTTTTTATTAAAAGCCTTGATCATGCATTTTTGGTACATCTGACCATGACAGATAGCCGTAAGCCTCTTCTCATCAATCAAGTTTAATTGGTCAAACCGAGTTTGGATCCAATCTTCTTCATTCAAACCAACATCCTTCATGATTCTTAGAGAGGGGATCCGGACCTCAATAGGCAAGACAACCTCCATGCCGTATACCAGAGAATAGGGTGTTGCCCCAGTTGATGTGCGAGCTGTGGTACGATACCCGTGGAGAGCAAACATCAGCATCTCATGGCAGTCTTTGTATGTGACTGTCATTTTTTGTATGATCTTCTTAATGTTTTTGTTAGAAGCTTCTACAACACCATTCATCTTTGGCCGGTAAGGGGAAGAATTGTGATGCTAAATCTTGAATTGCTCGCACAAGGCGGTGATTATAGTGTTGTTTAGATTCGTACCATTATCGGTGAGGATTCTCTCTAGGATGCCGTACCGACAGATGAGATTCTGTTTGATGAACCGGGCGACCACATTCTTAGTAACGGAGGAGAAGGAAGCTGCCTCAACCCACTTTGTAAAATAGTTGATGGCCACCAAGATGAAGTGGTGTCCATTGGAGGCCGTTGGCTTGATTTCCCCAATCATGTCGATTCCCCACATAGCAAAGGGCCAAGGAGCCGTCAAGATGTTTAGACGAACCAGAGGTACGTGCACTTTATCCGCATAAATCTGACACTTATGGCAAGTCCGAGAGTGTTGGTAGCAATCTGCCTCCATGGTAGACCAATAGTAGCCTGCCCGTAGGATCTTCTTTGCCATTGTATGCCCACTGGAATGGGTACTAAAAGTGCCTTCGTGTAATTCAACCATGATCCTTTCAGCCTCAACCTTGTCTACGCACCGAAGAAAAACAGAGTCATGACTTCTATTGTACCCCAAAAGTTGCCCTCTCATTTTATCAACATTTCTCATCACCAGACTCTTGGAATTCAAGATCAAGCTAGGGTTTGCTCTGCTCAAGACACCTCCTTGCACTGTTGACCTAAATTAGGGTTTGAGTTTGCACAAGGATGTTTTGACCTACAATGCCCAAAGTGACTTTCATACTTCATGTTGGACTCACAAGTTTGTCCATACCAAGTTTCAAGCCTTGATTCAAATTTTTGCCCAATCAATTGGACAATTGACCTAGAAATCAGCTGTATTGGGGAAAAAGTCAACTGTGGCCAAATTGGCAGTCAAACCTCATGAAATTTGATTCACATCAACATTATGAACTCATATAAACCATTTTATCAAGTTTGGATCACAATTCCACAAGAAATTTGATCAGATCACCAAAAGGGCAAAATGGTCATTTTTAGGGTTTTGACTGTACAAAGGCTATTTTTGACTGTTTGACCTAGCCAATGGCAAATAAAGTTCAACCATGGACTCAAGGACTCAATGAAATTGTCTTGACCCATTCAAAAAGTTCAAAAGATCTCAAATGCATAGGTTTGACAGATGAATTTTTCAGTCAACTGATCAAAATTTGACTGTATACTGAAAAGTCAAACTTTGACTTTTTGGTCAAAATCAAGTGCCAAGGGTCATTTTTCATCAAGACATGTCAAATTATGAAACTTGTTCATCAAGAAACTCAAAAATGCAAATTAGGGTTTAAAATGGAAAAATTTCATAACTTAGAAATTTTCTAAGTTATGAAATTTTCTTATTTTTTCTTAACTTTGTCTCATTTATTCACCAAGATGCAAATGGATTCAAACAAAACTTGAAACATGAAAGTTGTATTCCATCACAAAGTGTACAACTTTGATTCACAAAGTTTTCTCAAAAGAAGCTTGGATCTCAAGTTATGATTTTTGGAACAAGGGTACCTAAAACTTTTAACTTAGAAATTTTGCCATAATTTAGGCAGGATTTTGACCCATCTTCTTGGCCATTTTTCACATAGTTCCACTTGGAGTTTCAAGTAGAATTTCAAAGATGGATTATAGTAAATTTTGCAAGCTTTCCAAATTGTCCAATAACTCCTCAAACACCTTTGTGGTTAGGGAGAATCGAATGCTTGAAGTTGGCAAAAACTCACTTTGATCCATGGCCAATACATGTTCATACCAAGTTGCAAATCTGACCAAGATAACTTTGTACACAATTACATGCCTCAAAACCAGTTTGTACTCCATAATTTAATGCAAACCCATTGAGCTAATGCATTGTCTTGGTCATTAGGGTATTGTACACAAGTTTAATCCCTAAATGGTAAAAGGCATAGTTCCATTTTTGAAAAGCTATACTTTATGTCAAACCAAGATCTTTGAAGCATGGAGCCATATCTCTGAGGCAAGATCAAATCCACAAATTGCAAGTATCAAGGGAAAAGTGTGAAGCTTACAAGAGAGGGTGTACATGCATGCATTGAGTAGTTACACATCCTTGCTTCACAAAGAAGAAATTGGTCCAAATCTTGCAAACTTGAAAACCAGCCATAATCAGCTTACAAAAACATTGCAAACACATTTCACACAACCCTTTGAGTCATAAACACGAGCTCTTCACAACTCAAACCTCCTTGTGCACAAAATCACCATTTTTCTGCAAAACAGGGCAAGCCCTGCAGAACCACCTCCATCTCCACTTTCCCTCATGCATTTTGCCTTAAACTTGTTCCAATACCTTCCATTCAACTCACCTGAACTATTCCAGACCTCCATTGCCAGCTGTAACACCATTAACACACATTGCCATTTTTGTTTGAAAGCTTTGCAGGTTGAGTTCTGTAGCACGATTCAGGTTACTTCAAAACAAACTAAGCATTGGGAAAGCTTCATTGGACATCAGGCAAGCTCAAAAGAACCTCAAGCACCCTTGGAAGCTGCTGCATTGTCCAGCTCGAAGTCAACTGAAACAGGTATTTCATGAACTTCTATCTCTCTATTTAGGAACAGTTAGACTTAGGTTTGTGAATGAAAGATGTTGTATTCATAGCCCTGAAACCATACATGTGCTTAGTTTTCATTTATATTAATCGTGCTAGGAGAATTTCATCCATGAACTTTCTGAAAAAACTAGGTTAAGAATTAGGTCCAGAGAAATTCTCTTTGGTCTTTGAGAGTTAGCTTAAGTTTTTTATATGGTTAGATTCGTTGTTTGATGCTCTACAAGTTCCATGTTATGAGTTTTGTCAAAAAAGCACAGAATCAGGAGATATCATTTTGTACATAGAGCGCGCGTGTTTCTGTTCAAAGGAAGAAGATGAAGTTGTTTCTGGGCTGGGCCTGTACAGGCTTGCTTTTGGCACCCCCCACTTTTCTTTTTGCACCCCCTGGCCCTTTTCTTGTATATTTATCATTTTTACATTTTTATTTTATTTCTGACCTTGATATTTTATTCTCAAATATAAAAAATACTTAAAAAATATTTTCATAAAATTTTATATTTATTTGGTATTTATTTCAATTGTTTCGAGTATTAATATATTAAATACATTATATTTACTTTTGTTTAAATGAAAAAATAATGTGAAAAATACTTTTATTTTTATTTATTATTTTTATACACATTTGAAAATATTTTCTTGAAATATATACATTTTTTTTGTAAATAATTTATTTTATTTTTTATACACTTAATATATATATATATATATATATATATATATATATATATATATATATATATATATATATATATATATATATATATATATATATATATATATATATATATATATATATATATATATATATATATATATATATATATATATATATATATATATATATATATATATATGTATACTATATTTTATTAAATAATTAAAACAAAAACACAAAAATAATACATTTTATTTTTATTAATATTTTATACTAAAAATACCTTTTCTTTTAATATACTTCTATTTTTTGTACAAATTGATACATTATTGTATATAAATAATAAATAATACTATTTATTTAAGAAATTAGGGTTTTTGCCCTAAAAAACAAGATAATTGAAATTGACTTTTTATTTATTTACATTTCACATTAAAAATACTTTTTACATATATAAAAACTTATTTTTTCATAATACATTTTATTTAATATTTATTTATTGTATTTATTTAAATATTGTACATTTAATTATTATGCCTTATACATTCAATCTGGTTGTAATAATTTAGGATTTAATTTCTTGCAAAATAATCCCCAATTTAAATTTGTACCCCCTCCCTATATCATGTTGTAATAGTGTAGAATTTAAATTCTCGCACTTTTAAGCTTTCAATTATGCCATGATTAGACTTAGGGTTTTGTATGCAAAAATCAAATTAACAAATAATTTGACCTAATCCAAGATAAAAGTGCATGAAAAACAAACACAATGCACACTTGCACCCCTAGGGTTCCAATCCACTTGTTGCCTTCAAAAATGGGCCATGATATGCATGTCAAGTGCTTTGGCAAAACAAAAACAAACAAAAGATCATAGTCCCTCGATGACGCTATCTGAGTCGCCTAAACAAAATGATCAAGTCCCTCAAGAAAATTGCCAAAAATACTTGACACTATTGCTATCATGGTTTATACGATGACTCGCGCCTGTCCCGTTTAACATCCTAACATAAGGTTGTTCACCAAATACAATGGTGAAGCAACACTGTTAAAAGGGTTAAAAACATAAGAAAGATCTTTGAGTAAAATAGGGTAGACAACTCTTAGTTACTTGATAAAAAATCTTGCAAAACATCCTTGCCATTTTCAAATACACTTCACAACACAACTTCAAAACAATTTCAAAACAACTTTTAAAACATTGGAATATCTTTTCAAAAAGACACACACCTTTGTATATATTCAAACAAGAATCATTACAAAGGTTGCCGAGACAAGGCATCTTTTTCAAAACATTTTTTAAAACCACACACACAAAGCACCATTTCAAAAAATTGAAAAGCAAAGGCAAGTGATCTAAAACAAGTAACTAAGAGCCCATTGATAACCATGGATGAAAAGGGTGCTAGCACCTTCCCTTTTCATAATATATCCCCCAAACCCAAGAAAACATCTCAAAGGTCTTTCCTGTGCTTTTTGACCTTTCCTTTGGATAAAATAAAAAGTCGGTGGCGACTCTTGCTAAACCGAACAAGTGCGAACACAAACGCAAAACCTCAAGTCAGTTCTCCCATCGTATCACAGAACTGGCGACTCTGCTGGGGAAAACTTTAAAAGTGGGGTTACCTTAGGGTTTTAGATCACCTTTACATGCTTACTTTGATTGCTTTGATTGCTTTACTTTTTGGGTTCCTTGTTTGGGTTTATTTTAAATCCTACACCCGGATTTGGGGATACCTTTTAGGTAAGTAGCAATAAACTGTGAGGGAACTGTACGGGGTATACCGACATGGTTGAAGCAGTGGCTACGTTAGTGTGACATATTTGTGGGTACCGGTAGCCTTTGAGTCAATCAAAGAGAATACGGGGCCGCTGAGTGATGTCATGAAGCACTAACGAAACTCTTAGAACCTTACTTGACCATCTTGGCCTTTTTTAGCGGTAGTGAGATGACCGACTTTGGAGCAGTCCGAAGTTGGTAGATACTCGATACTACACTCATTGAGGGTTGTTTTCTTGGAATATTTTGATCGCCAGTAAAGTGGCTAAACTGAAACAATGAACACAGAAAATAATCCAGTGATATTGAGCTCTTTAGAACCCGGTTTCTATTTTTAGGACAGGTTGAGCCAACTAACTTCAAGAGGGTACTTACCTACAAACCTCATGCAAGCCTAAATCTAAGGACTTGTTTTCTTTGTGTGAATATGATTACCTGTATATACACTTACTTACTTTTACATACCTGTACATAACATCATAACATCATACCATAGCATTTTCAATAACCATTTCGAGGATCTCGAGGGTCTTTGATGCAAGGGCACGTTGAACCAGACATCTACCAAAGGGCGAGAGGATCTTCCTCTAAACAAACTCCGTCAAAGATCAAGTGCAACAACTTGAATCGGGGGCTATGACCCACTCGACATAGTGAGCTTGATTCTCGTGAAAAGACATCCACCGATACAAAGTTCTCCAATCAAAGATGTTGATCGAAGTTCAATCTCTAACATTTTCTTGTGTTTATCCCGCGAGATCCTTGAAAACATGCATCCACCTATCATGTATTGTATCATAGCAGGTTTTCTTTTTCAGGTTTCCTTATTCTCCACTTGTTTATTTCAGTAGAGATGGCTCTAGAGAGGATTGTCGAAGATATCCAGGCTCACAACACTCAACTTCAGGAAATGTTCTTGAACCTATCCCAGGGGCAAAAAGAAGTGAAAGCTCTCCTCACGAGGGGCATGGTCCTAGGGAATCCAGGCGGCGTCAGGAATGATCAGTTGGAAGAACTACAGATTGAGCTGACAACGATGAAGATCCAGATGACGGGACAACTGGTGGGCCAGATGGCTCTCATTCAAGACCTGGCTCAAAGACAAGAAGAGCTCAGGGTTCTCGTCAACAAACTGCTTCAAGATAACCAAGTGGGGCAAACAACTAGGGTTTAAGATCAAGTCATTCAACCTCCTTTGAGACAAGAAGACAAGGGAAAAGCTCCCCAACTTGCTTCAGGGTCACAAGCCCAACAACAACCTCGCCAGCGTCAACGGGGTAATCGGCGTAAGCAAGATACATCTGGAAGACATTTCACTGAGACTGACATACCATCATCTCTAATACTGAAACGCTTGTTGGAGGTCAATCTGACTGCTTTAAAGGATCCTATTCGGAAGCCCAATACCTCTGCTCCTAGCTATTACCCTGACGCGTTTTGTGTATACCACTCCTATAGTCCTGGACATGACACCGACGACTGTTGGGTTTTGAAAAACAAGATCCAAGACTTGATTGACAATGGAGTGCTGAAATTCATGCCGGATGGCGAGATGAAAATCTTCCGTTGAGGGTTCTCCACCTGAAATGACAATTCGAACTAAGAGACTTTTGTTTCATTTGAATTTTCAAGTTGTATTTTCTTTTGTTATTCAAACAATTATCTGTTGATGTCAAACTCTGTTTCATTAATGCATTGCATATGTTTGTCTTGAATTCATCCATTCGTTTTCACTATTCTTGAATTATGCTTTCTACTTTCTTTATGACATTTAACTCTTGCAAAAAAAGCTACAAGCCTTTAGAGGGAGGATGACGAAACAATGCCATAATCTCATAACAGTATGCTACTGAACAGACCTTGCTGACGATGTACAAGCATTTCTTTCAAATCCTAAACACTGGAGTTATAAGGAAGATAATCCCTAGTCAACCCCTTCGAGCCAAAGAAGTAGAAGTTTCTTGTTTTAAACACAAATTGAAACCTTTGATTAAATCTGGGGCAGGGTAGTCTCTCAGTTAATTCAAAAGATGCGCATTAAAGTCGCAAACTCTCAGTTCGTAATGCAACGAATGATATCAAAAACATTCCTTGGGAATCAAACGACAGTAATGGTTCTTTATCTCATAGGCAGTCATTATCTCTCAAAAGAGAAAAGCCCACTGAGCCAAAACCTACAAAGGAGGCTTAAGAAAGATGAGGCATCCCGCTGACTATAATCTCGAAAACCAGAACAATCAGGCAAAAGTTAGGGATAATAAACCAAAAGAAAGAGGTCGTTATAAATCCTCAACAATATGGAAAATGTTGCAAAAAATGACTGCCTTCCAACAAATTCAACTTATGTGAACCATCACCAAAACGTCGTTCCAAACTCGAATAGAGTTCGACGCACAATTAACTGAGTATAGGATTGAAGGACATCACGAAGAGCGGGTGGGTACAAATATACTTTGAGCCTTTATCCTTTGTTTCTTAAACCGTGAACCAAGCCACGTTACAACCCTTTAAAAGTCCTAATTGAAGCATGGGTTAGTTCGAAAGCATACTGTTACAAAAGGTATCTTGACTCCTATAAGGCTTTGCTCTAAATCTTGTGTTGAATTTGTCTTATAAAAAGTTTTCTGCTAAAAAACGCATTTTTCAAAACTTCGAGACAAGCATAAACTTCACATTATTTGAATATCGTTGTTTGCACACGTTTATTTGTTTGACAGCGAAGAAATTCATGCAGTGAATGTTCGGAGGAACGAAAGCTCTCTCAGTGAATAAAATCACTTCAAGTGGGATGACACTCCCGTTGCAAAAATATCCCATCAACAAAAGGGGGCCTGATATGATATTGTCCAATAAACCTGGGGCAGTCCAGTCAAGATTTCAACAAATCTTTCAAAGTTCAGTAAACCTGGGGCAGTCCAGTCAAGATTTCAAGAAACCTCTCAATTGCAGATTAACCTGGGGCAAGTCTCCCTCACCATCACTTGGGGCATTAAAACGTCAATCTCGATAAAGGGTTACATACAGTGTCACAAACATCCGATACTAGGGGCATTGATGAACCTCTCCGAAATCTTTCTGAAAAGAGGTTCAAGCGTCCTCGAGAAGTTCATCACCTCTCTAGAAGACCAGCAGTCATGGGTTTATTTCCCCAACATTTGTCAAGGATTTATTCTCCAAAACAAATTACATTTCAAATTGAACGGTCGTTCAAAGTTTCCTTCATCACCTGTTGGAAGTTACGATCGTCATCAAAAATTCCTTCATCACCTGTTGGAAGCCACGGTCGTTCAAAATTTCCTTCATCACCTGTTGGAAGTTACGGTCATCATCAAAAATTCCTTCATCACCTGTTGGAAGCCACAGTCGTTCAAAATTTCCTTCATCACCTGTTGGAAGTTAGAGTCGTCATCAAAAGTTCCTTCATCACCTGTTGGAAGCCACGGTCGTTCAAAATTTCCTTCATCACCTGTTGGAAGTTACGGTCGTCATCAAAAATTCCTTCATCACCTGTTGGAAGCCACGGTCGTTCAAAATTTCCTTCATCACCTGTTGGAAGTTGCGATCGTCATCAAAAATTCCTTCATCACCTGTTGGAAGCCACCGTCGTTCAAAATTTCCTTCATCACCTGTTGGAAGTTACGGTCGTCATCAAAAGTTCCTTCATCACCTGTTGGAAGTCACAGTCATTCAAAATTTCCTTCATCACCTGTTGGAAGTTATGGTCGTCATCAAAAATTCCTTCATCACCTGTTGGAAGCCACGGTCGTTCAAAATTTCCTTCATCACCTGTTGGAAGTTACGGTCGTCATAAAAAATTCCTTCATCACCTGTTGGAAGCCACGGTCGTTCAAAATTTCCTTCATCACCTGTTGGAAGTTACGATCGTCATCAAAAATTCCTTCATCACCTGTTGGAAGCCACGGTCGTTCAAAATTTCCTTCATCACCTGTTGGAAGTTACGGTCGTCATCAAAAATTCCTTCATCACCTGTTGGAAGCCACGGTCGTTCAAAATTTCCTTCATCACCTGTTGGAAGTTACGGTCGTCATCAAAAGTTCCTTCATCACCTGTTGGAAGCCACGGTCGTTCAAAATTTCCTTCATCACCTGTTGGAAGTTACGGTCGTCATCAAAAATTCCTTCATCACCTGTTGGAAGCCACGGTCGTTCAAAATTTCCTTCATCACCTGTTGGAAGTTACGGTCGTCATAAAAAATTCCTTCATCACCTGTTGGAAGCCACGGTCGTTCAAAATTTCCTTCATCACCTGTTGGAAGTTACAGTCGTCATCAAAAGTTCCTTCATCACCTGTTGGAAGCCACGGTCATTCAAAATTTCCTTCATCACCTGTTGGAAGTTACAGTCGTCATCAAAAGTTCCTTCATCACCTGTTGGAAGCCACGGTCGTTCAAAATTTCCTTCATCACCTGTTGGAAGTTACGGTCGTCATCAAAAATTCCTTCATCACCTGTTGGAAGCCACGGTCGTTCAAAATTTCCTTCATCACCTGTTGGAAGTTACGGTCGTCATAAAAAATTCCTTCATCACCTGTTGGAAGCCACGGTCGTTCAAAATTTCCTTCATCACCTGTTGGAAGTTACGGTCGTCATCAAAAGTTCCTTCATCACCTGTTGGAAGCCACGGTCATTCAAAATTTCCTTCATCACCTGTTGGAAGTTACGGTCGTCATCAAAAATTCCTTCATCACCTGTTGGAAACCACGGTCGTTCAAAATTTCCTTCATCACCTGTTGGAAGTTACGGTCGTCATCAAAAATTCCTTCATCACCTGTTGGAAGCCACGGTCGTTCAAAATTTCCTTTATCACCTGTTGGAAGTTACGATCGTCATCAAAAATTCCTTCATCACCTGTTGGAAGCCATGGTCGTTCAAAATTTCCTTCATCACCTGTTGGAAGTTACGGTCGTCATAAAAAAATTCCTTCATCACCTGGTGGAAGTTACATTCATCGAAGATTCCTTCATCACCTGTTGGAAGTTACAGCCACCAACAGAATAATGGACAACTGAAGCTCCTAAAAATCTATTTCTCTCAAGAATGAAGATTCTCATCCTTAAAACCTCAGAAGATTGGTATACTACCAACCTCCTAACCCTTAACAGAATGAAGATTCTCATCCTTAAAACCTTAGAGATTGGCATACTCCCGAACTCCTGATACCCTTAACAAAATGAAGATTCTCATTTTGGCTTCCCCAGTAGATTGGCATACAACCCAAACTCCTGATTTCCCCAACAGTGGTCCCAGGACTTCTCATTTTCAACGATCAAAGGAATTTCAATCCCCAACGGTAGTCAAGGATTTATTTTCCCCGATAGCGATCAAAGATTGTATTATCTCCAGCCATCCAGGATTTACCCTCCTCAGCAAGACGGCTGATAAGCTTACATGCGCATTCATTACATTCATATAACACATACATTGCATCATACAACATAACTTTGTGTTTCCGCTAATATGTTACCCTTCGCAGGATAAGTTTAGCAAGTTTCAAACTTCTCAAGACTTCTGAAAACAGTTTACGGATTCTCCAAACACGAATGTTAATCTATCGCTTGTTCAGATTCAACTTTTGAAAACAGTTTACGGATGCTTCCCAACATGGATGCTAATCTATTGCTTATTCAACTTCAAGACTTCTGAAAACAGTTTACGGATTCTCCAAACACGGATGTTAATCTATCGCTTGTTCAGACTCAACTTCTGAAAACAGTTTATGGATTCTCCAAACACGGATGTTAATCTATCGCTTGTTCAGACTCAACTTTTGAAAAACAGTTTACGGATGCTTCCCAACAAGGATGTCAATCTATTGCTTATTCAGACCCCCAACTCAGAGATGTTCCAAACACAGATACCTTTCTGATGCTCATTCTTCTGACCTACAACATTGCAACTCAACAAACATTCTTGGATGGCATCTTTAAGCCCATCTCCATCAAGATTCCACCATCTCCAAATGGCATCTTTAAGCCCATTTTCTCAGCTATATTTTGACGAGTGCAAATTTACGGGCACTCTAGTGTCCAATCCTCTTTTACCTTCGAGTCGCGAAAGGCAAACTTGACAATCTAACTCTTCAGGTTCAAGAAGATTGAACAGGGGCAACTTTTATACCCCAAAATTTTCCCTCTCATTTTATCAACATTTCTCATCACAAGACTCTTGGAATTCAAGATCAAGCTAGGGTTTGCTCTGCTCAAGACACCTCCTTGCACTGTTGACCTAAATTAGGGTTTGAGTTTGCACAGGGATGTTTTGACCTACAATGCCCAAAGTGACTTTCATACTTCATGTTGGACTCACAAGTTTGTCCATACCAAGTTTCAAGCCTTGATTCAAATTTTTGCCCAGTCAATTGGACAGTTGACCTAGAAATCAGCTGTATTGGGGAAAAAGTCAACTGTGGCCAAATTGACAGTCAAAGCTCATGAAATTTGATTCACATCAACATTATGAACTCATATGAACCATTTGATCAGGTTTGGATCACAATTCCATAAGAAATTTGATCAGATCACCAAAAGGGCAAAATGGTCATTTTTAGGGTTTTGACTGTACAAAGGCTATTTTTGACTGTTTGACCTAGCCAATGGCAAATAAAGTTCAACCATGGACTTAAGGAATCAATGACATTGTCTTGACCCATTCAACAAGTTCAAAAGATCTCAAATGCATAGGTTTGACAGATGAATTTTTCAGTCAACTGATCAAAATTTGACTGTATACTGAAAAGTCAAACTTTGACTTTTTGGTCAAAATCAAGTGCCAAGGGTCATTTTTCATCAAGACATGTCAAATTATGAAAATTGTTCATCAAGAAACCCAAAAATTCAAATTAGGGTTTAAAATGGAAAAATTTCATAACATAGAAATTTTCTAAGTTATGAAATTTTCTTTTTTTTCCTAACTTTGTCCCATTTTTTCACCAAGATGAAAATGGATTCAAACAAAACTTGAAACATGAAAGTTGTAGTCCATCACAAAGTCTACAACTTTGATTCACAAAGTTTTCTCAAAAGAAGCTTGGATCTCAAGTTATAATTTTTGGAACAAGGGTACCTAAAACTTTTAACTTAGAGAAATTTTGCCCTAATTTAAGCAGGATTTTGACCCATCTTTTTGGCCATTTTTCACACAGTTCCACTTGGAGTTTCAAGTTGCATTTCCAATATGGATTATAGTACATGTTGCAAGCTTTCCAAATTGTCCAAGAACTCCTCAAACACCTTTGTGGTTAGGGAGAATCGAATGCTTGAATGGCCAATACATGTTCATACCAAGTTGCAAATCTGACCAAGATAACTTTGTACACAATTACAGGCCTCAAAACCAGTTTGTACTCCATAATTTAACGCAAACCCATTGAGCTAATGCATTGTCTTGGTCATTAGGGTATTGTACACAAGTTTAATCCATAAATGGTAAAAGGCATAGTTCCATTTTTGAAAAGCTATACTTTATGTCAAACCAAGATATTTGAAGCATGGGGCCATATCTCTGAGGCAAGATCAAATCCACAAATTGCAAGTATCAAGGGAAAGTGTGCAGCTTACAAGAGAGGGTGTACAAGACTGCATTGAGTAGTTACACATCCTTACTTCACAAAGAAGAAATTGGTCCAAATCTTGCAAACTTGAAAACCAGCCATAGTCAGCTTACAAAAACATTGCAAACACATTTCACACAACCCTTTGAGTCATAAACACGAGCTATTCACCACTCAAACCTCCTTGTGCAAAAAATCACCATTTTTCTGCAAAATAGGGCAAGCCCTGCAGAACCACCTCCATCTCCACTTTCCCTCGCGCGTTTTGCCTCAAACTTGTTCCAATACCTTCCATTCAACTAACCTGAACTATTCCAGACCTCCATTGCCAGCTGTAACACCATTAACACACATTGCCATTTTTGTTTGAAAGCTTTGCAGGTTGAGTTCTGTAGCACGATTCAGGTTACTTCAAAACAAACTAAGCATTGGGAAAGCTTCATTGGACATCAGGCAAGCTCAAAAGAACCTCAAGCACCCTTGGAAGCTGCTGCATTGTCCAGCTCGAAGTCAACTGAAACAGGTATTTCATGAACTTCTATCTCTCTATTTAGGAATAGTTAGACTTAGGTTTGTGAATGAAAGATGTTGTATTCATAGCCCTGAAACCATACATGTGCTTAGTTTTCATTTATATTAATCGTGCTAGGAGAATTTCATCCATGAACTTTCTGAAAAAACTAGGTTAAGAATTAGGGCCAGAGAAATTCTCTTTGGTCTTTGAGAGTTAGCTTAAGTTTTTTATATGGTTAGATTCGTTGTTTGATGCTCTACAAGTTTCATGTTATGAGTTTTGTCAAAAAAGCACAAAATCAGGAGATAGCATTTTCTACATAGAGCGCGCGTGTTTCTGTTCAAAGGAAGAAGATGAAGTTGTTTCTGGGCTGGGCCTGTACAGGCTTGCTTTTGGCACCCCCACTTTTCTTTTTGCACCCCCTGGCCCTTTTCTTGTATATTTATCATTTTTACATTTTTATTTCATTTCTGACCTTGATATTTTATTCTCAAATATAAAAAATACTTAAAAAATATTTTCATAAAATTTTATATTTATTTGGTATTTATTTCAATTGTTTCTAGTATTAATATATTAAATACATTATATTTACTTTTGTTTAAATGAAAAAATAATGTGAAAAATACTTTTATTTTTATTTATTATTTTTATACACATTTGAAAATATTTTCTTGAAATATATACATTTTCTTTGTAAATAATTTATTTTATTTTTTATACACTTAATATATATATATATATATATATATATATATATATATATATATATATATATATATATATATATATATATATATATATATATATATATATATATATATATATATATATATATATATATATATATATATATATATATATATATATATATATATATATATATATATATATATATATATACTATATTTTATTAAATAATTAAAACAAAAACACAAAAATAATACATTTTATTTTTATTAACATTTTATACTAAAAATAACTTTTCTTTTAATATACTTCTATTTTTTGTACAAATTGATACATTATTGTATATAAATAATAAATAATACTATTTATTTAAGAAATTAGGGTTTTTGCCCTAAATAACAAAATAATTGAAATTGACTTTTTATTTATTTACATTTCACATTAAAAATACTTTTTACATACATACAAACTTTTTTTTTGTATAATACATTTTATTTAATATTTATTTATTGTATTTATTTAAATACATTTAATTATTATGCCTTATACATTCAATCTGGTTGTAATAATTTAGGATTTAATTTCTTGACAAATAATCCCCAATTCAAATTTGTACCCCCTCCCTATATCATGTTGTAATAGTGTAGAATTTAAATTCTCGCACTTTTAAGCTTTCAATTATGCCATGATTAGACTTAGGGTTTTGTATGCAAAAATCAAATTAACAAATAGTTTGACCTAATCTAAGATAAAAGTGCATGAAAAACAAACACAATGCACACTTGCACCCCTAGGGTTCCAATCCACTTGTTGCCTTCAAAAATGGGCCATGATATGCATGTCAAGTGCTTTGGCAAAACAAAAACAAACAAAAGATCATATTCCCTCGATGACGCTATCTGAGTCGCCTAAACAAAATGATCAAGTCCCTCAAGAAAATTGCCAAAAATACTTGACACTATTGCTATCATGGTCTATACGATGACCCGCGCCTGTCCCGTTTAACATCCTAACATAAGGTTGTTCACCAAATACAATGGTGAAGCAACACTGTTAAAAGGGTTAAAAACATAAGAAAGATCTTTGAGTAAAATAGGGTAGACAACTCTTAGTTACTTGATCAAAAATCTTGCAAAACATCCTTGCCATTTTCAAATACACTTCACAACACAACTTCAAAACAATTTCAAAACAACTTTTAAAACATTGGAATATCTTTTCAAAAAGACACACACCTTTGTATATATTCAAACAAGAATCATTACAAAGGTTGCCGAGACAAGGCATCTTTTTCAAAACATTTTTCAAAACCACACACACAAAGCACCATTTCAAACAATTGAAAAGCAAAGGCAAGTGATCTAAAACAAGTAACTAAGAGCCCATGGATAACCATGGATGAAAAGGGTACTAGCACCTTCCCTTTTCATAATCTACCCGCCGAACCCAAGAAAACATCTCAAAGGTCTTTCCTGTGCTTTTTGACCTTTCCTTTGGATAAAATAAAAAGTCGGTGGTGACTCTTGCTAAACCGAACAAGTGCGAACACAAACACAAAACCTCAAGTCAGTTCTCCCACCGTATCACAACTGCGTTTGTACAAAATTCCGTTACTAAGGAAGAATTTAGCCGAGAATCTTCTTAGGAACTTCTTGTCATTCACCGAAGCTCCTTCTGGATATTCCTGAGACTCGAGATACCTTTTAACTTCGTGGAACCAAGGTCGATCCAGTACTTCTTCAGTACCTACCTCGTGACAGTAGGCTGGTTCATCCATCCGCTCAATGGTGATTTGAGGAGCCCCGTTATCCCAATTAAGTTTAAACATAGATGACATTGTAGCTAATGCGCCCGCTAGCTGATTTTCTTCTCGCGGGAAATGCTCGAAGGTAATCTTCTCGAAACGCGGCAGTAATGTCAACACATGTTCTTTATAAGGGATAAGGTTGGGGTGTTTGGTGTTCCATTCCCCTTTGACCTGACTAATGACCAAATTTGAATCTCCAAATACATCCAAGTATTTGATCCCCAAGTCTATAGCAGCTCTGAGACCGAATATGCATGCTTCATATTCTGCCATGTTGTTTGTACAGTTGAAGCAAAGTTTGGCGGTGAAGGGAGTATGACATCCATATGGAGATATGAGTACGGCACCGATACCATTTCCAAGTGCGTTGGGTGCCCCATCAAATAACAGGGTCCATCGGGATCCTTGTTCAGGTCTATCATATGGCCTGATTTCTCCACCGTTATCTAATGTCATGATGTCTTCATCTGGGAACTCAAACTTCATAGACTGATAGTCTTCCACAGCTTGGTGGGTGAGGTGATCAGCCAATACACTACCCTTTATAGCTTTCTGGGTAGTATATTGTATGTCATATTCTGTCAGGATCATCTGCCATCTCGCTATTCTTCCAGAAAGAGCGGGATTCTTGAAGATGTACTTTATTGGATCCATTTTAGATATCAACAGAGTAGTATGGGTCAGCATATACTGTCTCAGCCAGCGAGCAGCCCATGCCAGAGCGCATCAAGTTTTCTCGAGCAGTGAATATCTTGTTCCACAGTCGTAAACTTTTTGCTTAGGTAATAAATAGCATGCTCTTTTCGGCCAGACTCGTCATGCTTCCCAGGCACACACCCCATTCAGTTTTCTAAAACAGTTAGATATAAGATCAATGGCTTGCCCTCGACGGGTGGCAATAACACAGGAGGCTCTTGCAGGTATTCTTTGATTTTGTCAAAAGCAACTTGGAATTCGTCATTCCATTTGACTACTTGATCTTTCTTCAAGAGCTTGAAGATTGGCTCACAAGTAGTTGTCAGGTGAGAAATGAACCTGGCGATGTAATTCAGACATCCCAAGAATCCTCTGACTTCTTTCTCAGTACGAGGAGAAGGCATCTCTTGTATCGCTTTAACCTTGGCAGGGTCAACCTCGATACCCTTGTTACTGACGACAAAGCCTAAGAGTTTATCAGACCGTACTCCGAACGTGCACTTGTTTGGATTCAATCTCAACTTGTACTTCTTCAGCCTCTCAAACAGCTTCTGTAAGTGATTAAGGTGCTCTTCTTACATCTGCGATCTGGCTATCATATCGTCTACATAGACCTCTATCTCATGATGTATCATGTCATGAAATAAAGCTACCATGGCGCGTTGATAAGTTGCCCCAACATTCTGCAGTCTGAATGGCATGACCTTATAGCAGAATGTGCCCCACTGTGTAACAAAGGTCGTTTTCTCCATATCTTCAGGCGCCATTTTGATTTGGTTGTAGCCTGAGAAACCATTCATTAAGGAAAACACTTTGTGTTGTGTCGTATTGTCGACTAGGATGTCAATGTGGGGGAGTTGGAAATCATCTTTGGGGCTTGCCCTATTCAAATATCAGTAATCCACACACATTCGTACTTTACCTTCTTTCTTGGGTACGGGAACAACATTGGCCACCCATTAGGGATAAGAGGTGACAGCCAAAAATCCGACATTGAATTGCTTCATGACTTCTGCTTTGATCTTTTCCGACATATCGGGCCTCATGCGACGAACCTTTTGCTTTACTGGGGGACAATCTTCTTTTGTAGGCAGACGATGTACCATAATGTCTGCATCAAGTCCCGGCATGTCTTTGTACGACCAGGCAAAGATTTCAACATAGCTGTGTAATAACTGAATCAGGTGCTCCTTGATACTGGATTCCAAATTGGCACCCACCTTAACCTCCTTTTTGTCTTCCTCAGTTCCTAAGTTAACTGTTTCGACCAGCTCTTCGTGTGGCTGGATGGTCCTTTCTTCCTATTGCAACAACCTGGCCAACT
Source organism: Vicia faba (assembly GCA_948472305.1). Taxonomy (NCBI): domain Eukaryota; kingdom Viridiplantae; phylum Streptophyta; class Magnoliopsida; order Fabales; family Fabaceae; genus Vicia; species Vicia faba. Next base: position 1,706,996,120 of record OX451737.1, on the reverse strand, counting down.
CCCATGGCACTTCATAATCTTCCTCACCTTCGTCGTCGGCTTGGTAGATCGGATTTTCAAAGTCACAATTGGCCATAGGAGAACTGTTACCCATAGGATCCTGAGTGGATGTAGATCTGCATTTTTAATATGTGAGTGTGTGTAAGAGCATAACTATCTTTGAAAGAAATAAAATGTAAGAAAGAAAAAACAAAGAAAACAAAATTTGATGCAAAAAAGTCCATGATTCATTAATGACATATGAGAATGAAGCGACAACCCTCACAAATGGACCGTTGTGCCTCGGGTATGACACAAGGTTTTAAAAAGTCTGAATTGCTTAAATATTACAAGCCTGAAAATATTAAAAGACAATTACTCTTGAATAAAAGTAATAGGAATGAAATATTTGGCCTCCCAATTGTTGAGCCCTCCACTGATGGTTGGAAAAATCCATTCGTCCATGTCATAGCTACCATCACTGTCTTCTATTGCATTGACGCCTTGATTGCTGATACGCAGAGGTGGTCCCCCAGCGCGAGAACGCCGAACAGCTCTTTGGGCCTTTGAAGTGAACCCCAACCCAAATTTGTCGGACTTGTAGGGAATATCCGGAAGCTGACCCCATATAGTACATCCTCCCTCTTCAACTACTGCTCGAGCATCTTTCAAGGAGGCCATCTTCAGTGGAGGTCTGGTAATCTTAGGGACTTTTGGAGTAGACTTGGTTGCTGCGACCGTTTCTGAAACCTCCTCAAAGTTCTAACAAGGAGTCTCTATGAATTCACCATCCATTTCAACATACCTGAAAGAGTTCAGATGGCTAGCCATGTACTCCTCCTCCCCGTGAACTGTGACAATCTTCCCTCTGGTCATGTGTTTTAGCATTTGGTGTAGGGTGGAAGTGACGGCACCAGCACCATGGATCCAGGATCGACCTAACAGACAAGAGTACGAAGGGCGGATGTCCATCACATAGAAAATTGAGTCAAAAGTCTGAGTCCCAATTTTTATGGGGATACTAACTTCTCCGTGCACTGTCCTCTTGGAGCCATCAAAGACCTTACTATGATGTTGCTAGGTTTCAAGATTAGCCCCTCGCAATCCAGTCGGTCGAGAGCATTTTTGGGCAAGACATTCAATGATGAGCCAGTGTCCACCAGAATATGGGCAAGTGTGGTGCCCCTGCATTCAATGGAAATATGCAAGGCATCATTGTGCTTCCTTCCCTTAGAGGTTAAATCAGTGTCGGAAAATCCCAATCCATTATCAGCAGTTAGACTGGCCACACAGTTTCCAAATTGGTCGATGGAGGTCTCTTGGGGCACGTGGGCGGTCTTAAGAAACTTTACCAAGGCTTTGGCGTGAGTTTCAGAACACAAAAGTAAGGACAACAATGATATCTTCGAGGGGGTCTGCCCCAATTGTTCTACAACGTTGTAGTCACTTTTCTTGATTATCTTCAGGATTTCTGCTATTTCTTTTCTAGAAGCTTCAAGGAGGACCTTCGGACGTTCTCTTGCTTGGGAAGGCTCAATCAAAGCCTCTTTGCCCCTTATATCGGCAGCAGGGATAACAATAGGAGTATCATTGGGAGTGTCGATAGGAGTGGCAGTAGGAATGATCATAGGAGTAGCAACGTTCTTTGGAGAAATCTCAGGTGAGAAGACTCTTCCACTTCTTGTTATTTTGCTGGTCCCAGTGATGTTACCGATATCGGGATCAATATCTCTCTCAACTTCGTCTTTGACAGCCAACTGATCTTGCTTGACACCATAGTAATAAATGTCAGCCCCATAACTCCAAGGAATAACTTTATCCGAGGAGTATGATATTGGTCTTGGCATAGTGATGATTAAAGGTGGAGATCTTGGAACAGATGTAATCCTGATGGGTCTTTTGGTGGAGACCCTGGGAGGATTATCAGAAATGGTGATTATCGAAACATCTTGATAAGAACTTTTGATAAGAGGTAGCTTTTCAAATAGGATTTCTTTGCTAGTCATCAGGTGCTGGACGCCTATCTTTAGTAATAAACAACCGTTCTGTAGAGACTTGCATAAGTGACAATCTTCATCGCAGCCTGGGAACAGGCTGGCTCGCAATAGATTCTGTTTAATGGTCAACAGAGGAGTAACTAAATCATTCACAGAGGAAACAAAATGATCATCGTCAATGGCATTGATACCTTGGCCATGTCTAGGCATTGGCGCCGTTATTACATTAGGCGTTTCTGGGGGATCAAATTCAATCTCTTTCGCATCGATAAGGTCTTGTACCTTATTCTTTAAGGCCCAACAGTCATTTTATCGTGCCCCGGGCTTTCAGAATGATAGGCACATTGGGCGTTCGGGTTGTAGCGAGGAGAAGCAGTATTGGGGTTCTTGGGAGCTTCCTTTAAAGTTGTCAGATTGGTCTTTATAAGGTGTGGTAAAACTTGAGACATGGTCATGTTAATCCAGGTAAATCGTCTCATGGGCGCTTCTGGTTTGCGCTGATAATTTCGCTGCTGATTTGGCACAGGGTTAGAAATCATGACAGCCCCTACTACCGGACGAAGGTCGGTTTTGTTTTGATTTCTATAGTCATATGCAACACTGACCTCCTTCTTTCCAACAAAGGGCTTCTTCACCATACTCGAGGATTCATCTCTTTGAATTTTTCCGCTTTTTATACCGGCATCAACCCGCTCACCAGTCATAATTAATTCAGTAAATCCAGATGAGGAGCTCCTAATCAGGTGATTGAAAAATTGTCCTGACAAGGTGCCTAGGAGCATATCCACTAATTCTCTGTCGGACAGAGGGGGCTGGACCCTGCCTGCAAGATCCTTCCATTTTTGAGCATAAGTTTTGAAACCTTCACCTGTTCCCATAGACATGCTTTGTAACTGCGTCTTAGTCGGAGCCAAATCAGCATTATACTGATATTGTTTGTAGAAAGCGGCGGCCAACTCTTCCCAGTTGTGAACATTGGTCCCTTCCAATTGGTAGAACCAATCCAACTGCGTCCCAGATAAACTCTCCTGGAAGAAATGCACCCACAGATTCTTGTCAGCCGTGTGGGGTTGAATCTTTCTGACATATGACTTTAGATGTAGCTTCGGGCAAGAGGCACCGTCGTACTTGGACAAAGTGGGGACCTTGAATTTTTGTGGGATGACAACCCCCGAGATAAGTCCTAATTCTTCAAAGTCCAAACCGGGTACCCTTTGAATCTCCATAGCATTCAAATGATCCTCTAGCTGTTTGTATTTATCATCAGTAGGAGGATACTGTTCCTCAAAGTAATCAGGCTCTTCCTCTCCTTCGGATGCTGGGTCATTGTTCACTTCTTAGGTTTGATTATCTCCTTCGCCTGATGATGATGCAAAGTCTAAAGTTCTCCTGGTCTATCCTTCAAACCTTCTTCCCATGATTACAACACCGGTTGGTTTCTTCATTTTCTTCTTCTTCTTCTTCTCTTTAGCCAACAGATTCTTCAACTCCTCTTGTCCTTTTTTCAGATCCATGAGCATTTGTTGAAATTGGGCGTTCTGCGCCTGAAGATCTTTCACAGTCTGCTCAACATCCATCTTACTAAAATAAACAGTAGAAGAATAAGGTGACCTCTTATGAGAAACCTGTATGATGTTATGATGGATGAAGATACAATATGCAAATGATTTCAAGGAAATTTAGAGATTTAAATTTATTCGAACCAAAAAAGAACACACGTTATATTAAATAAAACCAAGTTTGAATACATCATGCCTCTTTGGGCTTTACAAAGAAAGAAACAAAATACAGCAAAGCTCCTAAGACAAAAAGACCGAACGCATCCTCTTTGGAGCAATGTAGGCATTCAGGTTTTTCTCTTCATGAGGCAGTTTGGTGAGCTCCAAAACCTTCTTCTCACTGGCGTAATACTGGGTTTCAAAGGTGTCTCACTCTTCCTTCAACTGAACCCAAGCTTTCTGCAGGTCTTCGAGAGAGGTAGGAACGTCAGGATGAAGAATAGTGTATGGGACGTCTCCTTCGATAACAGGCTCAATGATGACAGGAAGGATGGAAGGGTAAGGCATCAAGATACTCTGAGCACGAGCCCGTACCCACCTAAGGTAAGGCTCGAGAGGGATAGAGTTTTTATGTCCCAAAGTCCTATTGTCCACCTTGTTTACCATTCCCCAAGCACGTGTAAACCTCTGGCGGTAACCTTGGTCTTCTTTGTCATAGTCGAACACCATACCTTGGGTGAGCATCTCGTGAGGTCCATCTCTTCGGGCATACCCAAACTATCGAAGAGCTAAGCATAGATTGTAGGTGATACCTCCCCTAATACCAAGCAGAGGTACATTAGGGAATTCCCCACAGCGGTCAATGATAGAGATATCTTCCAAGGATCTCGAGCACCAACGGATATCAGAGTGGGTGAGAGACATCATCCTTTGAGACCAAGTCAGTCTTTGCTCGTTCTTCATTGCTGACTGAGGCAGGTGTGAAGTGAACCACTTAGCAAGTAGGGGAATACAACACAAAAGGGTGCCTATTTTCTTCATGGTGCGGGTATGAAGGCAATGCAAGACGTCTCCTAGTAAGGTAGGTATAGGATTGCGAGAGAGAAAGACTTTGATGGCATTAACGTCTATGAATTGGGAAACAGAACCAAACCATAAATGAGGAGAGCTAGTATGTCTTTGAAAGCTTGGAAATCCATGTCATCCCAGAATGGACGAGCTTTTTCCAATAGAAACTTAGCTAGAAAGCCTTTAACCCCACTTCTTGTCTCCCAATTGGCTATGACGTCAGCCCTCTTCACATGTAAAGCTTCGGTGATGACTTCAGGTTTTGGAATTCCTTCTAAACCGGTGAATGGTATCTGATTAAGCACGAGCACCCCTAAGATTAGAGAGAACTCTTCCAGTGTAGGTACCAACTGATAGTCCGGGAAAGTGAAACAATGATGTACAGGATCAAAGAATTGGAATAGTACACACATCATCTCTTCTTGGAAGTTGGATGTAGCCAAACTGAGGATTCGACCATATTTATTGGTAAAAGGAGAATCCCCGGGTACTCTTGAGGCTAGCTCTTGAAGTTGAGGATGTGCTTTTACAAAGCTGATTCGGATGGTGTTTCTTCGGAGAGAATTCATGTCCTACAAAACAAAAACAAAGATAAATTTCTAAATCCTTGAAATGGTTAGTGAGTATGCATATGATGTTGATGATGCTTATGATGTTTATGTACAAGCAAATATATACACACACAACAAACAAATCCCTATGTTTTAGGCTTGCATAAGTTTTGTAGGTAAGTACCCTCTTGAAGTCTAGTTGGCTCAACCTGTCCTAGAAATAATGACCGGGTTCTAAAGGATCTCAATATCACCGACCTTTCTTTTAGGCATTGTCTCAGCACAACAATCTTTTCTTGTGGCCGAGATATCCCAAAAGTCTAGCCTCAATGAGTGTAGTATCGAGTATCAACCAATTTTCAGCTCTACACCGAAACCAACTATCTCACTACGTCCTAATGGCCAAGTTTGTTCAATTAGGGTTCTAAGGTCAATTAGTTCTTCATGACGCCACTCAGCGGCTCCGTATTCTCATCGATTCACCACGAGGGATACTGGTACCCACAAATGCGTCACACTAACATAGCCATTGTTTCAACCATATCGATCTACACCGTACAGTCTCCACAATCTATTGCTATTTACCTAAAAAGTTGTCCCAGATCCGGGTGGAGGATCAAAGCAAGCCCAATACAAGGAATTTAATATAAAGCACACAAATCAAATAATGAAAGAGAGTAAATTTTCTCTAACCCTAAGGTAACCCCACTTTTTTTATTATAGAAATTTGCTCCCCAGCAGAGTCGCATGTTCTGTGATACGGTGGGAGAACTGACTTGGTGTTATTTGCGTTTTGATCGAATTTATGCGGATAGCAAGAGTCGCCACCGACTTTTCTTTTATCCAAAAGGAAAGGTAAAAAAGCACAGGAAAGACCTTTCGAGATTATTTCTCGGGTTCGGGGGGTAGATTATGAAAAGGGAAGGTATTAGCACCCTTTTCATCCATGGTTTTCCATGGGCTCTTAGTTACTCGTTTAGATCACTTGCTTTTTTCTTTACAACGTGCTTGTGGTGTGGGCTTTGAAAGTATTTTGAAAATGTCTTTGTAATGGTTTTCGTTTCTATAAGAATGCATACAAAGTTTTGTTTCGAAAAATAGTTCAAAGAAGTGTTTGCGTGATGTGTTTTTGAAAGTGGTTTTTGAAAAGATATTTTGCAATGGTTCTCGTCTCTATAAGAACGTATACAAAATGTTATATCTTTTGAAAAATGTTTCAAGATGAGAGTGTCGGTGTGAAATGTCTTTTTGTTGTGAGCAAGCGAACAACTAAGAGCGAATCTACCTACTCGAAAGGTTTTAAGTGTTCTTTTCTTCCTCCTTTAGATGTTACTATCTTACCATTGATTTGGTAAAAAGCCCCATCATTGGATGTGAAGGGACGGGTGCGGGTCAATCGTACAGTCATCGAAAGCAACTTATGAGACGTTTTAGAAATTTTCGTAAGGGACTAGATCGTTTTATCGAAGGCAACGTCGAGGGTCATCAATGGATTATGATCTTTTATCGAAAGGTCTTTGCTAAAGCATCCCATATTCGAAGGACATGACTGTTTTCCGAGGCAACGAGCGGGGTTACCCTAGAGGTGCGCGTGTGAAAAAGTGTGTTTGATTCAGGTTATTTTGTCTTTGAAGTTAGGTTATCTAGCGATCGTTTTTTTTATGTCTTTCCATACACGCCTAATTACTCTATAGTATAAGGAAAACAGTAAATTGCGGAAATTGAAATTCTACGCTATTACAGAGTTTTCGGGAATGGGGGTACAATTTTTACAAATGGGGATGAATTAATGCAATTAAATATCAAATAGGCAAACAATACAACCAAATCGAATCGAGCAATTAGTCGAAATTAAAACATGCTTATGAAGTAAAAATTAATTGACAAAATAAGGAAAATAATATTCTTGTTTTTTTTGTTGGAAGAGTTTGAAAATAAAAATACAAAATCTATTCTAAAAGAAATTAAACAAATTAAGAGAAAGTTAACTAAAAATGTTAATTAATAAAAATATTTACAAAATATTTTGGTATTTTAAAAATGTATTCATGAGTGAAGAAATTAAAGGTCCTAATGTTTTATTACTAATTTGTTAATAAATATTTAAAGTTAAGAGAAAAATTATAACCAAAGGAAATCTTAGAAGCAAAGGGGGGTGTAAGAGCAGAATCCGGGTGGGATAAAGCAAACAAGCCCAAGAGTCATTTTTTATTTGTTTACCAAAAAGGAAACAAGGAAAACTAGAAAAGAAAAAAAAGAGGTCCTGGGAGGTCTCGAACCCAGGACCTTACATATAAACATCCAATGCCTCAACCATTACACTAACCTGATTCATTTGTCTACTAAGTTAATCAAAAATAACAAAAACTAAAAAAAAACGGGACAATGGGCTGGGCTAAAACTTAAGCCCAACCCGGATCCAATGAATTATCAAAGGGATTTCAAACCCTAGACTGAAACGAAACAGTCTCTCCTCTAACCTCTAACCCCAATTTCCAATCTCTACCCTCTCCATGCTTAAGGGTTTTCCATTTCTGCTATAGCTCATTTCCTTCTAACAACAACAACAATGTAAATATATCTCTAATTTCCTATGTTCCTCCATTTTACTCATACGAATTAGAAACCGTGATAACCTAATTGTCCCTTGATCTCTTATCGATCGCTCACTTGATTAACCCTAATCTTCAAATCTCCATTCCAGAACCTCTCTCAGTTCTCACTCTTCACTGAAGCCTCTGTTCAAATCGCTTATCTCAAACATTCATCACCCTCACTATCGCAACTCACCATTCATCTCTTAGAATTGTCATCACACTCGCACGCTGTCTCTCGATTCCTCACTCAGTAATGGCTTACAGTAGAAAATAATGAACACAAGTTGTAGAAAATAGAGTGAAAAATGGAAAAGAGAAGGAGAAAAACAAGGCCTTATGAGGCTCGGACTTACCAGCTCGATACTTGGGTGAGATTGCACTGTTCTTCTTTCTTGCTTTTTCTCTATTTGACTATGTAGATTTCTGAATGGTTGTGATGAAGAGTTTGAAAGGGTTTTGAGCTATTTGCGATAAAGGATTTGTGAAAGTTTGGTTTTCAGTTGTTTGAAAACTGCTATTTTTTGTTGTTTTTGATATAGGGTTTGTGGAAGTTTTGGTTATGTCTTGTTGCTGGTTTTTGTTGTTTTTGATATAGGGTTTGAGGCAGTTTTGTATGAGCTTTTGTTCTGTAATGTTGCTGGTTTTTGTTGTTTTTGATATAGGGTTTGTGGAAGTTTTGTTGATTTTGCTGGTTTTTGTTTATGATTTGAGACAAAGGGTTTGTATGAGCTTTTGTTCTGTAATGTTTTTGGCTTTCTCTCCCCAATGTTAATGCAAAACCCTTGTATTATATCCAAAGAGAGTGGGTTTTGGGGGGAATATTGGTGGATTTGAATATTTTCTGATATGCTGGTTTTGAACCTTTGAGTAGCAGGTTTCTGTTTTGCTATTTTTGTGTTATGGTTGGACTTGGTATGACAAGTTTTGTACTGTTATGGGCAGCATAACCTAGCAAGTGTTGGGCTGATTTTTGCAGCATTGTTAGTAGGCTGTAGCAGGTTTTTGGACAATTTCTTTGGTTTAGGTGATACTTTTCTAACTTGTCCCTATCTTCTTTCCTCTTTCATCTTTCAATGAAATAAAGCAACTTGCTTTTTACTCCAAATTCTGAAGGGCTTTGCAACATAGGGAAAATGATGATGCTAGCTTGTATGTCATCTGATTTTGCAGCCTATCCTTGCTGCTATATTGCTGTTGCTTGGGCAGCCTTGGACTTGCTTGCTGTATTTGTTTTGTAGCCTATTCTTGCTGCTATATTGCTGTTGCTTGGGCAGCCTTGGACTTGCTTGCTGCATTATTTTTTTGCAAGTTTTTGCTTGCATGCTTTAGGCAACTTGGGTAGCTTGCTTGCTGCATTATTTTTGTTGCAGGTTTTTGCTTGCATGCTTTAGGCAGCTTGGGTAGCTTGCTTGTTGCATTATTTTTGTTGCAGGTTTTTGCTTGCTGCACTATTGCAGCCTGCTGTCTTATTGTAGCCTGTTGTTTGTTGTCTTTTATACTTTGCCTATGCTGCCCTATTTCTGTGATGCTGTGTGCCGTTTTGTGCTGGGCAGTTTGACTTGTATATTTGTTTCCTTTCTTGTGAACCAAGAAAGGCAACTTTCTTGTGATTTGCAATTGGGAAATGGATTGTGATGAAAAACAAACAAATATTCTGATTCTGAGTTGCAAAACCCTAATGATGAACTCATTTTTGCTTGAATTTTTCAATGCTCATTATTTGCTAACTTCTTTTTTTTTCTTTTGTTACATGAACATGAGGCGTGGATAGCAAGCGAGGATGGGAATGGTCACGAGAAGATGAAAGAACAGAGATTTGAAGAAACAAAATAAATGTTCTCTCTTTGTAGACAAAAACCTGTAGTTCTTTGTAACAAAACAACAAAAACTTGTAAGTCAAACCATTTGTAATGTAATAAAATGAGACCTTGAATAAATTTGTTGTAATGAATTTTATTGTTCAAGACTTGAATTTATTTAAATTTGCAATTCTCAATTGAATGTTTTGGACTAAAACATCTTGGTTTGGTAACTTGGATTTTAAGCAATCACAAATGATCGGATAATCAATATGCCTTGTATTCCAATCAAACTTCTAAACAAAATAAATGTTTAAAAATTCTAACTTGGTTAACTTAATCCCAAAGCCATGGTCATCTAAATGATAGTCCTAACCTTCGCCTCTTGTCCACACCAAATTTTCATTCAAAATGAAACTCGCACGCCATGCTTGATAACAATGGGGCTTTATTGCTAAACAATCATGCTTTGAGAACCCTCATCAACCTTTACAAATTCCAAGATCAATTATGATTAAGAACATTTTGAAAACAAACAAATGACTTGCGACGATTTGATAACTTTCAAAGTCTTCCAAACGCAATTTTCCTTCAATTCTTTGAAGATAAACCCATGAGCGACATCACACATGACCATGAGCAGAAATAAACGTCTCAAGGTCTTGTAATTTGAAGAAATCACAATTCTAGAAATCAGACGACTGCTATTTGAAATTAGGTCAAAATTCATGAAGTGACTTCCAACGCATTCGAATTTCTGGTGATTTTCTACATGTAATCAATTCTTGATTTGTGAAGATAAATTTGAGATGGAATCAAGGGGAATCATCGCAAGAAAAACCATTCAAAAATTTTGAATAATGAAGAAGTTACAATCATTTGAATTTGTTCTCGCAAAAGGGAAATTTTCAAGTCAATGTAGTCGTTTTCAGTTATTTAGACCATTGATTGAGCAAACTTGCAATGCGAGGTTTGAAAACTGATTTAAACAACCTTGAGGAGACATGAAGACCTATGAAGACCATTTGAAACCCTGAAGACTCAATTTTCTTTGAGAAACGTCAAACCCTAATTGTTGACTTACTTCCTAGGAAGAGAATCTGTCCGATCAACTTCTGAACCAAATTAGGTGTCTGAGAAACCCTAGGATAACATCTTGAGTGTAAAATGGGAGGGCAAATTTTGGGGTACAATAATGTGTAGTAGTCATAGGAATAAACTCAATTTGGGGAGACTGTATTCCGCTGGAGAAATAAACCCTGTTGGGGGAAATAAACCCTGTTGGGGAAATAAACCTGGTGGAGGAATATATTCTGCTGAGGAATACTCTTGTTGAGGAAATGAACCTTGTTGGAAGAGATAATTCTGCAGGAGATTTTATAGTTTTGGAGAAATAAACTCAGCTGGGGAAGAGAATTTCCATGGCCTGCGTTGATGACATAATCTCTGATGAGGATTGGGACTCCGTAGGCTGGCGTCATTGCCGGAGAAAAGATCATACTCCTTTATCTGCTAGGGGAATCTGTTGGTGAGTATGATTAGGTTAATTCAGACTTGCGGGGAGTGTATCTTTGTTGAAGATGAGCTTATGAAGATGACTCTGTGGGGATAATCCTGTGAGGATTCGTGGCTGACTTGAATGTTATCCTAACTCCTAGAGTCTTGAGTAAATACTTATTCCTATTTTTATGCATATATTTGTTAACAGTAATCATATTCATATGCATATGTTCATTCAATTTAGTCATTAGATGTTTTTGCAAACAAAACAGAAAAAGTAAGAAAAAATTTGAATTTTGAAATGGTATTTGTATTGATAATTTGCCTATAAACAGAAGATCTTTGTACAAAGAGATGAAAATCCTAGTAAGAGGAAATCATCGTGAAAATGAAGAAAAGATTACAAAGTGAAAACATATAGCTATGTGGAAATAATCTCGTCGGGCTTCAACTCTGCTATTGCCCCTATGTCTTCGAGCATCTCATACCTTGCTGTCGGAAGAAGTTAAATGAATTGATCTGCACCATTTGAACTTGATATCGGCAATAAAGTTGGCTGTAAGTAATCCAATGGGACATAGTCATACGCTTTAATCCATAATTTTTTCCTGGACCGCCCTTTCGGGTTTTCAGTCCATCGGGATACCCTTTTTTGCCCAAGTCGCCTTTTCAGGGGAGAACTGACTTGAGGTTTTGCGTTTGTTTTCGCACTTGTTCGGTTTAGCAAGAGTCGCCACCGACTTTTTATTTTATCCTAAGGAAAGGTCAAAAAGCATAGGAAAGACCTTTGAGATGTTTTCGTGGGTTCGGGGGGTAGATTATGAAAAGGGAAGGTGCTAGTACCCTTTTCATCCATGGTTATCCATGGGCTCTTAGTTACTTGTTTTAGATCACTTGCCTTTGCTTTTCAATTGTTTGAAATGGTGCTTTGTGTGTGTGGTTTTTGAAAATGTTTTGAAAAAGATGCCTTGTCTAGGCAACCTTTGTAATGAATCTTGTTTGAGTATATACAAAGGTGTATGTCTTTTTGAAAAGATAATTCAATGTTTTGAAAGTTGTTTTGAAGTTGTGTTGTGATGTGTGTTTTGAAAATGTTTTGAAAAAGATGCCTTGTCTAGGCAACCATTGTAATGACTCTTGTTTGAGTATATACAAAGGTGTGTGTCTTTTTGAAAAGATAATTCAATGTTTTTGAAAGTTGTTTTTGGAAGTTGTGTTTGTGAAGTGTGTTTGAAAAATGGCAAGGATGTTTTGTAAGTTTTTTGATCAAGTAACTAAGAGTTGTCTACCCTATTTTACTCAAAGATCTTTCTTATGTTTTTAACCCTTTTAACAGTGTTGTTTCACCATTGTATTTGGTGAACAACCTTGCGTTAGGATGTTTAAACGGGACAGGCGCGGGTCATCGTGTACAATCATTGAAGGCAACTTGTGAGACGCTCTAGCAATTTTGTAAGGGACGAGATCGTTTTATCGAAGGCAACATCGAGGGTCATCGAGGGACTAACGATCTTTGTTTATCGAAGGGACATTTTCTAGAGTGTCTCATACTCGAGGGACATGATTGCATTTTTTCGAGGCAACAAGCGAGGTTACCCTAGAGGTGCAAGTGTGAATTGTGTATTGATTTTCATGCATTTATCTTGTATTAGGCTATCTAGCGGTTGATTTTGAATCTTCGCATACAAACCCTAATTACTATACAGTATATGGAAAGCGATAAATTGCGGGAATTTAAAGTCTAAGCTATTACAAATAAGTATTCGGGGATGGGGGTACAAATGTTTACAAATGGGGATGAGTCTTATCAGAATAGTAGTGTCCAAATATTATTTACAACCAAATCGAATCGTCGCATTCTCAATGTAAAAATATAGCAAGGTATAAGAATCAAAGAGAATCAAAAGTAATGTGAAATGCATATGATTATTTACAAATTATCAAAATGTTAACCTAATGCAAATTAAGTATTTTTATTATTTTTTGTATTTTTGTTAGTGTTATATAAACAAAAAAAGGTTTTAAAGAGAAAATCAATTAACTTAATAAAATCTATTTTTATGTATTTTTGGTTTTTTAAGGTAATGAAAACATTAATAAAATTTTATAAAAAAAGTTAGTATATTATTTTTTACTTAACAAAAAATAGGTTATGAAAAATATTAGTAATATAAAAAGAAATGTTTTCAAAACATAAAAAAAAAGTAAGTGGGCTTTTGAAGAATATGCTTGGCCCAAGAAGAATACTGAAAGATATTAAGAGGGGGGTGTACACGCTGAAAGAGGGGTATTGGGCTTAAGGGTTCGTGTGTGGGGCAGGCCCAAAATGGCTCACAATTTTTTTAGGGTTTCACTTGTTTGATTCAGAACCTAGGTTTGCATTGTTTGACGAACGGCGCCGCTCCTCTCTTGTCTTCTTCGCCTCTTCACCATTCTCGAACAGAACCAACTGATGCCCTCCATGCCTTAGGCCGCCAGACGTCACCTCCAATCTCCTCTCTCCTCGGTTGTACCCGGGCAGTGATGAAAAAGGTAACGATTTTCCTCTTTATGCGTTTTAGGGTTTTCAGATTTCTCTCTTGGTGTTTTAGCTTTTTACATGTTTTGATCTTTGATTATTTTTTGTTTGTGTGAGGTGTAACAGAAGGAAAGGGAATTGATACCTTCGGGTTTAGTTTTGGAGAGGAGACAGAGGAGTGGACGGAGGCGCTCTCAGGTGGCCGGAGATGGAGAAACACGATGATGCTATCTTTTCTGGTACCTCGTATCTTTTGCTTTGTTTTGGTTTTGTGATGATGTTATGTTCTAAAAACCCTGTTGTTGTTATTGTTGTTTGGTTGCTTGATGATGTTGAAACTGAAAACTGTTGCCCTTTTTTCCTCACTTCTGGACCTCTTCTTTTTCTCTTGGCTTTGGTATCTGAGTTGGTGTTTTTGCCTATGATGAACTTGGTTCTGAGGCGTTTGTTAGCTATTGTTGTTATGATATCTGATTTGGATTTGTTGGAGTTTGGATTTGAACAAGCTTTAGGGATTGTTGTGCAGGCAAGTTTTTCTGTTTGCTTGTTTGGTATTGAAGTTTTGCAGGTTTTGGGTTGAACCAGTTTTAAGGCTTGTGCGGTTTGTAAGTTTGTAAACAGGCTTTGACAGCTTGTTTGTAGGTTAGTAAGTTATGCAGGCAGGCTTGGTGTGTTTACAGTTTGAACTGGTTTTGGCATGGAAAGTAGGTTTGGGACTGGCTTCTGGTACAGGCAGGCTTGCTGTTATGCAAGCTTGCTTGTCTTTGAACACAGGTTTGCTGGTTTCTGGTTTTATGCAGGCAAGCTTGTATTTGTTTCTGGTTTGGTAACTGGTACAGGCAGGCTGATGCAGTTTGTTTTGAGGCAGGCTTGCTTGTGTTTTACAAACAGTTTGTAGGTTTTTTGCTCTTTGTGTTCTGCCCCCCTTGAACTGTTTTGTTCTTGTTATATTTATCTATATCTTTTTTCCTGCTCTGCATAGCCTGCCAAACTGTAAAGCCTACTTCTCTCTCTTTCTCTCTCCATTTAAAAAGCATATTTTATTGCTTATTAAGTCTTTTTCTGAAAAGGTGTTGGCCTGGAAAATGATGAAGAATTGCTTGCTTGCAACTTGGTTTTCCTCTGCATATTTTCTTATCTTCCAGATTTTCTGCATTGCCTTTTGTGTACTTGTATGCAGCTTTTCTGTTTTGATAGCTTAGTTGACAGTTTTTTTTGACAGTTTGATTGACAGTTTGGTTTGCCTTTATGCAACTTAGTTTGCCCAGTTTGACAATGCAATTTGTTTGTTCAGTTTGGACTTATGCAGCTTTATGCATTTTGTTTAATTGATTTGTAGGTTTGCAAAATAATTTTACTTTCCTCTTTGTGAACCAAGAAGAGAATCTTCTTGTGATTTGCAAAGAGGATGAGCAAAATATGATGAAAATCAAAACAATCTGATTCCGGCCAACAACCTTTAATGATGAGTTTTTTGATTAACTGTCTGAAAATGCTTTTCCAATTTAACTGTTATTGACTTCTCCTTTTCTGTCTTTGTAGGTAAATACCAGTTGGGGCAAGGGAAGCAGCAGTAGAAGATGAATACTTCAAGAGATTTAGAACATATATTTATTTTATTTTTAACCATTGTAATAAACATCATTATAAACACTGTAAATAAATTTACTGTATTCAAATAACACTTGTAACAATAATTAAAATAAATAAAATCTTTTGTCAGATAGTACTTTAATTCTTCTGCACTTGTTTATTTAATCATTTAAATTTCTTGAATTATAATAATTGGAAATGCATCCCAACTATTTTAACTTAGAAATTATAAATAATCAACAAACGTCGCAGTCTCACAGCCTTGCATTAACCAACAATAAGCCCGACATTCCAAATAACCAAATGCATTGCACAGTTAATCAAACAAACGTCCATACGCCTTTCACTTCACTGATTAAACCAACGCTTCAAACTTTCAATCAAAAGCCTCAGCTTCTATCCTAGATGTTTTAGGCTTTGAGAAACAAACATAAATCTTGAACAAGCGTCAAAGCAGTGTGACCGTCAATTGAAATACTGTGGATTCAAATTCTTTTGAGAACGCGTGCGTAAACCATAATTTTGGATTTACTGTCAAAGAAGCGTCCGCTTGATCAAACCCTGAGCCAAACTCAACCAAATCAATAGAAACCCTAATAATTTGTTTGACTTATTCAAAAGTTAATGGAAACCCTAATTTTGTTTGACTGATAAGAAAAGTCTGTTTGACCGATTCTTGAGCCAATCTAAAAAATCAGGGAAAACCCAAAGCTGTGATTTCTTGTGAAAAAGAGGAGGGCAAGTTTTGGGGTACAACAGTTGCCCCTGTTCAATCTTCTTACACCTGAAGAGTTAGATTGGCAAATCTGCCATTTGCGACTTGAAGGTGAAAGATGATTGAACACTAGAGTGCCCGGAAATTTGCACTCGGTGATGTGATGGTAGAGGGAATGGGCTTAAAGATGCCATTTGGAGAGGTGACAGGATCTTGTCGGGGAATGGGCTTAAAGATGCCATCTGGAATGTATGTTGTAGGTGAAAGAAATGAGTATCAGAAAGGTGTCCATGCTTTGGAACATCTCAGAACTGGAGGTCTGAATAAGCAATAGATTGACATCCGTATCTGGAGAACTCGTAAACTGTTTTCAGAGGTCTTGAAGTTGAATAAGCATGAGTTGGTTGAGTAGATATTTTTCCTGTCTGGTTTCAGGTATTAATCTCTGACCTGAGAAAGAAAGATAGTTTCCTGGCTTATTACAGGTGTTAATCTTCAATCTCTTCATGTAGATAGTTTTCCTGGCTTGCTACAGGTATTTTGATGTCGGGAATGGGCTTACAGATGCCATTTGGAGATGGTAGAATTTTGCTGGAGATGGGCTTAAAGATGCCATCCAAGAATGTTTGTTGTAAGTGCAATGTTGTAGGTCAGAAGAATGAGGATCAAAATGGTATCCGTATCTGGAATGCATTTGAACTGTATCTGGAGACTGAGTTTGTATGAGCCAAAGAATGGCGTCCGTTTCTGGAGCGTATCTGAAATGTATTTGAATGAGTGACAAAATGACATCCGAATCTGGATCATATCTGGACTGTATTTTGAAGGAATCTGGAATAAGTATCAGAATGTCAGCCATATTTGGATCGCATCTGAACTGTCTCTAGAAGGAAATCTGGAATAAGTATCAGAATGTCGCCATATCTGGGTCGCATCTGATTTGTCTCTAGAAGGAATCTGGAATAAGTATCAGAATGTCGCCATATCTGGGTCGCATCTGAACTGTCTCTAGAAGGAAATCTGGAATAAGTATCAGAATGTCAGCCATATCTGGATCACATCTGAACTGTCTCTAGAAGGAAATCTGGAATAAGTATCAGAATGTCGGCATATCTGGGTCGCATCTGAACTGTCTCTAGAAGGAAATCTGGAATAAGTATCATAATGTCGCCATATCTGGGTCGCATCTGAATTGTCTCTAGAAAGAAATCTGGAATAAGTATCAGAATGTCGCCATATCTGGGTCGCATCTGAACTGTCTCTAGAAGGAAATCTGGAATAAGTATCAGAATGTCAGCCATATCTGGATCGCATCTGCATTGTCTCTCGAAGGAAATTTGGAATAAGTATCAGAATGTCAGCCATATCTGGATTGCATCTGAACTGTCTCTAGAAGGAAATCTGGAATAAGTATCAGAATGTCACCATATCTGGGTCGCATCTGAACTGTCTCTAGAAGGAAATCTGTAATAAGTATCAGAATGTCGCCATATCTGGGTCGCATCTGAACTGTCTCTAGAAGGAAATCTGGAATAAGTATCAGAATTTCGCCATATCTGGGTCGCATCTGAACTGTCTCTAGAAGGAATCTAGAATAAGTATCATAATGTCGCCATATCTGGGTCGCATCTGAACTGTCTCTAGAAGGAAATCTGGAATAAGTATCAGAATGTCGCCATATCTGGGTCGCATCTGAACTGTCTCTAGAAGGAAATCTGGAATAAGTATCAGAATGTCGCCATATCTGGGTCGCATCTGAACTGTCTCTAGAAGGAATCTGGAATAAGTATCAAAATGTCGCCATATCTGGGTCGCATCTGAACTGTCTCTAGAAGGAAATCTGGAATAAGTATCAGAATGTCGCCATATCTGGGTTGCATCTGAACTGTCTCTAGAAGGAAATCTGGAATAAGTATCAGAATGTCGCCATATCTGGGTCGCATCTGAACTGTCTCTAGAAGGAAATCTGGAATAAGTATCAGAATGTCGCCATATCTAGGTTGCATCTGAACTGTCTCTAGAAGGAATCTGGAATAAGTATCAGAATGTCGCCATAATCTGGGTCGCATCTGAACTGTCTCTAGAAGGAAATCTGGAATAAGTATCAGAATGTCGCCATATCTGGGTCGCATCTGAACTGTCTCTAGAAGGAAATCTGGAATAAGTATCAGAATGTTGCCATATTTGGGTCGCATCTGAACTGTCTCTAGAAGGAAATATGGAATAAGTATCAGAATGTCTCCATATCTGGGTCGCATCTGAATTGTCTCTAGAAGGAAATCTGGAATAAGTATCAGAATGTCGCCATATCTGGGTCGCATCTGAACTGTCTCTAAAAGGAATCTCGGAAGATGATGATCTCTGCCTGTTGATTGATCTTTCCTGAAAAGGTAAAGAGTTTGTTGGTTGCAATGTCATGATGTATGCATTGTGTAATGATGTTCTCAAAATGAATGAGATTTGTGTCATATGTATTTTGTATGCATATGTTATGAATGTTGTTGAAGTGTAATTTTGTCTTGGAGAATAAATCCTTGACAAGTGTTGGGGAGTCATTAAATCCTGAACTGCTGTTGAAGAGTATGTGTGTCTTCAATCTTTGCTTAGAATATTTCCAATGGATTCCTGTTTGAGGAGAACTTCGCTGGGGGATATTGAAAACTCTGTGGGGAGTATGCTTATTTCTGCTTTGGAAAAGTGTTTAGGAGTCTTAGTCGTCCGTTGCTCTACTGGGGAGTCGAAGTTGAACTGATATCTGGTCGGGTCCAGGTTTCGCAGTAACTTGCTGGGAATTGTAGAGTAGTCTATTGGGGAAGAGGAGTTGTGGTCCTTTGATTTGTAGTAGTCGGAGAGGCAAACTCAAGCTGGGGAATCCTGGTGTTGTTGGGGAAATAAACCCTGTCGTCAGTCCGCTAGAGAGGTGACATCTTTGTTAGGGGAAGTCCTCGAGGATTCTCGAGGTTGATTCAGCTGGGGAAAGGTTTTCAGAGATTAAACCCTTGCTGAGGAGTCATCCTATGAGAAGGACTTTGGGGAGACTTGTCATTGCCCCTAGTAGCGAATGTTTGTGGCATTGTATGTAACCCTTCACTGAGATTTGATGTTCAACGCCCCAAGTGATGGTGAGGGAGGCCTGCCCCTGGTTACTCTGCAATTCTTTGAGAGATTTCCTGGAATCTTGACTGGACTGCCCCAGGTGTGCTGGATAGTGACATGTCATGCCCCCTTGTTGATAGGAGATTTGTCAATGGAAGTGTCATCCTTTTTGAAGTGATTTTGTTCACTGAGAGAGCTTTTGTTCACTGGATATTCATTGTGTGAATTTCTCCGCTGTCAAACAAATAGCCAAATGCAAACAGTGATATTCAAGTAATGCAAAGTTTATGTCTGTCTTGAAGTTTTGAGAAAATGCATTTTTTAGCAGAAAACTTTTTATAAGACAAAATCAACACAAGATTTAGAGCAAAGCCTTACAGGAGTCAGGATACCTTTTGTAACAATATGCTTTCGAACTAACCCATGCTTCAATTAGGAATTTTGAAGGGTTGTAACGTGGCTTGGTTCAAGGTTTAAGAAACAAAGGATAAAGGCTCAAAGTATATTTGTACCCACCCGCTCTTCGTGATGTCCTTCAGTCCTAAACTCAGTTAATTGTGCGTCGAACTCTATTCGAGTTTGGAACGACATTTTGGTGATGGTTCACACCAGTTGAATTTTGGAAGGCAGTCATCATCTCTTTTTTTTTGCAACATTTTTCATGTTGTTGAGGATTTGTAATGACCTTGTTCTTTTGATTTGTTATCCCTAACTTTTGCCTGACTGTTCCTATTTTCGAGATTACAGTCAGCGGGATGCCCCAGCTTTCTTAAGCCTTCTTTATAGGTTTTGGCTCAATGGGCTTTTTCTTTTGAGAGATAATGACTGCCTATGTGATAGGGAACCACCACTATCTTTTGATTCCAGAGGAATGTTTTTGATGTCATTCGTTGTATTACGAGCTGAGAGTTTGCGACTTCAATGCGCATCTTTTTTTTAATTAACTGAGAGACTACCCTGCCCCAGGTTTAAATCAAAGGTTTCAATTTGTTTAGAACAGAAAACTCCTACTTCTTTGGCTCGAAGGGGTTGACTAGGGATTATCTTCCTTATAACTCCAGTGTTTGGGATTTGAAAGAAATGCCTGTACATCATCAGCAAGGTCTGTTCAAAAGCATACTGTATGAGATTATGGTATTGTTTCGTCATCCTCCCTCTAAAGGCTTGTAGCTTTTTATCAAGAGTTAAATATCATAACGAAAGCATAAGAATAGTGAAAACGAATGGATGAATTCAAGACAAACATATGCAATGCATTAATGAAACAGAGTTTGACATTAATAGATAATTGTTTGAATAACAAAAAAGATTACAACTTGAAAATTCAAATGGAACAAAGACGCTCTCAATGATTTGCCAAAGGAGCATTGATTATGCTGGAGTCTCCGGAGGACCAAACTCGATCTCCTTGGCATCAATCATGTCTTGGACCTTGTTCTTCAGAGCCAAACAGTTGTTTGTGTCATGCCCTGGGCTACCAAAATGATAAGCACATCTTGCATCCGGGTTGTAGTTAGGAGAAGAAGTCTTAGGGTTCGGATGAGGAGCCTTTAATGTAATCAGCTCTTTCTCCAACATGTGTTGTAGCGCTTGAGCTAGTGACATGTTGATCTTAGTATATTGTCTTTTAGGCGCAACCTCCTTACGCTGATTCCCCTGTCTTTGTTGAGCAGGCGTAAGATGTTGTTGGGCTCGTGACCCTGAAGCAAGTTGAGGGGCTTTTCCCTTGCCTTCTTGTCTAGGAGGTTGAATGATGATTTGATCTTCAGCCCCAGTTGTCTGCCCCACTTGGTTATCTCGAAGCAGTTTGTTGACGAGAACCCTGAGCTCTTCTTATCTTTGAGCCAAGTCCTGGATGAGAGCCATCTGACTCACCAGTTGCCCCTTCATTATGGCTATCTCAATTTGTAGCTCCAACTGGTCATCTCTGTCGTCCCTAGGATTTCCCACGATCATGCCCCTGGTGAGGAGCGCCTTGACCTCTTCTTGTCCCTTGGATAGGTTCAAGAACATCTCTTGAAGTTGAGCGTTTTGAGCCTGGATGTCCTTGATAGTCTGCTCTAGAGCCATCTCTACTGAAATAAACAGTAGGAGAATAAGGAAACCTGAAAAGGAAAACATGTTATGATGCAATGCATGATATGTGAATGCATGTTTTCAAGAATCTCGTGGGGTAAGCACAAGAAAAATGTTAGAGGTTGAACTTTGATCAACATCTTTGATTGGAGAACTTCGTATCAGTGGATGTCTTTCCACGAGAATCAAGCTCACCATGTCGAGTGGGTCATAGCCCCTGATTCAAGTTGTTGCACTTGATCTTTGACGATGTTTGTTTAGAGGGAAATGAAACCTCTTGCCCTTTGGTAGACGTCTGGTTCAACGTGCCCCTGCATCAAAAGACCCTCGAGATCCTTGAAATGGTTATATGAAAATGTTATGGCATGATATTATGATGTTATGTACATGTATGCAAAAGTAAGCAAGTGTATATACAGACAGTCATATTGACACAGAGCAAACAAGTCCTTAGGTTTAGGCTTGCATGGGGTTCGTAGGTAAGTACCCTCTTGAAGTTAGTTGGCTCATCCTGTCCTAAAATAGAAACCGGGTTCTAAGGAGCTCAATATCACTGGATTATTTTCTGTGTTCATTGTTTTGGTTTATCCACTTAACTGGAGACCAAAATATTCCAAGAAAACAATCCTCAATGGGTGTAGTATCGATTATCTACCAACTTCGGACTGCACCAAAGTCGGTCATCTCACTACCCCTAAAAAGGCCAAGATGGTCAAGTAAGGTTCTAAGAGTTCATTAGTGCTTCATGACATTGCTCAGCGGCCCCGTATTCTCCTTGACTACTCAAGGGCTACCGGTACCCACAAATATGTCACACTAACATAGCTACTGTTTCAACCATGTCGATATACCCCGCACAGTTCCCTCACAGTTTATTGCTATTTACCTAAAAAGGTGCCCCCAAATCCGGGTGTAGGATTAAACAAACCCAAACAAGGAACCCAAAAAGTAAAGCAATCAAAGCAAGCATGTATAGGTGATCTAAAACCCTAAGGTAACCCCACTTTTAGAAATATCCCCAGCAGAGTCGGCAGTTCTGTGATACGGTGGGAGATCTGACTTGAGGTTTTGCGTTTGTTTTTGCACTTGTTCGGTTTAGTAAGAGTCACCACCGACTTTTTATTTTATCCTAAGGAAAGGTCAAAAAGCACAGGAAAGACCTTTGAGATGTTTTCGTGGGTTCGGGGGGTGGATTATGAAAAGGGAAGGTGCTAGCACCCTTTTCATCCATGGTTATCCATGGGCTCTTAGTTACTTGTTTTAGATCACTTGCCTTTGCTTTTCAATTGTTTGAAATGGTGCTTTGTGTGTGTGGTTTTTGAAAATGTTTTGAAAAAGATGCCTTGTCTAGGCAACATTTGTAATGACTCTTGTTTGAGTATATACAAAGGTGTATGTCTTTTTGAAAAGATAATTCAATGTTTTGAAAGTTGTTTTGAAGTTGTGTTGTGATGTGTGTTTTGAAAATGTTTTGAAAAAGATGCCTTGTCTAGGCAACCATTGTAATGACTCTTGTTTGAGTATATACAAAGGTGTGTGTCTTTTTAAAAAGATAATTCAATGTTTTTGAAAGTTGTTTTTGGAAGTTGTGTTTGTGAAGTGTGTTTGAAAAATGGTAAGGATGTTTTGCAAGTTTTTTGATCAAGTAACTAAGAGTTGTCTACCCTATTTTACTCAAAGATCTTTCTTATGTTTTTAACCCTTTTAACAGTGTTGTTTCACCATTGTATTTGGTGAACAACCTTGCGTTAGGATGTTTAAATGGGACAGGCGTGGGTCATCGTGTACAATCATTGAAGGCAACTTGTGAGACGCTCTAGCAATTTTGTAAGGGACGAGATCGTTTAACAAAGGCAACATCGAGGGTCATCGAGGGACTAACGATCTTTGTTTATTGAAGGGACATTTGCTAGAGTGTCTCATACTCGAGGGATATGATTGCATTTTTTCGAGGCAACAAGCGAGGTTACCCTAGAGGTGCAAGTGTGAATTGTGTATTGATTTTCATGCATTTATCTTGTATTAGGCTATCTAGCGGTTGATTTTGAATCTTCGCATACAAACCCTAATTACTATACAGTATATGGAAAGCGATAAATTGCGGGAATTTAAAGTCTAAGCTATTACAAATAAGTATTCGGGGATGGGGGTACAAATGTTTACAAATGGGGATGAGTCTTATCAGAATAGTAGTGTCCAAATATTATTTACAACCAAATCGAATCGTCGCATTCTCAATGTAAAAATATAGCAAGGTATAAGAATCAAAGAGAATCAAAAGTAATGTAAAATGCATATGATTATTTACAAATGATCAAAATGTTAACCTAATGCAAATTAAGTATTTTTATTATTTTTTGTATTTTTGTTAGTGTTATATAAACAAAAAAAAGGGTTTAAAGAGAAAATCAATTAACTTAATAAAATCTATTTTTATGTATTTTGGGTTTTTTAAGGTAATGAAAACATTAATAAAATTTTATACAAAAAGTTAGTATATTATTTTTTACTTAACAAAAAATAGGTTATGAAAAATATTAGTAATATAAAAAGAAATGTTTTCAAAACATAAAAAAAAAGGTAAGTGGGCTTTTGAAGAATATGCTTGGCCCAAGATGAATACTGAAAGATATCAAGAGGGGGGTGTACACGCTGAAAGAGGGGTATTGGGCTTAAGGGTTCGTGTGTGGGGCAGGCCCAAAACGGCTCACAATGTTTTTAGGGTTTCACTTGTTTGATTCAGAACCTAGGTTTGTATTGTTTGACGAACGGCGCCGCTCCTCTCTTGTCTTCTTCGCCTCTTCACCATTCTCGAACAGAACCAACTGATGCCCTCCATGCCTTAGGCCTCCAGACGTCACCTCCAATCTCCTCTCTCCTCGGTTGTACCCGGGCAGTGATGAAAAAGGTAACGATTTTCCTCTTTATGCGTTTTAGGGTTTTCAGATTTCTCTCTTGGTGTTTTAGCTTTTTACATGTTTTGATCTTTGATTATTTTTTGTTTGTGTGAGGTGTAACATAAGGAAAGGGAATTGATACCTTCGGGTTTAGTTTTGGAGAGGAGACGAAGGAGTGGACGGCGGCGCTCTCAGGTGGCCGGAGATGGAGAAACATGATGATGCTATCTTTTATGGTACCTCGTATCTTTTGCTTTGTTTTGGTTTTGTGATGATGTTATGTTCTGAAAACCCTGTTGTTGTTGTTGTTTGGTTGCTTGATGATGTTGAAACTGAAAACTGTTGCCCTTTTTTCCTCACTTCTGGACCTCTTCTTTTTCTCTTGGCTTTGGTATCTGAGTTGGTGTTTTTGCCTATGATGAACTTGGTTCTGAGGCGTTTGTTAGCTATTGTTGTTATGATATCTGATTTGGATTTGTTGGAGTTTATATTTGAACAAGCTTTAAGGCTTGTTGTGCATGCATGTTTTTCTGTTTTCTTGTTTGGTATTGAAGTTTTACAGGTTTTGGGTTGAACCAGTTTTAAGGCTTGTGCGGTTTGTAAGTTTGTAAACAGGCTTTGACAACTTGTTTGTAGGTTAGTAAGTTATGCAGGCAGGCTTGGTGTGTTTACAATTTGAACTGGTTTTGGCATGGAAAGTAGGTTTGGGACTGGCTTCTGGTACAGGCAGGCTTGTTGTTATGTAAGTTTGCTTGTCTTTGAACACATGTTTGCTGGTTTCTGGTTTTATGCAGGCAAGCTTGTATTTGTTTTTGGTTTGGTAACTGGTACAGGCAGGCTGATGCAGTTTGTTTTGAGGCAGGCTTGCTTGTGTTTTACAAACAGTTTGTAGGTTTTTTGCTCTTTGTGTTCTGCCCCCCTTGAACTGTTTTGTTCTTGTTATATTTATCTATATCTTTTTTCCTGCTCTGCATAGCCTGCCAAACTGTAAAGCCTACTTCTCTCTCTTTCTCTCTCCATTTAAAAAGCATATTTTATTGCTTAATAAGTCTTTTTCTGAAAAGGTGTTGGCCTGGAAAATGATGAAGAATTTCTTGCTTGCAACTTGGTTTTCCTCTGCATATTTTCTTATCTTCCAGATTTTCTGCATTGCCTTTTGTGTACTTGTATGCAACTTTTCTGTTTTGATAGCTTAGTTGACAGTTTTTTTGACAGTTTGGTTTGCCTTTATGCAACTTAGTTTGCCCAGTTTGACAATGTAATTTGTTTGTTCAGTTTGGACTTATGCAGCTTTGTGCATTTTGTTTAATTGATTTGTAGGTTTGCAAAATAATTTTACTTTCCTCTTTGTGAACCAAGAAGAGAATCTTCTTGTGATTTGCAAAGAGGATGAGCAAAATATGATGAAAATCAAAACAATCTGATTCCGGCCAACAACCTTTAATGATGAGTTTTTTGATTAACTGTCTGAAAATGCTTTTCCAATTTAATTGTTATTGACTTCTCCTTTTCTGTCTTTGCAGGTAAATACCAGTTGGGGCAAGGGAAGCAGCAGTAGAAGATGAATACTTCAAGAGATTTAGAACATAGATTTATTTTATTTTTAACCATTGTAATAAAAATCATTATAAACACTGTAAATAAATTTACTGTATTCAAATAACACTTGTAACAATAATTAAAATAAATAAAATCTTTTGTCAGATAGTTCTTTAATTCTTCTGCACTTGTTTATTTAATCATTTAAATTTCTTGAATTATAATAATTGGAAATGCATCCCAACTATTTTAACTTAGAAATTATAAATAATCAACAAACGTCGCAGTCTCACGGCCTTGCATTAACCAACAATAAGCCCGGCATTCCAAATAACCAAATGCATTGCACAATTAATCAAACAAACGTCCATACGCCTTTCACTTCACTGATTAAACCAACGCTTCAAACTTTCAATCAGAAGCCTTAGCTTCTATCCCAGATGTTTTAGGCTTTGAGAAACAAACAGAAATCTTGAACAAGCGTCAAAGCAGTGTGACCGTCAATTGAAATACTGTGGATTCAAGTTCTTTTGAGAACGCGTGCGCAAACCATAATTTTGGATTTACTGTCAAAGAAACGTCTGCTTGATCAAACCCTGAGCCAAACTCAACCAAATCAATAGAAACCCTAATAATCTGTTTGACTGATTCAAAAGTTAATGGAAACCCTAATTTTGTTTGACTGATAAGAAAAGTCTGTTTGACCGATTCTTGAGCCAATCTGAAAAATCAGGGAAAACCCGAAGCTGTGATTTCTTGTGAAAAAGAGGAGGGCAAATTTTGGGGTACAACAATATATATCCCTAATTTTTGCCTGAATCCTTTTAGTTCTCCGGGATGCCCTTATTTTTTCCTAGGGCAGTCAACCTAGCGGGTCATTTTCATGCGTAATATCTTTTGACTATGTCCGCGTTTACAGGGTACGGAAAATCTTCACCGTCCATGGTGGTTGGTATCATAGCACCGCCTGAAAATATTTTCTTGATTACAAATGGTCCCTCGTAGGTGGGAGTCTATTTTCCCCTGGGATCACCTTGCGGTAGGATGATGTGCTTTATTACCAAGTCACCAGCCTGATATACCCGATGCTTGATTTTCCTATTGAAGGCTTTAATCATACACTTCTGATACATCTGACCGTGACAAACAGCCGCAAGCCTCTTCTCATCAATCAAATTTAACTGGTCCAGCCTGGTTTGAATCCACTCGTCTTCATCTAAATCTACATCTTTCATAATTCTCAGAGAAGGAATCTAAACTTCGACAGGTAGGACAACCTCCATACCATATACCTGAGAGAATGGGGTTGCCCCAGTTGATATTCGTGCTGAAGTGTGATAGCCGTGAAGAGAAAATGGTAACATCTCATGCCAGTCTTTGTAAGTCACAACCATTTTCTGCATGATCTTCTTGATGTTCTTATTGGCGGCTTCCACTACGCCATTCATCTTCGGCTGATATGGAGAAGAATTGTAGTGCTTGATCTTGAACTGTATGCAGAGTCCTGTGATCATAGTGTTATTGAGATTAGTACCATTGTTTGTGATAATCCTTTCAGGGATGCCACACCGAAAAATAAGGTTATGCTTAATGAATCAGTCCACACCATTGTTGGTAACGGAGGCAAATGAGGCTGCTTCAACCCACTTCGTGAAATAATCAATGGCAACGAGGATGAAACGATGTCCGTTAGAAGCAGTAAGCTTGCTTTCTCCAATCATATCAATGCCCCACATTGCGAATGGCCAAGGAGCAGTTAATACATTAAGAGGAGATGGAGGCACATATACTTTGTCAGCGTAGATTTGACATTTGTGACAAGTTATTGAGTGGTGATGGCAATCAGTTTTCATAGTCGACCAATAATAACCTGCTCTCAGAATCTTTTTAGCCATAGTATGTCCACTAGAGTGAGTGCTAAAGATGCCTTCATGCATATATTCCATGATCTTCTCCGCTTCCTTCTTGTCCATATAACAGTAGAGTCGAATCATGGTTGCGCTTGTACAAAATTACGTTGCTCAAGAAGAACTTAGCAAAGAACCTCCGTAGGAATTTCTTGTCATTGATAGATGCTCCCTCAGGATACTCTTGAGCCTCAAGGTATATTTTCACTTCGTAAAACTAAGGCTTCTCTTATACTTCATCAATATCAACTTCGTAATAGTGTGCCGGTTCGTCTAGTCTTTCAATAGTAATTTTTGGAGCCTCGTTGTCCCATATGACCTTGAACATAGATGACATTGTAGCCAATGCGTCTACCAACTAATTCTCTTCTCTTGGGATATGCTCAAAAGTGTTTTCCTTGAAGTACGAGATTAAGGTCAACACATGCTCTCAGTATGGAATGAGATTCAGATGCTTCATATCCCATTCTCCTTTTATCTTACTGATTACCAGGGCTGAGTCCCCATATACGCTCAAGAACTTGATCCTTAAGTCAATAGCAGCTTTAATACCCATGATGCACGCTTCATATTCAACCATGTTATTGGTACAATCAAAGCATAATTTGGCTGTGAAAGGCATATGGCAACCCTGAGGAGAGATAATTACAATACTGATTCCATTACCGAGTGCATTAGAAGCTCCATCAAAAACCATAGTCCATTGGGTTCCTGGCTCAGGTCCTTCATACGGTCCAGGTTCTTCACTATCTGTAACTAGCATAATATTCTCGTCCAGGAATTCGAAGTTCATAGATTGGTAGTCGTCTACAGCTTGATGAGCCAAATGGTCTACCAGTACACTTCCTTTGATTGCTTTCTGAGTGTTGTACTAAATATCGTATTCTATTAGGACTATTTCCATCGGGCTATCCTTCCGGAGAGAGATGGCTTCTCGAATATGTATTTGATTGGGTCCATTTTAGAGATCAACAAGGTAGTATGAGTCAACATATACTGTCTTAGCCGGCGAGCAGCCCATGCCAAAGCGCAACAACTTTTCTCGAGCAGTGAGTATCTTTTTTCACAGTTGGTAACCTTTTTGCTAAGGTAGTATATTGCAGGCTCTTTTAGACTAGACTCGTCAAGCTGGCCCAGTACACACCCCATTGAATTATCTATCACTATTAAGTACATGATTAGAGGTCTTCCTTCAATTGGTGGCATCAAAATCAAAGGTTCTTGCAGATACTCCTTGATTTTGTAAAAGCTATCTGACAGTCGTCGTTCCATTTTACTACTTGATCTTTCTCCAGTAGTTTGAAGATCGGCTCACAAGTAGCAGTCAGATGGGAAATAAATTGGGTAATATAATTCAGTCATCCCAAGAAACCTCTGACTTCCTTCTCAATTTAGGGAACAAGCATTTCTTGAATAGCTTTGACCTTGGGGAGATCAACTTTGATACCTTTACCGCTGACGAAGAAACCCATGAGTTTACCGGATCTTACCCCAAAGGCGCACTTGTTCGGATTTAACCTCAGCTTGTACTTCTTCAGTCTCTCAAACAACTTATGTAGATGGTCCAGATGCTCTTCTTCAGTCTGTGATTTTCCTATCATATCATCGACGTAGACCTCTATTTCGTGATGAATCATGTCATGGAAAAAAGCTACCATGGAATGCTGATAAGTTGCACTGGCGTTCTTCAACCCAAAAGGCATAACCTTGTAGCAGAAAGTCCCCCACTGTGTGATGAAGGTAGTTTTATCCATATCTTTAGGCGTCATCTTGATCTGATTATACCCAGAGAAACCGTCCATGAAATAAAATACCTTGTGTTGAGCGGTATTATCGACCAGCACATCAATATGCGGAAGTGGGAAGTCATCTTTAGGGATCACCCTGTTCAGATCCCTATAATCTACATATATACGTACCTTACCGTCTTTCTTTGGTACCGGAACAACATTTTCAACCCATTGAGGATATGATGTAACAGCCAAGAAACTCGTGTTGAATTGTTTCATAACCTCAGCCTTGATCTTTTCTGACATCTCGGGAGGCATGCGATGAACCTTCTGCTTTATCGGAGCGCAACCCTCTTTCATCTGTAGATGGTGAACTACAATATCAGTATCAAGCCCTGACATGTCTTCGTATGACCAAGCAAAGATTTCAACATATTCATGCAACATCTTGATTAATCTGTTCTTGACACTGTCCTCTAGATTGGCACCTTTCTTGACCTCTTTGCTATCTATTTCAGAACCCAAGTTTACAACCTCGACTGGCTCTTCATGCAGTTGTATAGCCTTTTCCTCTTGAATTAACACTCTGGAAAGTTCTCCAGGTATTTCACAATCTTTCTCACCTTCATCCTCGGCTTGGTGGATCGAATTTTCAAAGTCATAAGTGGCAATAGCAGAATCGTTATCAATGGGATCCAGAGTGGATGTGGATATGCAATTTGTGATATGGGTGTGTGTAAGAACACATAGCTATTTTGAAAGTGAAATAAAGTAAAAGAAAGACAAGGAGCGCAAAATTTGAATGCAAAACATCCAATGCTTTATTAAATGAAAATATGTTTATGAAATGACAACCCTTAACAAATGGACCGTTGTGCCTCGGATAAGGCATAAAGCTTAAAGTCATTGTTTAAAAATTACATAACCGAAACTTTGAAAGTAATAAAAAACAGAAATATAGCTATTACTCCTGACTAAAGGAGATAGAGATGATGTCTTCCACCTTCCAGATGTCGAGCCCGTTGCCAATGGTAGGAAAAATACATCTATCAAGGTCATAATCACTGTCAGTATCCTCTATAGCGCTGACTTAGTTTTTATTAACACGGAATGTAGGTCTTCCAGCACGAGCGTGATGAAAAATCCTTTGAATCTCTACAGTGAAATCCAAACCAAATTTGTCATATTTATACGGAATGTCAGGAAGCTGACCCCAAATAGTATAACCACCTTCTTCTACAACAACTTTAGTATCCTTCAAAGAAGCCATCTTGGGCGGAACCCTGGTAACCTTGGGAATGGCAGAAACATCTTCATTAGCGGCAGGGGTGATCACTTCAAAAGTCTGACACAGGGTCTCGATGAATTCTCTGTCCATTTCTACATACCGAAATGAGTGCAGGTGGCTAACCATATACTCTTCTTCACTGCAGACAGTAACGATCTTTCCATTCATAGGATACTTTAACTTCTGGTGTAAGGTTGAGGTGACAACTCCTGCCCCATGGATCCAGGGGCGTCCTAGTAGGCAAGAATAAACTGGCCAAATATCCATTACGTAGAAAGTAGATTCAAAGATCTGCAAACCTATCTTTATCGGAAGACCGACTTCTCTGGGTACCATCCTCTTTGACCCGTCAAAGGCTCGAAATATAATACCAATGGGTTTCATTACAACCCCTTCAGAATCTAGTCTTTCAAGAGCATCCTTTGGTAGAGCATTCAGTGAAGAACCAGTGTCAACCAACACATGAGCTAAAGTAGTGCCCCTGCACTCAATAGAGACATACAAGGCCTTGTTATGATTTCTTCCTTCAGGCGTCAGGTCAGCATCGGAAAAACCTAATCCATTGTCAGACGTTAAGCTAGCCACATAGTTCTCAAGTTGGTAGGAAGAAATCTCTTGTGGCACGTGAGCAGTCTTCAAAAATTTCACTAAAGCTTGTGCATGAGCTTCGAAACACAGTAGTAGGGATAACATGGAGATCTTAGATGGGGTCTGCCCCAGCTGTTCAACAGTTTTGTAGTCGCTCTTACGAATGATCTTTAATACCTCTTCCAACTCTTGTCTAGAGGTGTCTTTAACTGCAACTTCTTTAGGCGCCTCCATTTGGGCAGGCTCTCTTATTGGCTCTTTGCCTCGAGTCTCAGTACTTGACTCAGTAGCGGTAACTTCAACAGGTGTAGCAACAGTTTTCGGAGAGATTTTCAGCGAGAAAACCCTTTCGCTTCTAGTAATCTTCCTGGTTCCAGCAATATTGTCAATGTTGGAATCAATAGCTTCAATAACTTCATCTTCAATAGTTGGTAAATCCTGCTTAACGCCATGGTAGTAGACGTCGGATCCATAGTTCCATGAAATAGCTTTATCCGAAGAATATTGGATAGGTCCAGGTGTAGTGATGATTAGGGGAGCAGCTTTCGGATTGGAAGTAATCCTTACAGGACCTTTGGAAGTGATCCTGATAGGGGTGCCAGATATTACAGATAAGTCTTGACACAGATTCTCAGTAGTCAGAATCTTCTTGGTCAGAATTATATGATTGTCCATTAGGTGTTAAGCGCCTTCCTTCAGCAACTTGCAGCCATTGGGTTGGGATGTGCAGTAGTAACATCTTTCCACACAACCCGAAAATAAACCGGCTTGCAACAGATTCTTCTTGATTATTAGTAGAGGAGTAACTAATTCACTTACAGTAGCAACATAAAGAACATAATCAATAGCACTGATGCCTTTGTCATGCTTTGGCCTAGGTGCATTAATTACATTCGGAGTCTCCGGAGGATCAAACTCAATGTCTTTGTTATCAATCATATCCTGAATTTTGTTTTTCAGGGCCCAGCAGTTGTTGGGGTCGTGCCCCATACTGTTGGAGTGGTAGGCACATTTCACATTCGGATTGTAGCGGGGAGATGAGGTGTTAGGATTTTGAGGAGGGTTCCACAGTGTAATCAATTCCGCTTTCAGTAAATGTTGTAATGCCTGAGACAATGGCATGCTAATCTTGGTAAACTACCTTCTCAGAGCGTCTGACCTAGGATGATCACCTTGTTGTTGTTGTTGTTGTTGAAGAGGTGCATGATTAGAAATTAACACCGCTCCCACAGACTGTTTGCGATCATTTTTAACATGGCCTGGCCATAGACAACATTGGTCTCCTTCTTACCACCGAATGTCTTCTTCACGGAACTTGAAGACGCAGCCACTGGAATCTTTCCATTCTTGATACCACCTTCGACATGTTCCCCAGTCAGAATCAACTCAGTAAAACTAGATGAAGAACTCCCGATCAGATGATTAAAGAATGGACCTGCCAGAGTGCCTATGAACATATCAAGTAGCTCCCGGTCAGACAAGGGAGGTTGCACCATTCCATCTAAATCTCTCCATTTCTGGGCATATTCTTTAAAACCCTCGTTTGATCCCATAGTCATATTTTGTAATTGCACATGAGTCGCTGCAAGGTCAGCATTGTATTGATAATGCTTGTAAAAAGCAACAATCAGCTCTTCCCAAGTTTGGATGTTGGTTCCTTCCAGCTGATAGAACCACTCGAGTTGTGTCCCAGATAAACTCTCCTGAAAGAAGTGAACCCATAACTTTTGCTCAGCTGTATGGGGTTAGATCTTAGGCACATAAGATATCAGATGAAGCTTAGGGCAAGACACACCATCATATTTAGCAAAAGTGGGAGTCTTGAATTTATAAGGGATAACAACCCCCAGAATAAGACCCATCTCTTCAAAATTCAGCCCAGGCACCTTCTGGATTTTTATAGCACTAAGGCGATCATCCAATTGTTTGTATCTGTCATCAGTAGGAGGATACTGTTCATCAGAGTAGTCTTCATCCTCAGGAATATTATCAGAACCAATGTTGCTACCTTTCTCAGCCCTTGCACTCTTGTCTTCTTCGCCCTGGTTGTCATCTTCATCAGAGGAAATATCACTGTTCCAAATCTGTTTGAGAGGGCCTTTAGACCTTCTTCCCATGTTGAGGATAACCAGCTTTCTAGTCTTCTTATTTTTGGTGATGAGCGTCATCATGTCTTTCTGTCCCTGTGCTAAGTTTAGAAAGGTCTCTTGGAATTGGGCATTCTGAGCTTGGAGTTCCTTAACAGTTTGTTCAAGAGCCATCTTTTACTGAAATAAACAGCAAGAAGATGAGAAAACCTGTATGGGAAAACCTGTTATGTGATGATGCATGATATGTAGATGCAATGTTTTCAAGGATCTCGCAGGATAAACAGAAGAAAATGTTAGAATTTGAGACTGACTGCAGCTTTAATTGAAGAACTTTGGGTTGTTGAATGTCCTTCTATAAGAATCAAGCTCACCATGTCGAGTGGGTCCTAGCCTTTGACTCAGGATAACATACTTCAGTCTTTGACAGCATTGGCCGGAGGAAAATAAATCCCCTTTCCCCTTACTAGACGTCTGGTTAATAATAAACCTGCATCACAAGCCCTCAAGATCCTTAAAATGGCCAGTGAAAATGCTATGGTATGATGTCATCATGTTATAATGTCATGTTCGAACATATAATCAAACACAAGCAAAGCATACAAGGCCTTAGGTTCAGGCTTGCATGGAGTTTATAGGTAAGTACCCTCACGAGTTTTAATTGGCTCAACCTGTCCTAAAATAAGTAACCGGGTTCTAGAAGTCTCATATCATCGATCTTTCTCTCAGGCATTGTTTCAGTACAACATCTGATTTGCAACCGAAATATCCCGAGAGTCTGATCTCAATGAGTGTAGTATCGAGTATCAACCAACTTCAGTCTGCACCAAAGTCGGCCATCTCACTACCTTATAATGGCTAAGTTGGTCAACTAAGGTTCTAAGGTCAGTTAGTGCTTATAACACCACGTGGCAGCCCATCATTCTCCTTGACTGACTCAAGGGATACCAACACAAACCAATATGTTACACTAATGTAGCCATCGCTTCATCCATATCGGTCTATGTCGTACAATTTCCAAGATCTATTTCTACTTACCTAAAATGCCCCCAGATCTGGGTATAGGATCTTTACAATAAACCCAAACAACCCTTTAAAAATAATGTAGGAAAAGCAATCAAGGAAAGCAATTAAAAGTGATCTAACTCTAAAGGTAACCCCACTTTTAGCATTCCCCAGCAGAGTCGCCAGTTCTATAATACGGTGGGAGAACTGACTTTTGGTTTTGCGTTTTATCACAAATGTTGCAAATAGCAAGAGTCGCCACCGACTTTTCTTTTATCCAATAAAGGAAATGGTGAAAAGAACAGGAAAGACCTTTGAGATTTATGAGTTCGAGGGGTAGGTTATGAAAAGGGAAGGTGTTAGCACCCTTTTCATCCGTAGTTATCTACGGGCTCTTAATCGCTAGCTCACTTGTTTTGAAATGCTTCGCGTGTGTTTGTTTGAAAATATTTTGAAAAAATGCCTAAGTGCAACAACTTTGTAATGATTCTTGTATCAGTTAAGAATGCGTACAAAGTGTTTGTTTTTGAAAATATTTTAGAAATTGTTTGTGAGAAAAAGATGTTTTGTTTTGTTTTTATGAGCAAGCGATTAACAATATTCTACCCTTACTCAAGGTCTTTCGTATTGTTTTCCTCCTCCTTTAGATAGTGCTACCATACCATTAGTTAGTAGGAAGCCCTATCGTTGGATGTGAAGATACAGACGTAGCATCATCGTACAGTCATCGAATGGCAACTCGTAGGGGCGCTTTAGCAATTTTATCGTAAGGGACTAAGATCTTTACCGAGGCAGCATTGAAGGGTCATCGAGGGACTACAATCTTTAATTCGGGGGGAAGTGCTAAAGCGTCCCGACGTTCGAGGGACATGGCTGTTTTCCGAGGCAACAAGTGAGGTTACCTTAGATTTGCATATGCAAAGAGTGATTTGAGTGAGTTATTTTTAGTCTTGCAATTAGGGTTTTCTATGTTTACTTTTATATCTTACCATACAATCCTATTAAGTTAAACAGTTATAAGGAAAGCGGTAAATGCAGAAAGTAAAGGCAAAAATTAAAGGGTCCTACGCTATTACAAAGCTTCGGGAAAAGGGGTACAAAACAATAAAATCAGGGGAAAGAGTAAACCCTAATTAAACTATTACAACTGTAAGCAGTTACATAAATTGGAAAAAGAACGCAAACATAATAAAATACGTGAAGCAGTAAAAAGAAAAAGAAAAGAGAAAATTGTTTTGCTTGACAAAAAAAGTTTGATGATTAGCCTAAAAAACTAATTGATTTTAATTAATTAAAAAATGTTAGGTAATTTAATTAAATAAAACCCTAAAATCTAAGTTGATTTTAATTTAGTTAAAAAAACCTGAAAAATTAAATTAGGGTTGATTAAATTAAAAACCTAAAATTAAATTGAGTTGATTAAATGAAAACCTAAAAACTAAATTAGGGTTTAAAAAAATGAGGTTTTATAAAAAAGGTTTTGCTTTGAGAAAAAATGAGGGAAAAGAGTAAGGAGAATAGAGAATTAAAAAAAGAAACCAAAGGGGGTAGGGGTGGGTGTTGAACCCACACCCTCAATAAATCTGGACAACACATTCACCACTGGACCAAGCGCGACTTGGTTATAGGTAATAGGTTCAGCGCATTATGTAGTAAACCTACAAAACATGAAAATATTATAAAAATTAAGTGGCAAAAGGCTGGATCGAACCCATGCCCTTTGACACAAGACACTTATCGCGCACGCTTCTACCGTTGAGGAGGCTATACATCCGTTTATATAATTGAGTCAATTAATATATATAATAAACCAGAATGTATTGACCAGAGATGCGCCGAAGCCCTAGCTCCGGTCGTCTTCTCCAGTAGACCGCTTTCATTAAACCTGCAAAATACAAAGCATTAATGATCCAAAAACGTCCTATCCCCCTAAATCGAGGGTTATGATTTCAATGGAATACTTTTTGTGGGCTAAATCTGGATGGTTTAAGGGTTATGAAGCAAACAAGCCAGATCAGTGCAAACATGGTACTTTGTGATTATGACTGCATGGGATCACGAGGATGATCCAAACTTGTACTAATGAAACTCAGAAGCATGTTAGTAACACCAATATGGCTTAAAACGACACAAAAATTAAGATATAAAATTCACAAAGTTATGTAATCAAAGATGCATGGTATGGTGTTTTCATGAGCTTTGGAACATCAAAATCGATCCAACCTTACTCTATATGAATGTTAGGAGTGAATGGGATGGCTGCTTTGTAATGGAAGGGTTTGTAATACGGATTTTAAAATTTTAGGGTTCTTGAAAAGTTTGATATTTTTTGGCCAATTTGTGAGGCAAGGTTTCATGTCCTCTTGTATGAGAATTGCTGAGATTATATAGGAGAAATTAGGTCAAAGATATGTGGACTTGGACCTTGTGTAAAAAGATATGATTTTATCTTATTTATTTTGTATTATTAATGAATAAATTAAAAATAATTAAAATAATTAAAATCAAAAAAGGTCAAAGGGTGTAAGTACAAGATTTGGGGTATAATACACGTTTGGACTTTAAACCATGGCCCAATAGCCCAAACTATCAAGCTTGCTCAATTTGAACTTCATTCATTTGCTCAAAATTTCCCAACTTGAAATGGTCACAACTCTCTCAATTTTTAT
Organism: Vicia faba; assembly: GCA_948472305.1. NCBI lineage: Eukaryota > Viridiplantae > Streptophyta > Magnoliopsida > Fabales > Fabaceae > Vicia > Vicia faba. The sequence continues at coordinate 1,706,959,422 of OX451737.1, read as the reverse complement.
CTTTTGAAGGTTATATTTGACTTTTTGGAAAGCTGAAGATGTCCTCTACAAATTCTATTTTGATCATTTTTGCATTTGGAGACTTTATCTTGATGTAAGATGCCTTGACAAAAAGTGTCTTTTTGTTGACTTTTGAAATGACCTGTAATGTATTGGCTCATATCTCTCAAATGAAGCACTTTTTGGACTTGAGCATAGATATACAAAGTTATAGAGAATTGAATTTACTTTAAAATGAGCTTTGGTTGGGGAACAGTTCATGAAGCATGTGAAATTTATGCTTGGTCAAAGTTCAGTTGACTTCTCATAAGGAAACACTAATTTGGTAACTTTTGACTTTTGATGATTTAAGGGCTTTTATTGAGGAATCATGATCAACCCTTGATCAAATGATGAGTATAAATTAAAAATGTTAATGTTGACCAAAAATCTTGAAGTTTGACTGTATGTTGACCATAGTTAACTTTTTACCCAATACAGTTGATTTTCAGTCATCTAAGCCATTGACTGAGCAAACTTGTGATGCAAGGCATGAAACTTGGTATGAGCATTCTTGAAGCGATATAAGAACCATGAAAACCACTTGAGACCTTGGAAACCCAGTCTTCCTTAATAAATACAAAACCCTAGTTGTGGACCCATTGCTTAGGAGGAAAATTTGTCTGATCAGGTCTTAGGCAACCTTTAGCATTTGAGAACCTTAGGAGAATGTCTTGAAGAAAAATCAGAGAAATTTTTTTGGGGTACAATAGATCCAATATAAATTGTTTCTGTATTTAGTTTTGAAATGGACAATGAATGTAAGATCTTATAATCTTCTGTATTGATGCATGCGTTTTTTCTACTTTGAATTTGTACAGTAGCAACCAAAATACGTGTTACTCTCTTTTCCAATTTGCACAGTGCCTGTTTCATGTTTTGGGCCATACGTTTTCTGATTTGGATTGGGCCGACTTAGTCTTGTTTGGTTTGGGGATGGGAGTTGTGCATTTTGAAAACATAAATTTTAACCATAATGAGCCTGCTTGCTTTAGGCCTCCATGTTAATGTTTTTTCCCACAAAAAAATAAACAACAACTTTTCTATTATTAAAATGTTTAATAAAGAAATTATCATTAATAATAATTAGTGATTATAAGATAATAGTAGTGTTATGATTAAAAAAACAGTCTAAAAACAAACCAAAAACTGAATGGGCCCTCCTATTGGGAAAACGAAAATATACACCCCTAGCTTTTTAAAAAAACTTAATAATGGTGGGTCGATATGAAAACTTTAATGGACCATATCATTATATTGGTCTTCTTAAAAGGAAAACTAATTTGTTTTATGGACCCCTTCTCAAAAATGAACGAAACCCTAATGGGCCATCAGATATTGATGGTCCATTTCTAGATCAATACACCTTTCTTCCGTGTTTTAAACCCCTATAGAAATAAAACCATATAATAAGATTTATATAAATAGAAACCTAAATATAAGGGTAGGGAAAATTTAGGGTATGAGATCTTCCCCTATTTAATTAATTTTTGATTGAATAGTGCGAGAATATGCAGGTCTCGCATGTTCTGATCGGAAATTTATTAAATATTGAAGACCCCAAAATTTGCCCAAAAGATTTATTAGGATATACTGCGCATCGTTCCCATGAGCGCGAAGAATAGGTACAAATGATGATGTATCATCTTACCAACGTTTGAAGCCAAGTTTGTTTTAACTTAGATATGACGATGCGGATGACTCGTCAGTATCTAAAAGAGATTGTATAATTTTGCATATTTACCGTAACCTAGGAAGTAAAATAATACAAGTTTTGAAAAATTAACTTACTAACGCTTGGAGACTAATATAGTAAGTGCGATATGGTGGAAGAACCGACTGTTAATACTGGTTTTGTGTTTGTGTTTGCAAATGTTGCAGTAAGCAAGAGTCGCCACCAACTTTTCTTTTATCCAACAAAGGAAAGGGTGAAAAGAACAGAAAAATACCTTTCGAGAGTTTTCCGAGTAAGGGGGGTAAATTATGGAAAGGGAAGGTGTTAGCACCTTTTCCATCCGTAGTTTTCTACGGGCTTTTAGATGCTTAGCTCATTTTGTATATACCTTATGCTTTGTGTTTTTGAAAAATGTTTTGAAAATGCCTTAGTGCGGCGATTTTCTCTATGATAACTCTTATATCAGTCCTCAAGAGTGTCGATAAAGTAAATGTTTTTTAAAGTTGTTTTTTGAAATGTGTATGTGGAAAAATGGTTTAGTTTTGAGCAAGCATCTATGAACTATCTACTTTACTCGAAAGGTCATTCTTTTCCTCTTTTCCTTTGGACAATGCTATCCTACTATTAGTGAGTAGGTAGCCCTAGTCGTTGGATGTTTGAGAGACAGGCGTAGGGTCATCGTTATGGTCATTGAAGGCAACATGTAGGGATACCTTTAGAAATTTTAAGGGACGTTATCTTATATTCATAGGAAACATCGAAGGACAAGATCATATATCGTAGGCAACTTCGAGGGACATCGAGGGACTATGATCTTTTATGATGATTTATACCGAGGGCCTTTGCTAATGGTATCCCTACGTTCGAGGGACATGACCATTGTTTTCCAAGGCAACGAGAGAGGTTACCCTAGAGGTGCAAGTGTGAGAAGTGTGCTCAATTCAGTTATGTTTATATTGAAATTAGGGTTTTCTACTGTTTCTTTTTAGATCTTTCCATACATGCCTAATTACTAGCATTTAAATATATACAAGTTTACAAGAAACATAAAGGCGATAAATAAAGTTCCTACGCTATTACAGGGCTTTGGTGTAGTTACATAAATAATGAAACTGCGAGAATTTAAACTACGACTATTACAATTATTATGCGACCTATACAATTTGTCTAATAAATATAAATAGCAAATGAATAGAAATAAAAATAAGAAAAATGTTAAGAAAATAATTAAGACCTAAGATTCTAAGTGTTAGAAAATATATTTTTGGTATTTTTTTTGTTTGGAAAATAATAAAAGTGTGAATTAATAATTAAAAACCTAACTCTAATTAATTTACAAGTTAATTATGAAATAAAATCAATATTGATTAAATCAAAACAACTTTGATGTCAAAAATTAATTTAGTTAATTAAAAGCCTAAAACTAGTATTTAATGATTTTTTGTGATTTTATATATTAATTAAATTAATGATAGAAAACAAATTAAGTGAAAAATAAATAAATGAAAAGGATTAGAAAAGAAAATAGTCAAAAAAAGTGAAAAAGTTCATGGGGTGGGTGTTGAACCCATGCCCCTTGGGTCACAATCATGCGCCTCATCCTCCAAGACAAGCTATTGTTTATGATTCAAACTTGTTCTACATAACAACAGGAACTCATTTGGGCAATTAATAAACATTAGCAACACATGAAATTAATTATAGGAATGTTTGAAAAAAAGAAAATCGAAGAAGATGAGTATGCTTGTTTCAAGCATCAATGGCCATGACTTTCGACCTATTCTTACCCTTAGATACCTCAGGAATGATTTGTAATTGATGGCTTGGACTGAAAGTGGCTTGATCTTTGATTTTGACTTTGCTCTAGTTTTGACAAAATTTGAGATTTTTAGAGAGTGTTTTTGGGCAGCCAATTTCGTGGTCTCTAGTGTATGAGGGTGTTGTGTTTATATAGAGGAGGAATTTAGGTAAAAAATAATGGAAGAAATCTCATGGCATCAATTGCATGATTTGTTTCCAAAATTCATTTGAAAACCTTTCCAAACTTGTGAAAATCTTGTCTTAATGATATTTGCTTGGTTGTCACGATTTTGACAGCTTGCTATGAGCTACTTGGACCCCAAGAAATTCAAATCTTAAGCCTTACATGCCTTGTGCATTAATCTTGCATTTTATTTGATTTAATTTGAGTTTAAATGAATAAAATAAAAAATAAATGAAATAAAAATTAAAATAATGCATGGACAATTTTAGGGGTTCTTAATCATGTTGTAAACACGTTTAAACCTTAAAACCTAGGCCCATTAGTCCACAAGTTCAATATTTCTCAGTTTGCACTTCATGCACTTTCTCAAAAATTGCCCAACTTTAGCAATGCACATCTCTCTCAATTTTAACCCTATGAGGGTGTTCTTGACTTTTTAGAGAGATTAGGATGTCTTATAAACAACCCTTTTGGTTTCATCTCAATTGGATCTTCCATGTTCATGTAAGAAGCTTTGACCCAAAAGGTGTTTTTGTTGACTTTTTGAAAGGACCCATAATGTCTGAGCTTGTATCTTTTGATTGATGCATTTATTAAATTGAGGGATGAAGAGAATTTTTAGGGAATTTGATTCTCTTAAAAATGAGCTTTGGTTGGGGGAAAATGGATGAAGTGTGTGAAAGTTATGCCTGGTCAAAGTTTGGTTGACTTTTCCTATAGAAACCCTAATTATCAATTCTTGACTTTTGATGAATTAGGAGCATTTCTTGAGGAATCATGATCGACCCTTGATAAAATGATGGATATCACTTCAAAATGTTGATGTTTATCAAAAACCTTGAAGTTTGACTACAAGTGGGTCACAGTTGACTTTTGACCAAGTATAATTGATTTTCAGGCATTTGAGCAGTTGACTGAGCAAACTTGTAGTGCAAGGAATGAAATTTGTCATGGATAATCTTGAAGACATATTAGGAGCATGGAAGACATTTGAGACCTTTGGAGCTCACACATCTTGGTGAAAAATGAAACCCTAGTTGGAAGGCCAATGCTTAGGAGGAGAATTCGTCTGATCAATTCTTGGTCAACCTTGAGCAATTGAGGACCTCTAGGAGTATGTCTTGTGTGAAAATGGGAGGGAAAATTTTGGGGTACAACAGAAATTTTGTGACGCAGATTTCATATATTCACTACAACCTAGAGGATGAATAACATAGAGCTTCATAACAAATTGATGCTTAGAGACTAACTCAATGAGCCAAATATTTTCCGCATGCCTATCACATCCTAGAGGATAGATAATACAAGCTTGAAACCAGATATTTGGAACTTGGAAAGACGATATTAGTTGTGTCAGCCCTCAACCAAGACTCGATAACCAAATGAAATACACCAGGTTTGAAGTGATGAAACCTAAATTCACTGATGACGTTGGTTGTGTCAACCGTCAACCATGACTATCAACATGAAGAAAGTATACCCCAAATTCATCGATGATGTCGGTTGTGTCAGCCCTCAACCATGACTATAAACATGAAGAAAATATACCCCAAATTCATCGATGATGTCGGTTGTGTCAAACCTCAACCATGACTATAAACATGAAGAAAATATACCCTAAAGTTGCTTAAAGTTTAAACTAGTTAGTTCGCACAGATAATCTTGCTAACGATGAACCCCAAGAAAGATCGAAATCTGAAAGATGCCATTCATGATGTATATGCATAATGTGAGGCTCTTAACGGGAAATCTACTGCCAATATTTCTAAATAATCTACTTCCATGATTCGATTGAGATACCTCATGCCGAGGTCTTCTGGATAATCAACTACCGTGATCAACCAGGGGAATCTACTATCGAGATTCGATTAGAATACCTTCTGCCGAGGTCTTCTGGATAATCAACTACCATGATCAACTAGGGGAATCTACTGCCGAGATTCAATTGGAATACCTTCTGCCGAGGTTTTCGGGAAAATCAACTACCGTGATTAACAAGGGGAATCTATTGTCGAGATTCAATTGTGAGCTACCTTCTGTCAAGGTCTTCTGGATAATCAACTGTCGTGATCAACCAGGGGAATCTACTGTCGAGATTCAATTATGAACTACCTTCTGCCAAGGTCTTCTGGATAATCAACTACTGTGATCACCAGGGGAATCTACTGCTGAGATTCGTTTGAAATACCTTCTGCTGAGGTCTTCTGGATAATCAACTAGGGGAATCTACTGCCGAGATTCAATTGGAATACCTTCTATCGAGGTCTTTTGGATAATCAACTGCCGGATCAACCAGGGGAATCTACTGTTGAGATTCAATTGGAATAACTTCTGCTGAGGTTTTATGGAAAATAAACTGCCGTGATCAACCAGGGGAATCTACTACCGAGATTCAATTGTGAGCTATCTTCTACTGAGGTCTTCTGGATAATCAACTACTGTGATCAACTAGGGGAATCTACTGCCGAGATTTAATTGTGAACTACCTTCTGCTGAGGTCTTCTGGATAATCCACTGCTGTGATCAACCAGGGGAATCTACTGCTGAGATTCAATTGGAATTCCTTTTTTTGAGGTCTTTTGGATAATCAATTTCTGTAATCAACCATGGAATCAACTGCCGAGATTCAATTGGAATACCTTCTGCCGAGGTTTTTTGGAAAATCAATTGCCGTGATCAACCAGGGGAATCTACTTCCGAGATTCAATTGTGAGCTACCCTCTGACGGGGTCTTCCAGATAATCATCTTCCGAGATTAACCAGGAGAATCTGCTACCGAGATTCGTTGTAGAAACTACCTTTTGCCGAGGTCTTCCAGAGGAATCTACTGCCGAGATTCAATTGGAATACCTTCTGCGAAGGTCTTCTGGATAACCAACTGTCGTGATCAACCAGGTGAATCTACTGCCAAGATTCAATTGGAATACCTTCTGCCAAGGTCTTCTATAAAATCAATCGCTGAGATTAACCAGGGGAATCTACTGCCGAGATTTAATGTAGAATTGATAACTTGATTGACAATGATGATTATTTTCACATAAAAACGAGGTTTTATGCTATGCGTGCAAATTTGATTGATGCATGAAATGTAATGATTGATTGATGCATGAAATGTGATGATTGATTGGTGTATGTGATGAATGACTTGGATATGTATAAATGGATGTTGGATTTTGAAATGCGAATGCGTAATTGGACTTTTTGAGATATGCTCGACCCATGCTATCGGACTTCATCAAGTGGATGAGATGATAAGTATAGCTTGGTTCTGGATCGAAGAGCCCTAATGTATGATTTATGCAGCCTTATGCTTTATGACTATGACTCGAATGGCTTTTTGAATGATGCCCCTGTGATGGGTCGTGGATGATTAAAGCGTATAGGTTTGATTATGCAACAAGGTTGCTTGTCACATGATGGTTGAATGTTGTTCTTGTATGATTTCCTGATACTCGTTTCAAACTTGAAGATTACTGATGTAGAAGAGAAGTCCCATGTGAAAGGTGAAGAGGGCTTACCTTTATGTAGACTGTCTTTCCCTAATTTGTTGGTAGGGTCTTGGAGGAGATTCTCTTTGATATGATATTGGAAATAGTTTGATCATAATATGGATGACTCTACTATTTTGCATTATGCCCCTGATTAAAAGACTCTTGAGAATGCTTAGCTTTGATGAATCATTTTGAATCAACTCCTTTTGATCGATCCATGCAGTGGTTTGCCCCACCCTTCGAATTTTGAAAGATGTGCTCCCCAATCTTCTGGATCTATAGGAAGTATCCTTAGAAATAACTTAGACCTCACCATGAACTTGACATAGATTTCCCCAAGTATTAGAAGCTTGAAAAGTTTGTACTTGAAGTTGTTTGAAGGGGAATTTGAACCCTACGTGTAGTAGGATAAACTTGGTACATACTGCCCCAACATTTGAGTCTTGGAAGGTTGCCCCTGATTATCAAGGCCTTGAGAGGTTTGTTAAAATGAGGAAATCGAGTCATACCCTGTTTGTGATATAACTTGATTAAGGAATGCTCCTTCGAAAGGTATGCCCTTGATTGAACAACGCTTTGAAATTTGATCCGAGTTGATTGAATTTTGGAATGATCACCCCTTGTTAGTAGTATCTTCGTGTGATATACCCCTACGATCATTAGGATTTTCCCCTGTTTATAGGGGTCATCTTAGATTCTTTCCCCCCCTGTCAGAAGCTTCTTGGAAATGCTGCCTTTGATCAGATCTTTTCTTTTGAAATCTCCTCGATGCTAAGTATGGACTTGTAAATAAAATTGTACATTTTGAAAAGTAATTCTGTTTGATGTACATGCAAGTTTTGAAATCGAAGTTTGAAATATAAATGGATGATTAGAATAGGGGATTCGAAGAAACGAAGTAGTTAGAAATAATTTTAACAAACGCAGGAGTCAGTTTAACACGAATTTTTCCGAGTATGCTTTCATAGTTAACCTTGCTTCAATTAGGACTTTTGAAGGTTGTAACGTGGACATGGTTCATGGTTTAAGAAAAAAAAGATATAAGGCTCAAAATTTATTTAGCCCACCCCATTCTCCTTAATGTTCTTCAATCCTAAGTTCGATTAATCCAACAGATGCGTTTAATCCCCAAGAGAAATTTCGTTGTCGCATAGACGATGAGAAGCATAGATAAAGATCCAAGTTCCGATGAAAAGTATTGATGATATCCAAACATTTGATAAGATCCAAGCGTTTGATGAGAAGCCTTTGAGGTTCTTAAGGTGGCAGTCACAAGATTGTTCTCCAATTTATTCGTTTTTTAATCCCTTATTTTGCATGGACCAATTCTTTTGAATTTCTAGTCCATCGGGATGCCATAACTTTTTCTTAAGTCAAGTTTTAATTTTCTTTGACTTAGCGGGAATTTTTTTACTTAATTTTTTTTTTGAGTTTCTTTTCGCTTTTCGATTTTGACACTTGTGACTGTCATGCTGATTGTTGTAAGCTTCGTCTTCATCGTTTCCTCGATCTTGAATGATGTACTGAGGAAGAAGACGTCGTGGAATTTGTCTTTGTTGATTCCTCAATCTTGGATGATGAACACGAGGAAAAGGATGCTTGAATCTTTGCTTAGATCTTTTCCTCAATGATGTATCGAGGAAAGAGATATGCTTGAACCTTTGCTTAGATTCTTCTTGTAAGTGTTTAGTTATTGGAATCTATTTTTGGTAAAACCAGGTGTGTGAATGTCATGACTGATGTCATAACATTCTGGGTTATTAGGTACTTTATGCAGAAAAAGAATGGCATACAGTAGCTGCTCTTTATGAGTGTGTATCTGAGCATTTTGCAATGATCACATTTATTACATTCTACCAAAATCAGTAAACAGGATTCCTGTTGTCATAACCAATGTTAAGACATCCTGTACTGATCTAACAGTTATGCAGTTTGGTTAATTCTGAGATTTTTCAGGAATTTGGTTCATACATTCCAGAACAGAATCTCACGTGGACTTTAGGGCAACTTAGCTCAACCCTAATCTGGTTGATAAAGTCTTGTGACCAAGTCTTGAGGTTAACCCTAATTAACCCTAGCTTTTCGTGGAAGCCCTAACTGAAGAAACAACTGCATATATATTCAACAAGAAGGCTGTTGGAGGAGATAACTCTTTGACAGAAGATCAACTAGGGGCTGTATAGTTTTAACTACTGTAATCCAAGCAAGTATCATTGTGATAAGTGACTTGGAGTAGGTTTTGATTGTAAGGGTTGTGTATCACTCAAAGCTTTGAAGCAAGAGTGTTTGTGTCACTTGATTAAAGCTTTGAAGCAAGGTTAAGTTAGGTTTATGTATCACTCAAAGCTTTGAAGCATGAGTGTTTGTGTTACTTGATTAAAAGCTGTGAAGCACAATCAAGTGTATGTTCTGAAGAGTGTCTTCATTATTTCATTAGTCAATTGTTTAGTATCACTGCTGTGATTGAGGGGGAGTGAGTAGGAACTCAGGTTTAAGTTGAACTTAGATTGAAGTTGCATTGGGTAGGTCTTAAGTGAAGGAGATAAACTGGTTGGTTTATTCCTGAATTAATATCTCTTATAGTGAATTTCCTCCCTGGCTTGGTAGCCCCCAGAGTAGGTGTTGTTTCACATTGAACTGGGTAAACAATTGACTGTGTTCTTTACTGCTTTTTGATTTACTGTCTTATAGAAAGTCAGATACGGTGTCATAACATTCACTGTGACATTGAGTATCTGCTGCAAGAATTTCAATTGGCATCAGAGCAGGCACCCTGCCTGTCTTACTGGGTGAGATCTAGGGATATCACTTTCTGGCGCTATGGACAAAGAAGGAGTTTTTAGAAACAGACCACCCATTCTGGATGGATCAAATTATGACTACTGGAAACCTCGTATGGTTTCCTTTTTAAAATCACTGGACAAAAAAGCTTGGAGAGCTGCTGACAAAGGATGGAGCCATCCCACCATAACTGAGAAAGATGGGACAATCAGTCTGAAACCTGAGGAAGAATGGAGCAAAGAAGAAGATGAGTTAGCTCTGGGAAATTCCAAAGCATTAAATTCCTTGTTCAATGGAATTGATAGAAACATATTCATACTAGTACATCAATGTGAACTGGCCAAGGAAGTTTGGAACACTCTCAAAACCACCCATGAGGGCACATCCAAAGTAAAAATGTCAAGGCTTCAGATGCTGACTACCAAGTTTGAGAACCTAAGGATGATGGAAGATGAAACCATTCATGAGTTTCACATGAACATCTTGGAGATTGCCAACACCTCAGGAGCATTGGGAGAAAAGATGTTAGAAGAAAAACTGGTGAGAAAGATTCTCAGATCCTTGCCTAAAAGATTTGCAATGAAGGTAACTGCTATAGAGGAAGCCCAGGATATCAGCAATTTGAAGGTGGATGAACTCATTGGGTCTCTTCAAACCTTTGAGATGGGAATCAGTGACAATGTCAAGAAAAAAAACAAGAGCATAGCACTTGTATCTAACGCTGAATATGAAAACAAGGAGGTTGAAGAAGAAAATATTTCAGAAGCTATAGCCATGCTTGGAAGACAATTCAACAAACTCATCAAGAGAATGGATCCAAAGTCAAGGTCAAATGTCAAGAACATTCCTTCTGACATTAACAGATCTTATGACTTTAGCAGAAGACCAAAGTCTGAAGAGAAGGGAAATCAAAGCAGAGGAATTCAATGCCATGGATGTGAAGGATATGGGCACATTCGAGTTAAATGTCCTACCTTTCTTAAGAAACAAAAGAAAGGAATGTCTGTTACTTGGTCTGACTGTGATTCAGAAAGTAATTCTGAAGAAGAATCTGCCAAACTAGTTACTGCACTAACTGGTATTTGTAACTCTGATAGTGACTCTAGTGACGAGGAAGTGACATTTGAAGAACTGGATGATTCCTACAAGAAATTATGTATCAGAAGTGCTGAAGTCTGTCAGCAAAATGAGAGACAAACAAAACTCATAATAAAGTTGGAGGCTGAGAAAAGGGCAGACACTGATACTATAATTCATCTAGAAGGGGAGGTTCAATTGCTAAACTCAAAACTGGACCAGATGACCAAATCTGTCAAGATGCTGACAAATGGAACTGACAAATTGGAAGAAATCCTTCAGGTTGGACAAAATGTGGGAAACAAGTCTGGTCTAGGATTTGTGGCAGCAAAGAAATCTGGTATAGACAAGAAGGTTAGGCCTGATAAACAAATGTCAAAGCAGATGTCACAACATAGCTCTCAACATCGTGAACAGAGAAATATGAAGAAAAAGTATCAAAGATGGAGATGTCATCATTGTGGGAGGTTTGGTCACATAAAGCCATTCTGCTTCAGATTATATGGATATCCTAATCAGAACCCAGGTGTCAAACCTAAGTCTAACAAGGTACCATATACTCCACAGTGGAAGAAAAAGGCTACTGCCCTGATAGCTCACACTTCCCTTAGAGTCTCTGCAAAGGAAGACTGGTACTTTATCAGTGGATGTTCTAAGCACATGACTGGAATCAAGAACCTTCTCAATAATGTTAAACCTCACACCACTAGTTATGTGACCTTTGGAGATGGTGCTAGAGGAGAAATCAAAGGAGTTGGAAACTTGGACTGCCCTGGAGTTCCAAATCTAAATGAAGTATTGCTGGTAAAAGGCTTGACTGCTAATCTCATAAGTATCAGCCAATTATGCGATCTAGGATTCAAGGTCAACTTCTCAAAATCTGAATGTCTTGTAACTAATGAGAAACAAGAAGTTGTAATGAAAGGAATCAGATCTAAAGACAACTGCTACTTGTGGGAGCCTGAGAACACTAATTACTCTACTGTGTGTTCTATTGCCAAAGAAGGAAAAGAAGTGAAACTGTGGCACCAAAAACTTGGCCATCTACATCTAAGAGGAATGAAAAGGATTATATCCATGGAGGCAGTCAGAGGGATTCCAAGACTGCAAATTGATGAAGGGAGAGTATGTGGTGAATGTCAGGTTGGTAAGCAGACTAGGATGTCACATCCAAAGTCAAGACATCTAACCACATCTAAGGTTCTAGAACTTCTACATATGGATCTGATGGGACCAATGCAGGTGGAAAGTCTTGGTGGAAAAAGATATGCCTATGTTGTTGTTGATGATTTTTCCAGATTCACCTGGATTAACTTCATTAGGGAAAAATCTGATGTATTTGAAGTTTTTAAAGAACCGTGCAAAAGAATTCAAAGAGAAAAAGAAGGGTGCATTGTCAGAATCAGAAGTGATCATGGCAAGGAATTTGAAAACAATAAGTTTAATGAGTTCTGTTCCTCAGAAGGAATTAATCATGAATTCTCTTCTCCTATAACTCCTCAACAAAATGGAGTTGTAGAAAGGAAAAACAGGACCGTACAGGAATCTGCCAGAGCAATGATACATGCCAAAAGACTTCCTATTCATTTTTGGGCTGAAGCTATGAATACAGCCTGTTATGTCCATAACAGAGTCACTTTGAGAAAGGGAACCTCATCGACCATTTATGAACTCTGGAAAGGAAGAAAGCCAACAGTGAAGTACTTCCATGTATTTGGTAGCAAATGCTATATTCTGGCATATCGTGAACAAAGGAGAAAGCTGGACCCTAAAAGTGATGAAGGAATATTTCTAGGATACTCCACCAACAGCAGAGCTTATAGGGTATTCAATTCCAGGACCAAAGTCATGATGGAATCAATAAATGTCATAGTTGATGATTATCATGAGGAAACAGATGTCCCTTGTAATGTTGAGACATTCTTTGAGACTTCAACTCAACAGAATGATCTACCTAACACCACTGCAGCAGACTCTGAATCAAAGGAAGCTAGCAAAAACCCTTCCATCAGAATTCAGAAAGATCATCCTAAAGAACTCATCATAGGAGATCCTAATAGTGGAGTCATTACAAGATCTAGAGAAATCATCTCAAACTCTTGCTTTGTGTCTAAAATTGAACCAAGAAATGTTAAGGAGGCTTTAACTGATGAATACTGGATTGGAGCAATGCAAGATGAATTGAACCAATTCAAGCAACATGAAGTATGGGAGTTAGTTCCTAGACCAGAAGGAACAAACATCATTGGCACAAAATGGATCTACAAGAACAAATCAGATGCTGAAGGAGTTGTCACCAGAAATAAGGCAAGACTTATTGCTCAAGGATACACTCAAGTTGAAGGGGTTGATTTTGATGAGACCTTTGCCCCTGTAGCCAGACTGGAATCAATCAGACTCCTTTTGGGAATTGCTTGTCTCCTGAAGTTCAAGTTATTTCGGATGGATGTAAAAAGTGCCTTCCTAAATGGGTACTTAAATGAGGAAGTTTATGTGGAACAACCTAAAGGTTTTGTGGATCCAAACTACACTGATCATGTCTACAAATTGAGTAAAGCTTTATATGGCCTGAAATAAGCTCCTAGAGCATGGTATGACAGGTTGACAAAATTTCTCTCTGACAAAGGATACAGAAAAGGAGGCTTGGATAAAACCCTCTTTGTCAAAAATGAAGGAGGAAAGATAATGGTAGCTCAAATCTATGTTGATGACATAGTGTTTGGGGGAATGTCAGATAAAATGGTCAAACATTTTGCTGACCAAATGCAGGCTGAATTCGAAATGAGCCTCATGGGAGAATTGACCTACTTTCTTGGACTGCAAGTCACACAGATGGAAGACTCAATTTTTCTATCTCAAAGCAAGTATGCAAAGAACATTGTCAAGAAGTTTGGTATGGAGAATGCCAATCACAAAAGGACTCCTGCACCTACTCATTTAAAGCTATCCAAAGATTCAAGTGGGGTTAAGGTGGACCAAAGCCTTTACAGAAGCATGATAGGAAGTCTGCTATACTTAACAGCCAGCAGACCTGACATTGCTTTTGTAGTTGGAGTATGTGCAAGATACCAAGCTGATCCCAAAGTCAGTCATATCAACCAAGTGAAGAGAATTTTGAAGTATGTAAGTGGAACTTACAACTATGGCTTGCTGTACTCTCATGGTTGTGAACCAACTCTGACTGGTTATTGTGATGCTGATTGGGCTGGAAGTGTTGATGATGGAAAGAGCACCTCTGGAGGATGTTTCTTCTTAGGAAATAATCTGGTCTCCTGGTTCAGCAAGAAACAAAACTGTGTGTCTCTCTCTACTGCTGAAGCTGAATACATAGTAGCTGGTAGTAGCTGTTCTCAAATGATCTGGATGAAACAGATGCTTACTGAGTATAATGTCACACAAGATGTTATGACATTGTACTGTGACAATATGAGTACAATCAACATTTCCAAGAATCCTATTCAGCTTAGCAGGACCAAGCATATTGACATTAGACATCATTTTATCAGAGATCTTGTAGAGGAGAAGACAATTAAACTGGAACATGTTGCCATTGAACTAGAGCTGGCTGACATTTTTACCAAAGCACTTGATGCAAATCAATTTGAAAATTTAAGGGGCAAGTTGGGTATTTGCCAACATGAGGAAATGTAGCAATTAATTTTGCTTAAAACAAGGGATGAAGGAGATTTTTGTGTTAAGTCTATTTTGATTGGGTTAATCATATGTTTTCCCATTTCTTTCAAAATTGTTAAGAAGTTGAATAGACACTCATTTACCTCCTTCCTCTCTCGGCTCTGCAACAATCCCCATTCTCTCAATCAAAGATTTCTCTCTCGTTGTTACTGGTTTTCTAAGACTATCAAAATGTCTCAACTATCCATGACATCATCCTCTTCCAAGACGACTGTTTCATCCGCATCCTCTGATCGAGAACCTAGGGCAATCACAACATGCATGGATTCTGAAGTCCTGGAGATTACTCCTCTTAGAGAACTGGCAGCTAACCCCTCTAAGGTTAAAAAGCTGAGAACAAGGCATGCAGGAAGGTCTCAAGCTACTTCATCCGGTAATCCCTCTCAACCATCATCTTCTGTTCCAAATAGGGAAGGCTCAGCTTATGTTCATCAAGCAATAGCTAGACTTGTTACAAGAATTATGAATGAGAACCACTCTGTACCTGGCATTTCTGTTCCTTTAAATCAAGAATCTGCTAGTCCAAATGTTGAAATAAATCCAGATGTCTCTAAGAATGTTGAGACACCGGATGGCAACATTCAGAAATCATCTGAAAATCTTGATGATCTCCAGAACCCTTCAGAGAAGGATGTTGAACCCCCGGTTATTGATGTGGATGAAGAATACTCTGACAATGACCTAATTGCAAATATCAACCCTAGCATAGTTAGGAGGATGATGAACAGAAAAGGTAAGCAGGATGCTGCAAAATGTCTGACCAAAGAGAAGACTGCTGATGTTGTTCATAAGAAAACCAGGTCTGAAGGCAAGACTGGTGTAGAAACTGTGAAGACTGGATTGTCCAAAGGGAAGGTGAAAACCCGAGTACATGCTGGTAGTATCTCAAAGCCTGCGAGACAACCAATAGCAAAGAAAAGGAAAGAGCCTGAACCTTCTGATTCTGATGAGGAATTAGAATTTGAAGTTGATGCTGAAGACATTCCTCTCAGAAGGAAACTCCCTTCAAGCAAAATGGCTAAATTTCCTGAAGTCCCCACTGACAACATTTCTTTTCACCACCCTGAAAATGCTAACAGATGGAAGTATGTTTGTTTGAAAAGAATATCCTTGGAAAGAGAACTGAACAATGGTGCCATGGAATGTAAGGAGATCATGGACCTAATCAAAACTGCTGGTCTAATGAATACTGTGGTAAAGTTTACCAACTGCTATGAAAATCTTGTCAAAGAATTCATAGTGAATTTATCTGCTGGATGTGCTGATGGAAGGTCAGCTGACTTTAAGTGTGTCTATGTGAGAGGAAGAAAGGTTAATTTCTCTCCCTCTGAAATAAACAAATTCCTTGGAAGACCAGATGAGGCTTGCCCTGAACTAGAGATTACTGACAACCAAGTATGCCAAACCATCACTGCAAATCAAGTCAAGAGCTGGCCCTTAAAAGGCAAGCTGAATGCAAGCAAGCTAAGCATGAAATTTGCCATCCTGCACAAGATTGGTGCAGCCAACTGGGTTCCTACCAACCATAAATCAACCATCTCCACAGGATTGGGAAGATTCATTTATGCTGTTGGAACCAGGACAAAATTTGACTATGGCAGGTATATCTTTGATCAGACTTTGAAACATGCTGGAAGCTATGCTGTTAAAGGCCCTATTGCCTTCCCCTCCCTCCTATGTGGTATTGTCCTTGTGTTTACCGTTGGTTTTGGTAAACAACCGCTGATCTTCCAAATGGTTACTTATTTGGTTACTCGCAGGATCGATCAGATTGATCCTAAGACATGGTTGATTTTGGGGTTTTGATTAGGTTTGACAATGGTTAAATGACAAGGAAATAAATAAGCTTTATGTAAATTGCATGAAGAAGAGAACTTGATAAAATAAAGGAAGGCTTGAAATAAAGGTTTTCGACAGGAAAAGTAAAGGAGAAAGCAAGTAAAGTTTCTGGAAAGTAAATGACTTTGATTAATAAAAGTGGTGTTTCACACATACATTCTCAACAATTCTTTCTCACACGCTGGGTACTCGAATCTATATGAGTGACTTTGCATATAATTGTGAACACACGCGAAAAACTGCGTGAACTACTACTATTTATACTAAAACATCCCAAGTAACCGTCGGGCAGTTACACTGCTTCGAGATGACTCCACTTGGCACGTTCTCAGTGTTCGACGCTCCAGATCTTTGCACGTTGCACTTGGTAACCGCTGGAAACCGTTTTCCCTCCAAATGCTTGAATTTCAAACCGTTCCACTCTGAACAATCGAACACCTTCGTCGAGAGGCATCTTCGACGAGCCACACCTTCGATGTCGAAGGCAACCAAATTCTCCCTTGGAAGAAATCCTCTAAGTACATTGCCATCTTCTGATGGGCATTTCGACAGACCCAGCTGGTCGAAAACATCCTTCAGCCTTAATGGCTGATATTAATAAAGACAAGGGTGTCGAATTTAGGAGCCAACAAATTGCCCCCCAAGAATGCCTTATTTCGACTCTGAAAAAGAAAAAGGCATTCTTTGAAATTCCATTCGACACCTATCTTCTCACTCTTAGTCACAAATTAAATTGTGCACTTTTTGTCTTCTACCAACCACTGACAATCCCAAGAAAAAACCATCATTTCATCCGTACCTAAGACGTCACCTCAGTACGGCGTGCAGCGTGCCAAATGTCTTTTCACAAATTGTCATCATGACAATTCCCAAAAACAAGGGCGCACGCGACACCCTTTCATTTCTGCAGAACGGTTGTGTTAACAGGGGGACGCCACGTGTCCCACTACCCTCTGCAACATTAAATGGCATTAAATGTCCTCGAATTTGGGGATTTCCCCAACTACTATAAATAGCGCCAAGTACCCATTGTGGGACTTTTTCACGCTACCTTGCCTTCAAACTTCTTTGAACAAAAACTCTCTGCAAACTTTGCAAACAACTTTGTTCTTCACTTTATCTTCAACCTTAACATCAACAATGGCGTCCGGTTCTTCCACCGCTCCTAGTTTTAACATCCCCTCAGGAAATGCTAAACCCAAGATTTTCTCCACTGCTCCTGTAGTTTCTCCTACAGGCCAACGAAGGGTTCCTGAACCCCTAGACATTGCTGTACGTGACGCCTATTCACGCCAACTCATGATTCCGGTTGGATACTCCAACCAAATCTTTGCCATGTCTGGCCCGCTATACCCAAGCATCGCTGAAGCCATGAAGATCAAAAGCTACTTTCCAGTGCTCGAGAGGCTCAAACCTGTTGGATGCTCTAAGAAAGATGCCAAGGATAACGAAGATCCTGCTAAGGAGAAAATCGATCTTCGCTTCCTCAATCGGGGTGTTAGGGCTTTCAGGTCTAGCCCTAGCCTCACTCCTGACTACAGTGCTTGGCTGGAAAAAATGGAGAAAAGCCAGGCTTCGATATGGAAAGACCTGGGGATATTCGACCTGGTTATGTTGTCGAAAACGGGTCTCAACTATTCCCCAGAAATGTTGATAGCTTCCTTACTCTTCTGGGATTACACCCAATTCACCTTCCACCTTCCCTGCGGAATGCTGACACCCACGCTGTTCGACGTGGCTGCCATCACTGGCCTTCGACCCACTGGGGACTATTTCGACCCAGAGGAAATGTCGGAGGATCAGATTGGATTCTCTGCCACAAAACCAACCTACACCACCTATATCAATCATTATCATGATAAGTCGACGACCACTGTGTCGGATGTAGAGCATATCGCGTTTCTAGCCTTATGGCTGTCACGCTTTGTGTTCTGCACAAAGTCTTTACAGGTGACCAAGAAGATGGTTACCCTCGCCACCCAACTCCACCATGGCCAAAATATCTGTTTGGCAGAATTGATTTTGGCGAATCTGTACGAGTCGATTAGCAGCGGAGCCACTCTTTTGAAGATCATCGATAACAGAGCCAGTCTGCTGCTTGCAGGACCTTTTTGGCTACTTCAGCTGTGGCTCAATGCCACCTTCGAGTCTTTCTTACCTCAGAAGACTCAAATAAATGAGCAGGCTCCGGAGATAGCAAATAGGTGCATCGAAGGCACCAGATTGGCTCTGCTGACCCCAACTGAAGATGGGCTGGAGCTTCAACAAACTTTTACAAACTTCGTCTTGATGTTTGCAAAAAGGAAAGAGTTTGTTTCGACCATGGCTCCCTTTGCTCGACGAAAGGTTGGTCCTGAGTGGTTCACGAGGCCCCATCCTAAATCGTCAAGTGGCCCTCAGGTCGAAGAACATACAACAGTGTGGGAAGCATTTCTCACACCAAGAATAATGCCCCTGCGATTCAAGAGCTCCAAGACTCACTTGAGCCTGATCGCATATCAACCAAACTTGGTTTCTCGCCAGTTTGGTATCATTCAAACACTTCCTTCTCCTATTTTTCCCAGGGAGAAGTCTATGTTATACTTTTGCAACGACTACACTGAAGACGCTGCCACTAAGCATATCGGCAGATATGCTGGTCGAACAGTCCTTTCGTTGTTCGACTATCAGCTTAACTTTCTCTGCTCACCATCCTTCGAAGAGTGGTGGAAAAGTTACTACGCTGAGGAGTTTTTCGACGAGAAGGATTTCGTGGACGAACTTCAGAAGTCTTTTGTTCTTGTCTTGGACAAAATAAAGAAATGTAAGTTCATTCTTCCAAATTATTTTGTCTTTCTCTTTCGACTGGCAGCCTGTTAATTATTTTGTTTCCTTTCAGTTGTTCGAAAGCCTGCAGCCAAGAAAGCTGCAGAAGGCCAACAGGGAGGAGGTCCCTTGACAAAACCTCCACCACCGACGAAGACTATAGCGCCGGCGAAGACTACAACAAGCCATCAGGGGGAAGGTCCTTCGAAAAAGCCTTCTGCACCGGTAACCAGATCTTTATTATTTTCTTATGGCTTTAACATTCTGACTTTCGATGTAGCTTCTGAATCGAACTCCAATTGGTTTTCAGGCACCTTCGCCCAAGAAACGACCAGCACTGACGGTCGAATCTGGGAGTGACGAAGAAGACGATTCTCCCCCTGCTCCCCTTAAAAGGCGAAAGCTGAAGAAGGACGTTCCTTCTCCTGAGACTCGAACAATCAGAATAAAGGTTGCTGGGAGAAAGCCCAGACCACCTCCAGTAATTATTGAAGAGCCAACGGAGGAGGAACTAAATGTTCTTCTCAATAAACCTGTCGAAAGCGACAATTCCAGCCCTAGGGCTGAAGTTCCTCTGCAGGTAATTTCTTTGACCCTTTTTTAACTCAGGTGTCGATACCCACGTTCGATTATGTCTCTTTCTAACTTAGAAGATTCTTCTTCTTTTTTTTTTCCAGGAAACCACTGAAAGCTCCGCGCCAAGGACTTCTGAAACATTGGATTCTGCTGAACTCAGTAGGCCACAAGAAAAAGACTTGGCGAACGATGAAGCCAATGCTGAAACAAATGAAGCCAATGCTGAGACAGAAGAACAACAAACAGAAGATCCACAAACAGAAGAGCAACAACCAAAAGAGATTCAGGTGGTTGATCTGTCGGAGGAACATCGTGACGAAGGGGACCACGGTGACGCTGGCGAAGGGGCTCACGGTGACGCTGGTACTGCTGAAGTTCAAGTCGAAGAGAGTCAAGTCGAGGCAAATGTTACTCAACACCCTCAAACCCAAGACAACGCTGCTGCAAAGGTTATCACCTCAACAAAGAATAGGTCGAAAGAAGACTTAGAACTCTTGAAGCAAAATGATCCTGTTGGCTATCTGAACGCCATTATCGAGAGCAAGGGAAGTTCGTCTGATATTAGTCAGGGGGCTTCTACTCAGTCGGGGAAGTCCACTGAAACTTCTCCTCTCGATGAGGCTTTGACGAAGGTCAAGGCTCAGTTCTTCAAGAGAGATTTGATGAAAGCTTTGGAGGGGGACCCTACTGCTCCATCGTATTTGGGGACTGTTTTGAATGCCGTAGACTTGCTAGCTGTGACTCCGGAGGTTTCAGGCTTTATCATGGAGTTACACTCCATTATTGATCAAGTCTCAGCAGACTATCGGCGACAAAGGGGCTTCAACAGCCAGCTTGAAGTGTTATATGGCAAAAGTTCTTCTGCATGGACTGCTGTAGCAGAGACGACTTCTCGAATTGCGGAGTTGTCGAAGCAAAAGGCATCTAAGCAGGAAGAAATTGATGCCATCGATCGAGAGAATGCTTCCATAAAGGCGCAAATCGAAGAGCTAGAAGCCAAGATGAATGCCAATACTAAGCGCAAGGAGGAACTTCTCTCGACTGTTCCAGACACCGAAAGTCAAGCTGAAATCACACAAGGCCTAGAATTTGCTGAGAAAGCTCAAGCCTTCGACGATCAAATTGCCAAGCTTGTCCAGGCGAATGCCTTGTGCAACAAAAGATTGGAGTTACAGCAAGCTAAATACCTTCGACTCAAAGACTCGATCCCCTTCTGATTGACTCAGCCCTTTAACCATATATTGTAATATGTATTTGACAATATTGCCATTTTGGCTAATTTATACAATTTTCCATTTTGGCTTATTTATGGTTAATTTAGTCGTTACTTGTTATTTATTTTTATCTCTTGGAGTATAGGTTTATACTTTTTCAAATATTTGCCATTTACTCTCAAGAGCCTTTTATCGTCGCCTAACTCTTCGACTTCATAAGCTCCACCAGAAAAAGTCTGGATAATTCTGAATGGTCCCTCCCATTTGGGTGACCATTTTCCCATGCTTCGATCCCTTCGATCCATGGGAAGAATCACCTTCCAAACTAATTCTCCAGGAGAGAATGCCTTAGGTTTCACTTTTTTATTGTAAGAGTCTTCCACTCTTTTCTTCTGAAGCCTTAGTAGGTCGAGAGCGTGCAATCTTTCTTCGTCTAAATCTACTAGTTCGTCTAACATCATATCCCAATAAACTTCAGAGGGAATATCATGGTGTCTCTGAACCCTTGCAGATTGAAGACAAATTTCTGCTGGCAACACTGTGTCATGACCAAAAGTTAACCTATATGGTGTTGTACCTGTGGCTTCTTTTGGGGACGTTCGACAGGCCCACAAGATCTGGTCTAACATCTTATGCCAATTTTTTGGCTTCTTCCCAACATGCTTCTTTATCAAGCCAATCACTACTTTGTTCGCTGCTTCGACTTGACCATTTGCCTGTGCATAATAAGGCGTTGATGTTAGGAGTTTAAAGCCTGTTTCCTGAGCGAATTCCTGCATCTTTCGACCGGTGAAAACTGATCCTTGATCAGTAGTTATAGTATCAGGGATTCCATATCTAAAGATAATGTTCTTTTGAATAAATTCAATGACATTTTCTTGGTCTACATTGACTAAAGGAGTGGCTTCGATCCACTTAGTGAAATAATCAATGCCTACCAATATATACTTTTGGCTCTTTGATGATGCTGGTCGAATCTCTCCAATAAGGTCCAACGCCCATCCTCTAAAGGGCCAAGGTTTCACTATCGAGTGAAGTTCGCTTGCTGGTACATGTTGGATGCCTTTATGGATCTGACATTCTTGACAACCCTTGGTGAACTCAACACAATCTTTCAACATGGTGGGCCAGTATAGTCCTTGTCGAAACAACAACCATTTCATCTTATGGCCTACTTGGTGAGCCCCACATGCTCCAGCGTGCATAGTCGAAAGGGCTATGTATGCTTCAGTTTCACTTAAGCATTTTAGCAATACCCCTTCAGGCGTCTTTTTAAATAACTCATTACCCATGAGTACGTAACTCAACGCCCTATACTTTGTTTTTCGTTCTGTTGAAGCTACTGTGTTTTGAAGATAATCTACAATGGGTTTCCTCCAATCCTGCTCTGACAAATTGTCTATGAACGAAATTTCGAAGTTACTTTGATCAGCATACCCTAGTCTTGTTGATTCCAAGTCTGTTGGTGACAAACAAGTTGCTTTTATCTTTTCTCGAACTTCGATTGCTCTTTGTAATCTCGTTTTTGAAATTTTGTACCCAGATGCAATTTGTGCCAAATCGTTGGCTATTTGATTTTCCAACCTGGGTATGTGTCGAATATTGACCATTTCAAATTTTTTCAATAAACGATTTGTTATCACAAAGTACATAATGAGATTCTCTCTTATGCATTTATATTCTTTTGTGACCTGCTTAATGACTAACTCTGAGTCTCCCATTATTTCGACTCGAGTTGCCCCCAATTCCAACAATATCTCAAGGCCAGTAATTAGAGCTTCATACTCAGCCTCATTGTTCGAACAAGAACCTGATATGTTGTACTTGAATGTTGTTGGAATTTTCTCTGGAGAAATAATCAAGACTCCTACTCCTGTTCCATCTTTATGGCTGGAACCATCGAAGTAGAATTTCCAAGGTTCTATCTCCACATAATTAATACTCTCCACTTGAATTGAGTGGTCGACTATAAAGTCTGCAACCACTTGTCCTTTTACTGCCTTAAGAGGCATAAAGGTCAAGGAGTATTCAGTTAATGCTAGTGCCCACTTGCCAATTCGACTGTGCAAGATGGGTTTCGACAACATGTACTTGAAAACATCAAAATGAGACGAAACATACACATCAACTGGTTTTATATATTGCTTGAGTTTTGTACAAGAGAAATACAGACATAGACACAATTTTTCAACTTTGCTATATCTAGTTTCTGCATCGTTCAAAACTCTACTAAGATAGTAAATGGGTCTTTCGACTCCATTTTCATCTTCTTGGGGTAACATGCTTCCCAAAGTTTTGTCGGATGCAGCTATGTACAATCTCATACTCCTGTTACTACAAGGAGGCACCAAAATAGGTGGCTTTGTGAGGTACCCTTTGATTTTTTCGAAGGCTTCTTGTTGCTCCTGCCCCCATTCGAATCCCTCTTTGTTCAGTCGAAGTAAGGGTGAAAAGGCTTGAGCTTTCCCACTTAGGTTAGATATGAATCTCCTTAAGAAATTTATCTTGCCTAACAGAGATTGCAGTTCCTTTTTATTCGATGGCGCTTTCGCTTCCAGAATTGCCTTCGTCTTGTTCTGGTTGATTTCGATTCCTTTCTTGTGGACAACGAAGCCCAAGAAATCTCCAGCTTTCACACAGAATGCACACTTCAAAGGGTTCATCTTGAGACCATGTTCTCTCATTCTTTCGAATGACTGTCGAAGGTGGTCTATATGATTCTTCCTGGAAACAGATTTTATAACAATGTCATCAATATATACTTGCATAAAAGTGTTAATAAAATCATGGAAGATAGAATTCATTGCTCGCTGGTATGTTGCCCCAACGTTCTTTAGGCCAAAAGGCATCACTACCCATTCGTAAGTGCCTAAATCCCCAGGGCATCGAAAAGCTGTTTTCGACACATCCTCTTCAGCAATGAATATTTAATTATATCCTGAATAACCATCGAGCATACTCAGGTATTCATAGCCAGCGGCAAAATCGACTAGCATTTCCGCCACAGGCATAGGATATTCATCTTTGGGTGTAGCAGCATTCAAATCTCTGAAATCTATGCACACCCTCAATGTACCATTTTTCTTTATTACTGGCACAATGTTTGCAATCCATTCGATGTACCTCGTAACGCGTATGAATTTGCACTTCAGCAGTCTTTCGACTTCCGTTTTGATCTTCGACAGTATCTCTGGAGCGAAGCGTCTTGGACTTTGCTTGATTGGCTTCTTCCCAGGTTTGATTGGCAACTGAAGTTCCACCAATCCTCTGTCGAGACCAGGCATTTCGTCGTAATCCCATGCAAAACAGTCCTTGAACTCCTTTAACAATTGGATTACTTCCAACCTAAGTTCTGGGTCAATTTTGGCACTGATGTAAGTTGCCTTTTTCTCTGACCCTTCGCCTAAGTTGATTTCTTCTAAAGGATCTTGCGCTAACATTTTGATGTTGTTCGCCAAGGGGTCCTTTTCGAAGCCCAAAGGCTCATCGTCATAGATGGCGTCGAGCCTCTGTTCCTGCATCCCTTCTGGCATGATATCAGGAGGTTCTGGATCGAAGTCCTTTCCAGGACCTGTAGAAGATAACTGTTGATCATTGGCCTGTGTGGCCATGTATTTTACTTTGGCTTCGAGAGCCGATATCATCTTTGTTTCGGCTACGTAAGCCGAAATTCGCTTCAATGATTGTGACTCAGTCATTATCACTGAATTCACTTCCCCAACCAGTTGGTTGGATATCAGTTAACCCACTGAAGTCTATGTGGGACAAGTCTTCTCTGTCCCATTGAAAACCATGCTCAGGGTGCAGGTATAGGGAACAAAAAGTGTTTGGCGCTGGCGCCAAGTCGAAGTCTGGTGTTGGGCATGGCCCTATGTGAGCCAAGTTCTTGTCGAAGTCTGCCAGCCCCAGGTGATTCACTTCGCCCTGGTAATAGATTTGGTCCACTTCTATGTTTTCGACCATCCCATCAGGACGCCATAGCAGCAACCTCTGGTGCATTGATGATGGTACAGCTCCAACACCATGAATCCATTCACGGCCCAACAAAAGATTATAGTTAGGTTTGGCCGATATGACCATAAACATAGTTGGTCGAAGGATAGATCCCACCTTGATATCCAGTTGGATCACTCCCATAGTGGTCCCTATGCCGCCTTCATAGTTCGACAGGACCATGTTGTGAGGCTTGATATTCTCATCACTTTTGCCTATTTTTCTTAGCATAAAGTGAGGAATAATGTTGATGGTTGCCCCACAATCCACCAAGATTTTATTTACTGTGGTTTCTTCGAGTTTAGCCCTTATAAATAAAGGCTTGAGGTGATTTTTCATCGCCTCTGTAGGTGGTTCGAAGAACCCATTTTTCTCCTCAGTGGTGCCATTATCCATGACGAAATAGCACACTGGCCTATGTTTGGCCATCTCTTGCTCCACTTCCCAATCACTTGTTTTGACCTCCACCTGGCGGTTGAACTCTCTGGGCAGCACTGAGACTATATTCACCATGATGTCCAAAGTGTCATCAGACTCAGAACCATCTTCGTCATCAACTTCACCTTGGTTAGGCCAAACTAGCCTATTGGTTACTGGTTCTCTTTCCAGAGGTTTCCTTTGATTTCTTTGAGGAACATTTGAACTGGTTTCTGCCTTTGGTTCATTAGCAGCCTCCCTCTCAGCTTTTCGTCGCCTCTGGTATCTCCTCCATTGAGATCGAGACATGGGATTTTTCCCTTTGTAGTTACTTAACACCTGTGTCACTTTAGGGGCAGCAGCCTGAGGCTCTTTCTTATGTGTTAAAGATGAACCCCCTGGCACATCGAAGGAGTGCCATCTTTCCTCGCTTGGCCTCTTTCGACCAGATGTTTTGTACCATGTATCTACTGGCACATTAGTTGGAGGCCTGAAAGTCAGTGGCCTCTTTTCTTGGTTTGAACCTCTTTGGGAGGCTCTTCTAGGATCATGTCGAAGATCAACACTTTCCCTTATTTTATTTGCTGCTCTCACACCTTGAATATGTTCAGCAGCTTTTTTGTCGAAGATCGAACTGCATCTGGGACACAACATCACTTCTGACTTCTTTTTCTGGCATCTTTGCAGAAAATCTGCCAGATTTTCATTTTCCCGAGGGAAAGCAGTTTTGTTAGTTTGTTCTTGCCTCATGGCCTCCTCTGATGCTATTGGTTCAGAGACTTCGACCATGTTGACATTCATGGTATCTTTGTTGGCAAGAGTCAACTGCTTCATTTGAATCTCCAAATCCTCCGTCTGGCCTTGAACTGCAGCCAAGTGAGAACTGGGTTTTGTTCCAGATTTTTGGGCTCCAACTGTCTCCAGCTTTGGGCTTTCGACCGCTTTCTGAACCGCTTCAATTGTCTTTCTGGATAGATTCCCAGAAAAACTGCCAAAGATTGGCATGTTGACATGGTCCTTTGAGACTTCGACCATTGTGATTCCTGGCCTCTTCGACTGGCTTCTGGATACCTCTATCACGTTCACCTCTGAAGGTTCAGCATAATGGGCTTCAGCCTGCAACGGGTTAGAGTCCACGGTCATGGGGGTCTTGTCAGCAAACTTCAACCTCCCTTCTTCGATAGCGTCTTGCACAAGATTCCTGAAAAGAAAACATTGAGACGTTTTATGGCCCAGAAAATTATGATATTTACAAAAGCCTCTCTTCTTTCTTTGATCAAGAGGAGGCACTTTTACCCCTGGGGGTATTATCATTTGGCCATCTTTTACAAGCAAGTCAAAGATTTCGTCACATTTTGTAATATCAAAACTATAAGTCTTTTTGGGGAACCTATCGTTGGTCCTTTCTGGACCAGTGGGATTTTTTCCACTTGAGGGGACTAACAGCTTGCAAGAATATGGTGGTCCTTGTTTTAATTCCGCTAAATCGACTTCGCCTTCTTCGACAGTTATAGTTTCGTCGAAGGCTTCTGGATCTTCGTCATCCATCTCAACATACGCTATCCTCTCTCTCTTATGAATTTTTGTTGCCTTGGCTTTCTCAGCTTTAAGGCGTTCGACCTGTCGAACTCTATCGGCCAGTTGGGCCATGTCTCTCAGGTATTGAGTGTCTAACTTCTTCCTAATGGAATAATCTAAGCCGCCTGCGGCTATTTCGACTAACTCATGTTCTGGAACTTGTGTAAAACATCTCGCTTTGAGCAACCTAAACCTATTTAGATATTCGTCTATAGGTTCAGTGAAACGTCTCTTTACACTGGCCAATTCCTTCAGGCTTATCTTGGTTTGTCCCATGTAGAATTGCTCATGGAACAATCTCTCCAACTGGGTCCAATGATGGATCGAATTGGGGGGGAGAGTTGTAAACCAAGTAAAAGCGTTCTTTGTTAAAGAACTTGAGAAGTACTTAATCCTCAGGTTTTCGTTGTTTGAAATATCTCCTGCTTCGATCAAGTATCTCGCCACATGTTCGACAGTAGATTCTGTCGTGTCCCCAGAGAATTTAGTGAACTTAGGGATTTTACATCTAGGAGGTAGGTTTGTTTGTAACACGTATTCTGACAGTGGGGATGTGAAGTTGGGCCTACGAAAGCCCATGTTCATCCCATTCTGCGTCATGATTCTTTCGATCATGGTTGCCAGATTATTTTCCAAACCCATGTTTTGGTATTGGATATGCTGAACTACTTCGTCAGCATTTTGGTTTCTGTTAACTAACCTTACCTCTGGGGTTATAACCCTAGGTTCTTCGACAGGCTGTTCCAATCATGCCCTAAGGTTTTCTTCGACAGTTTGTTGGCCTTGATTGATAGTGGTTTCTTCCTCTAAGAATATACCTTGGTTTCCCCTTATTTGCGCCCTTTGGGGCTGTCGAATAGGTTGGGGTACTCCAAAGAAATCAGCTAAACGCGTCATTTGCGCTGTCATCTGCTGATTCGATTGGGTGGTGTTTTGTATTAGAGGATTCAGCACTGTACTTAAAGTTTGTGCCAACATTTGAACCATATCATGGTTGCTTTCGTCCATTTGTTGCCTCAAGACTGCTGTCGAGGCATTTGTAAGGCCATGTGCAACTTGGGACGTTCCTCCTAAGAGTTGGGTCCTATTTCTGTTCGCCATACCTACTCCAGAACCTTGGAGTGGCGAAGAAGCACTCACTAAAGGGTCTGAAAACGTGGACGATGCATTCGTTAGGCTAGCCAAATCAGACGTTGGCATACCATAGAGTGGTTCTAGATTATGACCACCTGTCATAAATCCTGGGGGAACATAAGGCCTTGTGCCTAAATTTCCCCTTGGTGGGGGGGTTCCCAAAGGCACTCTGGGGCCAGTGAATGGAGGTAATGGCCTCGTCGTTGTGACCGTTACTGCTGGTGTTGAACCAGCGGTTATCGCTTCACTTACGGTTAGGATAACCGTTGCTCCCACATTCGTTTGTGGGATTTCGTTATTGTTTGGCAGATTCGCCATCTCTTCTCTTCTTCTGGCAGTATTGGTATTGTTAGTGTATATTCTACCACTTCTCAATAACATACAACACTCCTCGAAAAAGACGATATTTTGTGTAAACAGATTAAACTTCAAAATCAACACGCGGTCCCATCAGGTGTGCCAATTTGTTTACCGTTGGTTTTGGTAAACAACCGCTGATCTTCCAAATGGTTACTTATTTGGTTACTCGCAGGATCGATCAGATTGATCCTAAGACATGGTTGATTTTGGGGTTTTGATTAGGTTTGACAATGGTTAAATGACAAGGAAATAAAGAAGCTTTATGTAAATTGAATGAAGAACAGAACTTGATAAAATAAAGGAAGGCTTGAAATAAAGGTTTTCGACAGGAAAAGTAAAGGAGAAAGCAAGTAAAGTTTCTGGAAAGTAAATGACTTTGATTAATAAAAGTGGTGTTTCACACATACATTCTCAACAATTCTTTCTCACACGCTGGGTACTCGAATCTATATGAGTGACTTTATATATAATTGTGAACACACGCGAAAAACTGCGTGAACTACTACTATTTATACTAAAACATCCCAAGTAACCGCCGGGCAGTTACACTGCTTCGAGATGACTCCACTTGGCACGTTCTCAGTGTTCGACGCTCCAGATCTTTGCACGTTGCACTTGGTAACCGCTGGAAACCGTTTTCCCTCCAAACACTTGAATTTCAAACCGTTCCACTCTGAACAATCGAACACCTTCGACGAGAGGCATCTTCGACGAGCCACACCTTCGACGTCGAAGGCAACCAAATTCTCCCTTGGAAGAAATCCTCTAAGTACATTGCCATCTTCTGATGGGCATTTCGACAGACCCAGCTGGTCGAAAACATCCTTCAGCCTTAATGGCTGATATTAATAAAGACAAGGGTGTCGAATTTAGGATCCAACACCTTGCTCAGTATCCTGACATTCTAGTGGAAAGAGATACTGTATGCAAAAGAGCCCCTGCTCTTGGGTTGCACTATAAGCTATTTCAGGGAACTCATGTTCCTGACATTGTCATGACATCAGCTGAGACATCAACTGTCAAAACTCAGTCCAAGAAATCTGATGCTATAGCTGTGCTGAAGGAAACCTGCAAAGAGCTGGAGACAAGGAAAAGGAATCTTGAGAACCTAATTGCTAGACTAGAACAAGAGGAGACTGAAGAACAAAGAAGGGAAGAGGATGCTGCTGAAGATCAGCTTAATGCTGAAGATAGTGCCTCCTCTGAAGATGACAGTGCTTGAAGATCATTGGAGTTGTCAAGCTTGCTGCTGGTACCTGTTGCTGCAAGTGATTTCAGTTTTTTTTTGTTGTTACTCATTTTGGATGACTGTATAACCTATAAGTACATGTATCTTTGGCCTATTTATGGCTAAAGAGGGGGAGAAGATTTTGTGTTAATTACTTGGTAGACATTATTTTTTTTCTGCAGACATATTATTTCTGCTGCTCTCTATTCTCTGATTGTTTAGGGGTTTTAGCCAAAAATTTGCCAAAGGGGGAGTTTGTAAGTGTTTAGTTATTGGCATGTTTTTTCGTAAAACCAGGTGTGTGAATGTCATGACTGATGTCATAACATTCTGGGTTATTAGGTACTTTATGCAGAAAAAGAATGGCATACAGTAGCTGCTCTTTATGAGTGTGTATCTAAGCATTTTGCAATGATCACATTTATTACATTCTACCAAAATCAGTAAACAGGATTCCTGTTGTCATAACCAATGTTAAGACATCCTGTACTGATCTAACAGTTATGCAGTTTGGTTAATTCTGAGATTTTTCAGGAATTTGGTTCATACATTCTAGAACAGAATCTCACGTGGACTTTAGGGCAACTTAGCTCAACCCTAATCTGGTTGATAAAGTCTTGTGACCAAGTCTTGAGGTTAACCCTAATTAACCCTAGCTTTTCGTGGAAGCCCTAACTGAAGAAACAGCTGCATATATATTCAACAGGAAGGCTGTTGGAGGAGATAACTCTTTGACAGAAGATCAACTAGGGGCTGTATAGTTTTAACTACTATAATCCAAGCAAATATCATTGTGATAAGTGACTTGGAGTAGGTTTTGATTGTAAGGGTTGTGTATCACTCAAAGCTTTGAAGCAAGAGTGTTTGTGTCACTTGATTAAAGCTTTGAAGCAAGGTCAAGTTAGGTTTATGTATCACTCAAAGCTTTGAAGCACGAGTGTTTGTGTTACTTGATTAAAAGCTGTGAAGCACAATCAAGTGTATGTTCTGAAGAGTGTCTTCATTATTTCATTAGTCAATTGTTTAGTATCACTGCTGTGATTGAGGGGGAGTGAGTAGGAACTCAGGTTTAAGTTGAACTTAGATTGAAGTTGCATTGGGTAGGTCTTAAGTGAAGGAGATAAACTGGTTGGTTTATTCCTGAATTAATATCTCTTATAGTGAATTTCCTCCCTGGCTTGGTAGCCCCCAGAGTAGGTGTTGTTTCACACTGAACTGGGTAAACAATTGACTGTGTTCTTTACTGCTTTTTGATTTACTGTCTTATAGAAAGTCAGATACGGTGTCATAACATTCACTATGACATTGAGTATCTGCTGCCAGAATTTCAGTTCTGATTCTCCTGGGATTTGAATGCATCGTCGAATTAATTGAAACCTACCCTGCCCTTGGTTAAGATTAAGGGTATTTTAGAAAATAGAAAGAACTCCGACTTCTGGATCGAGGGGGTTAACTAAGGATTAACTTCTTATTTCTCCATTATTTAGGAATTGAAACAATGCCTTACATCATCAGCTTAGTCTTACATTGAAAGCATACGTTAGCAAACTTGATTGTTTCTATTTTTACATCATTCTCCTTCAAAGTTTATTAAAGTTAAGCAATGGAAGATAGAAAAAAAGAATATAAAGTCGTTGATTATTTGTGGAATGGATCGATTTCAAAAACATGCATGATTACTTATTCGAATTATTGATCACAGAGTACAATTGTTTTAACAAATAACACTTAACAAGAAAGAAAATACACATGATAAAGCCTAATTATCCTAGGGATGGGCTTCTTTAGTGATCCAATAATCAGGGCGAGGGATTTTCCACCATATGTGGGCCGTCTTTTTCAAAAGTTAATTGCTTGTTGTCAATCAACTCTTGTACCGCTTCTTTGAATGAATTGTATTCTTCAATCGAATTCTCCACTAATCCATCATGAAACTCACATTGAACATTCGAGTTGTACCAAGAAGGAAATGAAGACTTCATGGATCTAGTTTGCCTAAGGGTCATTAATGGATTTTGGACCATATATGACCATAATTGACTGTATGTCATAGGGATCGGGTCAAACTGGCAGTTTTTCCCTTCTTAGCTGTTTAGACGCCTATGCTGATTCATGCGTTGATGGTGATTGTTTCGACTCCGAGCCTGTCGATTCTGACGTCGATGTCGAGGTGAAATCTTATCATGTTGGTTCTGTGGTATAGGCCATGACTGTTGGTGTTGAAGACCAGAGGGTGGTTGTTGGTATTGAGCATCCACTGCATACGAATATTGATGATAATGCACAGGAGACGGAGTTTCCGAGCTTGGTAGGTTTCCCATATTGCATTTGTTTCATTTTCTTCTTCCCCTTGGAAATCTCTAAGGGATTCACTAGTCGGGTCACTTGAGATGCTTTGGATTTTTTCGATTTTGATGCCGTTCTCAATGTGTTCCCCAACTATTACTAGGTTAGAAAAGCGTGATGGTATACTATCCAACATTTTTTCATAGAACTGATCTTGTAGGGTGCTCATGAACATGTCTATAAACTCCTTATCCAATAATGGAGGTTGTACTCGAGCAACTAACTCTCTCCATCTCTGTGCATATTCTTTGAAAGATTCGTTACTCCTCTGAGATAAATATTGCAATTGCATGCGACTTGGAGACATGTTAATGTTGTATTGATAATGTCTCTGAAATTCCAAAGCCAAGTCATTCCAAGTGGGGACATGTTTTCTTTCCAATTGCATATACCATTCTAATGATACTTCACTAAGACTGTCTTGAAAACAATGAATAAGTAATTTGTCATCACATAGGTATGCTGCCATTTTCCTAACATACCTCTTTAAATGAGTTTTAGGACAACTAGCTCCTTTGTACTTCTCGAAATCTGGAATCTTAAACTTTGGAGGAAGTACCACATCTTCAACCAAACATAAAGCGGAAGTATCAAAGCTATGAGTGTCTTGTCCTTCTATGGCACTAAGCCTTTTTTTCCAGCACGCGGTATCTTTTGGTGTCCTCAGGATTTTGGGGTTCTTTAGTATTCATGGTCAGGTTTTACCCTTGAGGTTTTGGCGTAGGGAATGCAAATTGATGATACTCAATAGATTCATGGGATGGAGTATACCCATATTGGAAAATGGCGTGTTCTTGCACATCAAGGTTCTCAATTGAAGCTTGTATAGGCTGAGGTCGAGCCTGAGTCTCTTCTTGTGGTGTAATGATGTCTTCAGTTGTGGCTTGTTGACCTTCTCTCATTTCCATAGCTAATTTTATGTTTGCTTTGTAAACTGCTTCGAGTTTGTTTGAGTATCCGGGAATCACCTTATTAGGTTATGGTCGAAAGTTCTCTACGCGTGGAAGAGGTATGAGCTTTTTGCAGATGGATGAAAATGAAAATGTATGAAAATGCTTGGGTATTCAATTTTTTTTTGCTTTTAGGTATGCGAAAAAAAGTTTCATGGATATGTAATGCGACGTAGACATAGCATGAGGGTAGAAGTAGGGGTACCCTATACAAGTTTAAAGATAGACATGATGATACCCTACAGTGACTCATAAATTGAGACAGACAGAAACTCTTTAAGGACAAAGATAATAATAGACGTGGATTTGATGATATCCTACATTGTTTCAGAGGTTGAGACAAGCAGGAATTCCTTAAGGTTTATGACCAATGAAAAGACGACGAGGAACCCCTACAAACTAGGGATTAAGACATAGACGGAAGCCCTACGGGCTAGAGATATTATTGGGTGAAAAGATAACCCTTGCGAGTTTAAAGATTGTAGTGGGATTTGTGAAAGGCATCCTTAGAAGGTAGGTTCTTAGTATTGGCCTACGGATATTCTATCCTCCCCATAAGGTGGCTTCCTTAAGGGTATCATGAATAACACTAGAGGGAGAGGCATAAGGGCCTCCCTTAAGCGGAGTCTCTTTACAAACCAAAACTTTCGTCTCTAGGTCATGAAAGGTCTCATCATGAGTTTTTGGTTTAAAGGCTGTACAAAGAGTCATAAGTGTCACTCCAAAGTCCTACCCTCCAAGAGGATATCTCTTGAGACGTATTCCTTTCACAGAATTCCACCGACTCTAGGCGAAGTCGTCACATAAACTCATAGGGTTGAAGTAACCCCTTGGCTAATAGACGAACCTTCTTTCTAAGAGTTTTGAGAATAATTTTGCAAAATTTAAATACCATCACAAATGAATAAGTGAAATAAATAATAAAAAAATATAAGCAAGAAATAAATAGATAATTAAACAAGAAATAATAAAAAAAAACCCTAAAACAAAAGGACAAGGCTTCTAAACCTAGGGCTGAGTCCCTAGCAGAGTCGCCAGCTGTTGCAACTGGTTTTTAAATCAGAGTCGCCACCCTTAATTTTTATCCTAAGGAAGAGAATATAAAGGAATAACCCTAAAAAAGTTCAGAGATTCTAGGCCTGACTCGGTTCTAGACGAAGGGAAGGTGTTAGGCACCTCTCATCTACCTTGTTCACAAGGATACTAGGTTTAGAAGAGCATTTTTTAGGAAATAGGGTTTTAATTATTCACTAGAGAAAAGGGGTTTAATTTTAATAGGGGAACTCACCACAATTTTAATCGTATGCCTACGTATCCTCTTAGGAGGAATCAGAGTCCCGTTTTGTAGTTCGCGGTGGGTTTGTTTTTTTATGGGTTGTAGAAATATCTTGAATTCTCCTTGAACCAAGTCCGGGTTTGTAAATTGCGGAATCGTGGACGTAGCTCGCTGTCGATACAAGATATTATTACAACCCCCCTTTTTTTGAAAAATAAATATAAATTTGATTATGTTAGTGAAAGAGGTTAGTATTTGTTGGTTAGCTATTTTCGATTATATGATACAATAAGAAAATAAATTTGAAAAAATAAAATGTTTAACATAGATATAAAAGGGAGTTAGTATTTTAGAAAATAGTTCAGTTAGAAAAAAATAAATATATAAATAAGTTTATAAAAAATATATTAAAAAATAATTATAATTAATAAAAACTTATAAACTAAATGAATAAAAATAAAACAACGAAAATAATAAATAAATAAAATTAATTGAAAAGAAATGCAGGGGGGTGTCAATTACATTGGCTAGCAAAACATGGGGGCGTGAACAACATGGGCCAAAATCCAGATATTGGATTTGGCCCAGCAGCGCAGGGGGTGTGCCTTCAAATGCAATTAGCAAAAAAATAAATAAAAGGGTGCGTGGATAGCAATTGGGCCTAGCCCAAAAGGTTGGGAGTCTGTTTGGACTCCATGCGGGTGGGTATATTGTAAGGCCATGGACACGCGTGTGAGAGATGTTAAATTGAAATCATATGGACATGATTGAGTGTGCATGGTAGCGACTATGAGACGGTCTGCACTGGATCACTACGATATTTATATCTTTTAATCCAACTAATTTTATATCATATTTGTTTGTTTTCCTCTCTCCTCGGCTCTCTTCTCTCACTCCAACCACACAAAACCCTAGATCAGCAGCAACGATCCCGGCGGCGCGAGCTCTTCTTCCCTGTTCTTCTTCTGTTTCTGTTTTCCCTGCTCTCGTTGCAACGCGAACCCCAAACCCCTTAATTTAACCCCCCAAAACCCCAATTGCAACAATTCATCCAAAAGAAACGCAAAGAAAAAAAAGAAAAGCTAAGTTATTTTATCCACCCCGGCCGTGGCTATTTTCTTCTGATCTGGTTATGCTAACCTCTCTCCTCTATTTGTTTTGCAGGCGATGGTGGTGGTGATGATGATAACAGCGGCGCGATGAGGACGAGGATGCGGCCGAAAGCTCTTAAGGTTTCAAATGTTGAAATCCTAGAGTTTTCCTCTTCTTCTCTAGATGATTTGTTTTCTTCCGTATTTCCTTCCCTATTGTAATCGTCCGCCTGTAATCGTCTCCCTCTATATATTCCCCCCCCGTAATTCCTCTTATTCTGTAAATTTCTGTCCCCTTGATTCATTCTAGGAATTGGGTTTATATAGCAAATCAAGGCTTAGATTTTTAGGAAACAAATTAAAGTTGTTTTGTTATTTTAGCAGATTAGGGAATAACATTAATTTTGTTGTAAGATGTATTGATTATGTTCTATTTTCATTTGATTTTGTTCTCGAATTATATATAAACCTTGATTCGGTTTCTGTATTTGGATTTGATCCGATATAAATTGTTTATTTATTTAGTTTTGAAATGGACAATGAATGTAAGATCTGATAATCTTCTGTATTAAAGCATGCGTTTTTTCTACTTTGAATTTGTACAGTAGCAATCAAAATACGTGTTATTCTCATTTCCAATGTGCACAGTGCCTGTTTCATGTTTTGGGCCATACGTTTTTTGATATGGATTGGGCTGACTTAGTTCTATTTGGTTTGGGGCTGAGGGTTGTGCATTTTGAAAACATAAATTTTAACCAGAATGGGCCTGCTTGCTTTGGGCCTCCATGTTAATGTTTTTTCCCTCTTAAAAAAATAAACACCATCTTTTCTATTATTAAAATGTTTAATAAAGAAATTATCAGTAATAATAATTAGTGATTATAAGATGATAGTAATGTTATGATTAAAAATATAAAAAAAAACAATCTAAAAACAAACCAAAAACTAAATGGGCCCTCCTATTGGGAAAAGGAAAACATACACCCCCTAGCTTTTTAAAAAACTTTAATAATGGTAGGTTGGTCAGAAAACTATAATGGGCCATATCATTATATTGGGCTTCTTAAAAGGAAAACTAATTTGTTTTATGGACCCCTTCTAAAAAATGAACGAAACCCTAATGGACCATCAGATATTGATGGTCCATTTCTAGATCAATACACCTTTCTTCCCTGTTTTAAACCCCTATAGAAATAAAACCATATAATAAGATTTATTTAAATAGAAACATAAATATAAGGGTAGGGCAAATTTGGGGTATGACACCTGTGTCGCTCGGCGACACTACTTCGCGCCACCCTTCGCCCGATGACACTAGGAACGACGCGTACCCGAGGCCAGCTCCCAAAACCTGCCTCCTTCTCGCCCCTTCCTTCGCTCGACGAAGCCCTGTCGCCCGACGACACTCCCCTTGTCTCCTGACGATCTTCTGCGAACATGGTTTTTCTGTTTGCGATTATGCACTATATCAGATTTGTTTTTCTATAATTTCACTATATTACAGGTCCTAAAAAGTTGTCTAAACACCTGGTTTCACTACCTGTCAATTCATCACAATGCACCACTATCTACACATCAATTACGAGTCATATTTCATTATCAAATCCTCTAATACTAATGTCCATTACTTGTAGGTTTTAGGTTAAGGTTTTATGGTATCATCATCTTAGCAACAAAATTCATCAACAACACTCACAATCATAACATCACAATTTCATGTATAACCACATAAAACACATCAATCAAATCAAATAAAACATATCATGCATCAAACATACAAAACAACCTAAGAGGGAAAGAAACCCTCACTACCCTCTCATGTAAAATCACCAATTATAGAATCCATTCATCCCTTTGCCTTGATTCGATGCTTTGATCTCCCCAAGGTTGTGGATTCCTCTTGACCTAGCTCTCCTCTTCTCTTCTCTCATTCTACGATTCGATCTATTTTGTCGTGTTCTCACTTTCTTGTTTTCTAATAATCAGACTTAGACCCCTAATACCTATATCCCAATTATACCCCTATTCCATTTAATTAATTATTTAATTACTAATATTATAAATACCTTTTTATTCATAATAATAATAACAAATAATATAATAATAATACTAATAATACCAATATTACTAATATTCTCTATTCACCACATGTTCCCTACATTTTTAGTCATACACCCCTTAACTTCTAATTCCATAAATTGCATCACATCACATCATAAAATACATAAATACATCACATCGTCGAATTATTTTAAATAAAAATAATCCTAATCGAATCGAAGTGTTACAACTCTCCCTCACTTAGAAGATTTTCATCCTTAAAAATTACCTGAGGCAAACAACTCTAGATAAGCCTCTTACATCTTTCTCTCTAACTCCCAAGTCGCATTTTCTCCAGCAGCTCCTGCCCAAGCCACTTTCATAAGAGAAATCGCTTTGCCTCTTAGTTTCTTCATTTCACGATCCTCGATTCTCACAGGTACTGTCTCAATAGTGAGATTATCCTGCACTTGTACATCATCTATCAGAATCATATGCGACGGGTCGAAAATGTACTTTCGGAATTGCGACACATGGAACACATCATGCAAATTCGACATATTGAGTGGTGTTGTACCTTAAAATTTGCCCTCTCATTTCTCAAGATTTTTCTCACAAAATTCCTACTGGGTTAAGACTGCACAAGTACAATTGGATCATATTAGATTCTTCAAGCACCAAGTCAAAGAGGAAAGTATTGAAAGAACAAAACAGATAAATTTTATTTTTTGACAAAATTGAAGAAAAAAAAAGCTTGTTTCGATTCATTCTTAGCTTCGATTGAATTCTCTCCTACATGCCAGCTTCGACTGGGCTTTGTTTCCCTTTTAAACAGTTTCCTTCAATTCAAAAGGCAAGGGCCTCATTTTTGTTTCCTTCGATTTAGAAGGTAGCGGCATCATGCTAGATTCTTTCGATTCAGAAGATAATGACCTTCTGAAAGCGTCCTTCAATTCAGCAGGCAATGACCTTCTGAAAGATTTGTTTCGATTCACAAAGCAGGGAGCTCCTGCATGCATCTTTCGTTTGGGCATGTGGCCTTCTTCGAATGCAAGGTTGGTTTACATCCTTCATTTGGGCATGTGGCCCCCTTTTATGAAAGCTTTGGGTTACATCCTTCGTTTAGCCATGTGACCTCTTGCAGGAAAGTTTAGATTGGGCATTGTCTTTTCATGAAAACCTTCGTTTGAACAATGGCCTCTTGTATGCTTGCTTGGAGTCACAAAACAGTGACCTCCTGCAAGCAAGTTTTGATTGGACAAGGATTACCTTCTCACAAAGCTTCGATTGCACCATTTACATGTTTGCCTTTGATTCACAAAACCATGACTTCCTTCATGCCAACAGGCACAAGGCGATAGCCCCCTGCAGTTTTCCTTCGATTCAGAAGGCATTGGCCTCCTACTTGGTTTACTTTCAAATTCACAAGGCAGGAACCCCCTTCATGATTTCTTTGGTTCCACCCTTGAAAACATCCAATACACAAAGGGCCCATTCGAAAGACACATATTGTTGTCTAAAGAGGGGTCTGGTCGAAGGATGGATCTAGTTGGTCAAAACAAAAGAGAAATATTCAAAGATGCTGTCCCAAAATCCAACATGCTTCCAGGATCAAGCCTCCTGCACAAGCACATTCATGCCAAAGGAAGCTTCGACTGGCCAGAATGAAGTCTTTCGATTGGGCTAGTTGGGTAGTGTCAGAGCAATCAAAGAGAGAGAACTTAGGGGCTCATCGAAGAAGCCAGGATGTTAAGGCCTTTTGAAATTCGAATCAAGACTCATAGTAATTGAAGAGAGCAAGCTTTGGGGCTGATCGAACGAGCCATGATGATGTGGCCTTGTGCAATTCGAATCAGAACTTAAAGTCATCGAAAAGGAACAAGAGCTGATTCGACTAAGTTTATCCTTCCAGATCAGGCAATCGAAGCAAATGGTGATATAATCTAAGAAGCTCTGATGAGGAAAACTCTGAACAATTCAAATTCGTACAAGGTGCCAATGCAAGAATGTCCAGATGCATCCAAGTCTCAAAATGGCATGAAATCATCATTTTTGGGAATTTTTCAAAATAAGGATCATGGATTTATCATGGCCTTTATGCTATTCTTTCCATGTTTCCTTTCTATCTCCTCTATTTATACAAGCCATTTGCAAGCATTACACACGCATACACAACCTAAGAGAAACATACCAAAAATTCCGAAAATTCAGCAAAGTTGTCAAAATCAAAACACCTTGTGCAGGCACCTTTGATCCAAAACCAGCATCCTATCTTCCTCCTGAAGGTCCCAGGAGCCATCCCCATTCGTTAGGCAAACCCAACACATCCCATACTAGCCATATGAAGACTGCAAGAAATATACCAAAGCTGCCAAAATCAAAGCATACTTTGCAAACCATCTCCATCCACACCAAAGCATCCCATTCGTAATAAACCTTCGATCTTAAGTTAATTTTGATTGTTTCATGACATATTAACACTTATAGTTTGATTTGTATTCAGGACTAAGGACCTGGGTTCGACACCCAAGTCTGTATTTGTTTTTTTCCTAACGCTTGTACTGCAGATTAAGCCTGGACAAACTAACGCGCACATGATCGAAGGACCTGGGTTCGATACCCAGGTCCTACATCTTTATTCTTTCTAATACTTATCTTGCAGATACGGATTGAAAAACAGTTTTCCCCTGGATCGAAAAACAATCATTCTTCATTAGATCGAAGGCCACCTTTCGTTGGATCGAAAGACACCTTCTCTTTGGATAGAAAAACCTTTCCCCCTGCATTTTTATTTTTTGTCACTCATTTATTTTAATAGTTCCCATTTTTAAATTAACAATCAAATAAAAATCCAAAAAACATTAGGTTAGTATTTTTTAATTAAGTTAATTAAATAAATAAATTAATTATTTTAACTTTTTCTTTAAATTAAAATTAAGTAGACTTAGGATTTGCTTTCTTTTATAAATAAAAACAAACAAAAAGATTTCCTTTTCCTTAGGATTTTTAGACGTTCTTTTCCATTTCGCGCGCGTTACATTCATATTATTGTATCTGCTCACAGTCTGTAATAACTTAATTTAGGATCTTTCTTTATTGCTTTTTCCCAAAGTTTTGGACATGTAAATATCCCCCTCCCCGAAGCTTTATAATAGTGTAGGATTTACAATTCCTGCACTTTAAATTCCTGTACATATTAACTGCTTAGATGTATGCCTAATAGGATTGCATGACAAGAACATAAAAGTCAAACGTTAGCAAACCTAACATCAAAGACAAAACATAAATGAATATAACACACATGCACATATACACCTCTAGGGTACTCCCACTTGGTTTTCTTTGGAAAACAAAACAGTCATGTCCCTCGAAAGTAGGGATGCTTTAGCAAAGACCCTTAAATTCAAAAAGATCATAGTCCCTCGATGACCCTACAGTGTTGCCTTTCGGTAAATGATCTAGTCCCTTAAACAAAATTGTTAAAGCGTCTCTACATGTTGCCTTTATGACTGTACGATGACCTGCAAACATCCCTCATACATCCAACGATAGGGCTACCTACTCATTAATAGTAGGATAGCGCTGTCTAAAGGATAGGAGCAAAAGAACAAATCTTTTCGAGTATAAGTAGATAATTCTCAGATGCTTGCTCAAAACAAACTTCCACACTTACACAAAAACAACCTTCAAAAAAACATTTTCAAATACTTTATAAACACTCTTGAGGACTGATACAAGAGTTATCATAAAGCAAACTTTCGCACTAAGGCATTTCAAAATACTTTTCAAAAACACACAAAAGCACAAGGTATTTCAAAATGAGCTAAGCATCTAAGAGCCCGTAGAAAACTAAGGATGGAAAGGGTGCTAACACCTTCCCTTTCCATAATCTACCCCCTTACTCAGAAATAATCTCGAAAAGGTCTTTTTCTGTTCTTTTCACCCTTTCCTTTGTTGGATAACATAAAAGTCGATGGAGACTCTTGCTTACTGTAACACTTCCCACCTTTTCTGAAATTTGATAAGGACCAATAAATAGAGGAGTTAGTTTCTTTGACTTTAAAGCACTTCCTACACCGGTTACCAGAGATACTCTCAAAAATTCACGGTCTCCCTCTTGAATTTTAAGGTCTTTCCTCCTCTTATCATGGCAACTCTTTTGTCTACTCTACGAAACCTTCATCTTTTCTCAAATTAACTTCACTTTCTTCGTAGTTTCCCGTATAATTTCTGGCCCGAGTACTACACTCTCGCCAGATTTGTACCAACACAAAGGTATTCTGCATCTCCTACTGTAAAATGCCTCGAAAGGTGCCATACCAATATTAGAATGAAAACTATTGTTATAAGTGATCTAGATCAGTGGAAGGCAACTATCCCATGTACCTCCTTGTTCATGAACACAAGCTCTCAATAAATCTTCTAATGACTGAATAGTTCTTTCTGCCTGCCCATCTGTTTGCGGATGATAAGCAGAACTTAATCTCAACTTAGATTCCAACGCATCTTACAAACTTTTCCAAAAATCAGAAGTAAATCTCAGATCTCTATCAGATATAACACTTGACGGAACACCGTGTATCTTTACAATTACGTGGAGATAACTTTCTGCCAACTTCGGTACAAAAAAACTGATATTAATCGAAATAAAATGAGATGATTTTGTTAGTCTATCAATAATCACCCAAATTGCATCATGTACTCTTAGAGTATTAGGCAGCCCCGTCACGAAGTCCATCAATATAATGTCCCACTTCCATTCACTAATCTCTAACGGTTCCAACAATCCTGCAGGTTTCTGATATTCGACTTTCAACTTCTGACAAGTCAGGCATGCATACATAAACCGTGCCATATCATGCTTCAATCCGGACCACCAAAATAAATTCTTCAAATCATGGTACATCTTAGTAGCTCCCAGATGAATACTCAAACTACTTCTATGACTTTCTTCAAGAATCATCTTTTTCATTTCCACATCATCCGGAATACAAATTCTATCTCGGAACCTGAACACACCATGGGCATCTATTTTAAAGTCGCTACTCTCTGACTGATCACTTGTAACCATCAAGTCTACCAACTTCACATCTAGATTCTGAGCATCTTTAACATTATCCAAGAAATTATTATTAATCTTCAACATCCCCAACATCACACTTTGCGGTGTAACCTTACAGACTAAACTCATATCTCTGAATTGTTCAATCATCTCCAACTCCTTAACCATCATAGTAGATATATGTAAAGTCTTTCAACTCAAAGCATCGTCTTTAACATTAGCTTTACCTGGATGATAGTTTAAGCCAAAGTCGTAATCTTTCAACAGTTCAAGACACCTGTGCTGCCTCATATTTAATTCCTTCTGATCAAACAAATACTTTAAGCTCTTATGATCACTAAATACTTCAAATCTGGAGTCATAAAGGTAATTCCTCCAAATCTTTAGTACAAACACCACAACATCCATATCTAAATCATGCGTAGGATAATTTCTTTCGTGAATCCTCAATTGTCCCGAAGCATACGCCAAAACTTTGTCATTCTGCATAAGCACTCCACCTAAACCCAATTTAGAAGCGTCATAATACACCACAAATGATTCTTCAGGATTAGGTAATATCAAAATCGGAGCCGTCGTT
This sequence comes from Vicia faba, assembly GCA_948472305.1. Classification (NCBI taxonomy): domain Eukaryota; kingdom Viridiplantae; phylum Streptophyta; class Magnoliopsida; order Fabales; family Fabaceae; genus Vicia; species Vicia faba. The sequence continues at coordinate 1,706,916,193 of OX451737.1, read as the reverse complement.
AATCTCTTCTTCAACTCAACAAAACTTTCTTCACATTGGATGTCCCATATGAATGCTCTGCCTTTACAAATCAACTGAGTTAAGTGATAACTTAGAAAAACCTTTGATAAACTGACTTTAGAGTCTCCCACTGCAATACTGCGTCTACCTTGGATGGGTCTACAATGATTCCACCACCTGAAATAACATGGCCAAGAAAACTAACTTTCTCTAACCAAAACTAACACTTGGATAACTTCGCATATAACTTCTTCTCTTTAAATACTTGTAACACAAGCCGCAAATGTTCAGCATGCTCCTCTTTTGATTTAGAATATATTAAGATATCGTCTATGAAGACTACTACAAACCGATCCAGAAAAGTATGAAAGATATGATTCATATACTCCATAAACACACCCGGCGCATTAGTAACACCAAAAGGCATCACGAAATATTCATAGTGTCTATATCGAGTTCAGAAAGTTGTCTTCTGAATATCCTCATCCTTTAATCGAATTTGGTGATATCCCGATCTCAAGTCAATCTTGCGAAACACACATGCATCCACCAATTTACCCATCAAATCATCTATCCTCAAAAGTGGATACTTGTTTTTGATCATTACTTTGTTCAGTTTCTGGTAATCTATACAAAGTCTCATACTACCATCCTTCTTTTTCACAAGTAACACCAGAGCTCCTCAAGGCGATACACTCAGTCTAACAAATTTCTTTTCAAGCAAGTCTTCCAGTTGCTTCTTCAATTATGTCAATTCAAATGCTGACATTTGATAGAGTGTCGTAGAAACATATTTGGTACCCGAAATAAGATCAATAGAAAACTCTACTTCCCTCTCTGGCGGTACATCTATAATGTCATCTGGGAAAACTTCAGGAAATTCACACACTATTTGCAACTCATCGATAGCAGCTTGATTTTCAATGGATAAAGACGTCATTAACAAAAACACCAAAGCTTCATCTTGCATCAATTCCTTCAACTGTCTAGCAGATAAGAATCTCGCTTCCTCTTCCTCATCAGGAGTAGAAAACCGCACCAATTTATTATAATAGTTAATATGAACATAATTATATTCTAACCAACGGTAAGCAAACTAGTAATTCCACTCAACGGTAAGCAAACTAGATCAACAAGGAAGTCTATGTCATATATGGACAAAGGACACTTCAAATATACTAGAGAAGTAGTCATCGACCCCTTTGCTGGAGTATCGATAACCATTTCTCCATTCACAGAAGATAATTCAATGCCAAACTTTTTAGCATAATCAATAGCAATAAAACAATGTGTAGCACCAATATCAATAATAGTAATTAAAAGAGTACTATTAATGAAGCAAATACCTCTGATCAAACGGTCTCCACTGGATGTCCGTGTTCTTACTAAAGCAAACACTTTTCCACTAGATTTCACTTTCTTCGGTTTCTGATATTGAGTGCTGATATGTCCTTCCTCGCCACAATTCAAACATACCACAATCTTGTGTCTACAATCATCCATCTCATGTCCAGTCTTACCGCAATGAAAACACCTCTTCACCTCTCCAATACATGCATTACTCTGATGTCCTGGTTTCCATCATCTGTAACACACGATGTCAACAAGAGCACCTCCCCCATTGGTTCTTCTGCCATCAGCAACCCTCTGTTTTCCTTTGTCATTCAGATAATTGTAAGGCCTCCCACGATTTTTCTATTGTCTACCTCTTTTCTCAGCCACAACCTTTTAGTGAGCCTTACTTTCCTCTTCATATTCTGCAGCTATTCACCAAATTCATAAACTTACGGATTCGCTGATATCCAATTGCCTTCTTGATTTATGAATGCAATTTGTTCTTAAACTTCACACACTTTGAAAACTCAGCAGTCTCCTTTCTAAAATGAGGATAATAGTTCGCCAGCTCCACGAACTTAGAAGCATATTCTGTCACTGACAATTCTCACTATTTCAGTTCCAGAAATTCAACTTCCTTCTTCCCACATACATCTTCTGGGTAACACTTCCTCAGAAACTCTCTGCGGAATATAGCCCAAGTGATAGCTTCACCTGCACTTTCTAGTTTCTGACGAGTGGCAACCCACCAGTCATCAGCTTCACTTGCCAGCATATGCATACCAAAATGCACTTTCTACGCCTCAAAACATTCCATAACTCGGAAAATTTTCTTGATCTCTTTGAGCCATTCTTGCGCTTCTTCAGGATCATGCTTCCCTTTGAACGTAGGTGGATGGTTCCTATGGAAAGTTTCCAATGCCCGAGATCTATCGTTCCCATCAGCATTAGGCTGATTCTACATTGCCTGAGCCAAAACCCGCAACACAACAACAAGTGCACCACTGTTTCTTCCAGCCATCACTCTGCTTATCATCATAACATCAAAACACGGTTAGAAGAAACTCATCGACAATAATCCATTGTCACACTACACTAAAGACTAAACAACCTGGCCAAAAGGACCAACCTGCTTTGATACCAATTGTAACACCCCACTTTCCTGTAATAATAAATATATTACAACATACGAAAATATATCAGAGTCCACAAGAATGGGATGTCACATAATCCAAAAATCCATAAAGTCTCAAAACTCTTAATTACTTCGTTTATCCAAAATAGTTAATTCAACAACGGAAAATCAACTTAAATCAGTTTAATGGCATTCTAGCCTCAACAAAAATTAAAACAACACAACATGTGGTCCATCATGAGTTTAAAAGAAAACGCGCAACAAATGAAATCATGCAAAACATAGTAAAAGCCACAAATCCCGTGTTACATATCAGAGTGACTCCTAAGACTCGATCTGGTAACCTCACTTGAAGCACTTACTCGGGTACCTGATTATTTGTACTCCCGAAGAGTACATACACAACAACACAAAAGGGGTGACAATTTCATTCAATAATTACACGGTGAATAAAACATGCTAAGGAGTAATAACTCACACCATTTACACAATACATCATAAAACAATCATCATTCACAGCATACAACATCAATCCAACATTTATGCAGTGCAAAGAAACCTACATTACCTGCTGTGGCACCATCAAGGCATAAGCCTCCAACATAATGCCAATTGGGAAACAACAGAGTATAAGCTCTCAACTCAACGCTATTCCAGGCCAACATCAGAGCATAAGCCCTCACCAATGAATGCATGCAACAATTAACATGCAATAACATAATTCATATTACCACAAGGCATAAACCTTCAACATCGTTCCAATTTAGGCCAATCACATCATTATCATTATGGTTATCAACATTATCTCATACATCAATGTAAGCAAACCAACGTTGCAAATGAACAACTCACTATTTTGGTGTAACAAGGGGAAACTATTCCTATCCTAACTTAGGTATTAGAAATATAATCCTTATGTAATACGGTGGGAGAACTAACTTGAGATGTTTTACATTTGATTGCAATTGTTGCAGTTAGCAAGAGTCGCCACCGACTTTTCTTTTATCCAAAAGGAAAGGTGGAAAAGAACAGGAAAGACCTTTGAGATTATTTCTTGAGTTTGGGAGGTAGATTATAAAAAGGGAAGGTATTAGCATACTTTTCATCCATAGTTATCTATGGGATCTTAGTTGCTTGCTAGATCACTTGCTTTGTTTGAAAATATGCTTTGTGGTGGTTTTTGAAAGTATTTTGAAAATGCGCCTTCGTTTAGGCAAACTTTGTAATGGCTCTCGTTTGTAAGAACGTATACAAAGTGTTGGACTTTTGAAAATATTTCATGTTTTGAAAGTTTATTTTTGAAAGTGTTTGGTGTTTGTTTTGAAAATGAGCAAGAATTTTTATTTTGAAAGTGAGCAAGCAACTAAGAACGTCTCTAACTACTCAAAAGTATTTTCATTTCTTCCTTTCCTTTGATATTTCTATCTCACTATTGATTGGTAAGAAGCCTTATCTTTGGATGTAAAGGGACGGGCGCGGGTCATCGTATAGTCATGCTAGCAATGTTGTGAGATATCTTAGCATTTCTCTTTGAGGGACTAAGATCATTTGAAAGGTAACATTTGTAGCGTCATCGAGGGACTATGATCTTGTATTTTTGATTGTTTTTGCTAAGACATCCCACATGCGTAACATGACCATTTTTGTAAGGCAACAAGTGGAATTACCCTAAGGGTGCATGTGCGAATAGTGTGTTTGATTTGCATGAATTTAATCTTGGATTAAGGTTATCTACTTGTTGATTTTACCTTTCCATACAAACCCTAATTACTAGCATTTATATGAAAGCGATAAATTGCGGAAAGTAAATTACTATGCTATTACATCATTAGGGGATGGGGTATACAAATTTACAAATGTGGATTGCAAGGATTTAAACCTAATTATCTATTACAATAATATTGAACAATGTACAAAGAATGAATAAATATAATGTACAAGGATATAAATGAAAAGGAAATGATTTTGTTTGGTTTTTGAGGAAAGGGTTTTAACCTAATTATCTAAAAGAAAATGATTAATTAAATTTAACCTAAATTAATTAAGAAAAAGAAAACAAGTTAGAAAGAAATTTTAGGGTTTTTAGAAAAGGTTTTAAGTTTAATAAAATAGTATGGAAATTAATTAATTAAAAGAAAACCTAAATTCTAAGTTGATTTTAATTAGGAAAGAAAATAACTAAACCTAAATCTAATTATTAGTTTATTAAGAAAAAGAAGTAAATTTGTTTAAGAAAAATATTTTTGTCTTTTTGTTTTTTAAAGGAAAAAAAATATGCATGAATATAAATATATTGGATATATAAATAAATAAACTATTTTTTGGATTTTTATTAATAAATTAAAATAAAAAAATAAAAAAATAAAAGTCAGGGGGTTTGAAATGGGATTTGGGAGTTTGTTAGAAAAAATAGTTTTTGAATCTTGGCCCAATGGGATTTTTGTAATCAGAAAAATAAAATAAAAAAGGGTTGGGCCTGTGTGTGATAAGTGTACAAGGGTGTGATGGAGTAAAAAGGGAAAGCCCATTCATGGAGGCCAAGTCGCGCATGGTGTTTGGAACAAAAAAGAAAGATAATGTTGGAAAATATAGCAAAAGGCAGCGCTGGGACCTGAACCCACGACCTTGACCATAAACGCGCGCCGCCTTTACCACTGGGGTGGCTGTACATTCGTTAACTTAACTGAAATGATAAATATATAATACAAAACAAATTCTAGAAATGATTTCATCTTCAACCTCCAGCCATGGTTCCTGTAACTCACTCATTTTTCATCCATTCACAAAACTTCCAACATCAAACTTGTTAGAAATTTTACCATGATTCTGAATATGTAAATAACTTAAACTAATTCTCAAAGATGAGCATGAATTTCTAAAAGTACCAAATCCCGACCTAACTTTTTTCAGAGATTCAAACCTAAAATTCTCTAAACTCGGGCAATATAAATGAAAACTATGGACATGTACAACTTTAGGGCAATGATATCTACATTTTATCTTCACAAATTAGTTTGAAGCTGCTTTCAAGGATTTGTGATGATTAGGTTAGCTTCCTCAAGTTCCCAGGAAGCTAATGCAATACTTAGCTTGAGCTATGGATGACTGGAATGGTCTGGAGAAGTCAACTTGGAGACTCTGTTTTTTGGTTATGGAGGTTGATGAAAATAGTGTTACAGTTCCAGAACAAGGACATGGATGGACTATATTTGAGGTATAGAAGCTTTGCAAATGAATTTGAGGGAAAACACACGAGGGAAATGAGAGATACAAGTTCAAGGTCAGAACTGTGTATCAATGGAGTTTTTTGTGCAATTTATGGCTTTTGAGTATTTGAGAGAGTCTCAGGGTCTTTTAGCTCGTGTCTTAGCTTGAAAAATAGTGTCTCTATTTATAAGTAAATGTTTTTGAGACTTGAAACAATTCAGAATTTGAATTCACATGTTTAAGCTCAACATGTGATTTTTTGACAAAATAAGTTTCCATGCCTTTGTACTTGCTATTTTAGAGTGGTTACACTTTAAACAAGATTGCTTATGACTTTGTGGATGTAGTGTACTTGAAGAGAACAAGTTGGGAGCTCAAGAAGCTGACTTTGTGCATAAAACTTGCTTTACAAGAATGGAAATGGTGACATTCTCCCTAAAATGGCAAAATGCTTTAGACAATGCTTGAATCAATTGGACAATTGATCAATCAGTTGTGTAGACATTAATTTAAGGAGTGACAAACAAGTTTGATGCCTGAAAAGTGAGGATTATGCATCATGGCTATGGATTTAGTTCATGTTCATCACAAAATATGCCTTGTAAATCAAGTTTGAAACCCTAACTTCTTACCTTCGATTCTCCTAGCTCAAGTATGATCTCAATGAGTTATTGGACATTTTGGAAAGCTTGTAACATCCCCTACAACCTTCATGTTGGACATTTTTAAAAATTCAATTTGGAACTAGATGAAAAGTTGTCATGAAGTTAGGTCAAAATCCTGCCTAACTAGGGCAAAATTTCACTAAGTCTTTTTAGTTTCATGAGCATGTCTTCACAAATTATAACTTGAGATCCAAGAATTTATAGAAAAAGTTATGCCCTAAAATGTTTTAGATATCATTGAGATCTACAACTTTCATGTTGGAATTTTCCCTTGAATCATCTTGCATCATGGTGGAAATTTGGCACAAAGTTGTTAAAAAATGTGAATTTTTCAACACTTGAAAAAATTCTAAGTCTTGGAAATTTTGACTTTTCAAAGATAATTTTGATTTTTCAATTTCTTGATGAACAAGTTTCATATTTTGACATGTCTTGATGAATTGTAATATTTGAAACTTGATTTTGATCAAAAAGTCAAAGTTTGACTTTTTAGTGTACAGTTGACTGAAATTCAACTATTAATCAATTGATCTTGAGAAATGTTTTGAGCCATGCCATTAGGTAAAAATTATGTATTTGAATCCTTGAGATCATGTCTTAAACCAATAAGTCATTGGTTAGGTCAAAAGTCAAAAATTGCACCTTCTCAGTTAAAACCCTAATTTTGACCATTTTGCCCTTTTGATGATCTGATCAAATTTCTTGAGGAATTATGATCCAAACTTGATCAATTGACATATATGAGTTCATGATGTTGTTATAGATAAAAAAATTATGAAGTTTGACTGTAAATTGACCACAATTGACTTTTTCTCCAATACAGCTGATTTTAGGTCATCTAATCAATTGATTGAGCAAAAATGTGATCCAAGACTTGAAACTTGACATGAGAAATCTTGAGGGTTCCTAATGATCCATGAAAGTCATATGGGGCATTAAAAATTCAATTGTCCTTGTGAAAACTCAAACCCTAATTTTCAGTTGTCAGTGTTGAGGAAGTGTCTTGAGCTGATCAAACCTTGTGTAGTCTTGAACCAAAGGAGATCTTATGAGAGATCTATTGAGAAATGAGAGGGAAAATTTTGGGGTACAACAGCTGCCCCTGTTCAATCTTCTTAAACCTGAAGAGTTAGATTGGCGGATCCGCCATTTGTGACTTGAAGGCGGAAGATGATTGAACACTAGAGTGCCCAGAAATTTGCACTCGAAGATGTATTGGGAATGGACTTATAGATGCCATTTGGAGGAGTGATGGTAAATACTGGAAGAAGTATCAACACAAATATTTGGTCGATTTATACTAAAACTTGATGTTTTACCCGTGGGAAAAAGGGTTAGTTAAATGCAGATGTATGCATGACGTTCTCAAGATGAATGAGATTGTGTTAAATGTGTTTCGTATGTATATGCTATGATGTATGAATGTGGGATGCATATTTGTCCGGGAAAATGAATCCCTTACTACTGCTGAGGAGTTCTGGGAAGCTGAATTCTGGATTGTTGTTGGGGATGAAGAATATACATATCTTCAAATTCTATTAAAAGAATGCTTCTGTCGGGTATCATCTCTTGAATGTTAGTTGTTATCTGGTCAGATCCAGGCTTCACATAAAATTGGTGAGGATGAGGAGGTCAACTGCTATCTGGTCGGGTTCCAGGCTTCACGGTAACTTACTGGGGAAAAATAAATTAACTGTTATCTGGTCGGATTCCAGACTTCGTAGAAAATTTCTTGAAATTGAACTGTTATCTGGTCGGATCCAGGCTTCACATTGAAGTGGTAACTATCATCTGGTCGGGTCCAGGCTTCATAGTTTTTCTTTGAAAAGTTGTACTATTATCTGGTCGGGTCTAGGCTTCATAGTGATTCGCTGGGGATTATAGCTAGTTGTTATCTGGTCGGACTCCAGGCTTCACAATAACTGGCTTGAATAGACAAAGTTGAACTGATATCTGGTCGGATCCAGGCTTCATAGTAACTTGTTGGTAGAGGCAAACTCCACTGGGGAAAAGAAGTTAAACCCTTGTCTGGTTGAGTCCAGGTTCTTCAATATTTTGAAGAGTTAAACTATTATCTGGTCGGGATCATGTTTCATAGTATCTTGAGAAGTTAACTATTATCTGGTCAGGTCCAGGCTTCATAGTATTTTAAAAGTTACACTATTATCTGGTCGGGTCCAGGCTTCATAGTATCTGAAAGGTTACACTATTATCTGGTCGGATCCAGGCTTCACAGTGTTTTGAGAAGTTAACTATTATTTGGTTGGGTTCAGGCTTCATAGTATCTTTTGGAGATAGAAAAGGATTTGTTGGCAACTTCACTGAGTACTAGGGGTTATGGCCCTCTGATTTGTAATAGTCTGAAAAGGCAATCTCAAGCTGGAGAGGATAGACAATGCCGGGGAATTTTGTTGTTCGCTGTTTGTTGTATGTTGGGGAAATAAACCATGTTGGGGAATATTTGACGAACTGCTGACGAGGTAAGTTCTTTTAGAAAGAGATCCACAAGGCTTCTTCTTGTAGGATCAACTTAGCTGGGGAGAGAGATGTCAAGAGATTGAGACTCTGGCTGGAGATCAACCTATGCAAAGAGACTTTGTGGGCAACTCCGTTGGGGAAAGGTTTATTGTAGCCATCCTTGGGGATAATGCTAATGAAATAAATCTGTGGGGATATTCCAACTGAATTAAAGAGATGCTTGTTGTTGCTTAGCAGGTCACATGTGCCAAATAGTTTTAATTATGTTCACATGCATATGTTCGTTCAATTTTTGTCATTGTACATTTTTGCATTCAAAACAAAAACAGAAAGTTTGCACTTCAAAGTATATTGGTATTGATATTTTGCCCATGAATATGCATTTTTGTACAAAGAGACAGAGATCCTAGTAAGAGGAAATCATCGAAAGTAAGACAAAAATTGAAAACAAAAACAAATAGCCATGTGGAAATGATCTCATTGCATTCCAACTCTACTATTGCCCCAGTGTCTTCGAATGCCCCTTGCCATTGGTAGAAGTTGATTGGATTGATCTTGGACCGTTTAAACTTGGACCTTGGCAATAAAGTCGACTATGGTGATTCCACGGGACATAGTCATACACTCTCAATCCTTAATTTTTTCCTGGACCACCCTTTCAGGTTTTCAGCTCACCAGGATACCCATTTTTGCCCAAGTCGCCCTTTCAGGTTTTCAACTTGCCGGGTGTACAATCTTTTGCATATATCCCTAATTTTTGCCCATACCTTTTGGTTTTCCGGGATGCCCTTATTTTGCCTAGGTTTGTCAACCTAGTGGGTCCTTTATGCGTAGGATTTTTTAACTATGTCCGCGTTCACAGGATGTGGGAAGTCTTCACCATCCATGGTAGTCAGCATCATGGCAACACCAGAGAAAACTCTCTTGACAACAAATGGTCCTTCGTAGGTGGGAGTCCATTTGCCCCTGGGGTCGCCTTGCAGAAGAATGATGCGCTTTATCACCAATTCACCAGCTTGATATACTCAAGGCTTGATCTTTTTATTGAAAGGCTTGATCATACGTTTTTGGTACATCTGACCATGACAAACAGAAGCCAGTCGTTTTTCATTGATCAAGTTCAACTGATCCAATATTGTCTGAATCCACTCATGTTCGCCTAGACCTGCTTCATTCATAATCCTTAGTGAGGGAATTCCACTGGCAAAACAGCTTCCATGCCATATACCAAAGAAAATGGAGTTGCCCCAGTTGATGTCCTAGCTGAAGTACAATAGCCATGAAGAGCAAACAGTAACATCTCATGCCAGTCCTGTTAGGTTACTACCATCTTCTACACAATCTTCTTAATGTTTTTGTTGGCCGCTTCCACTGCGCCATTTATTTTAGGTCAATAAGGAGAAGAATTGTGATTCTTGATTTTGAACTGAGTGCACAGTTCGGTAATCATAGCATTGTTGAGGTTAGTCCCATTGTCAGTGATGATCCTCTCGGGGATACCATAACGGAAGATGAGGTTATGTTTGATGAATATGGCTACCATATTCTTGGTGACTGAGGCAAACGAGGTGGCTTCGACCCATTTGGTGAAATAATCGATGGTGACAAGAATGAAGTGATGTCCATTGGAAGCAGTAGGTTTGATCTCTCCAATCATGTCAATGCCCCACATTGAAAATAACCACAGAGCGGTCATGACGTTCATAGGGATATGAGGCACATGGACCTTGTCAACATAGATTTGGCATTTATGGCAAGTTCTTGAATGTTGATGGCAATCAGTATCCATTGTTGACCAATAGTAACCAGCTCTCAGGATTTTCTTGGCCATAGTATGTCCGCTAGAGTGAGTCCCAAAGAGGCCATCATGCATGTATTACATAATTTCCTCTGCCTCCTTCTTGTCCACACATCGGAGTAGAGTAGAGTCATGGTTGCGTTTGTACAAGATTCCATTACTTAGGAAGAATTTGGCTGAAAATCTTCGTAAGAACTTTTTGTCATTGATGGATTCTCCTTCAGGATACTCTTGTGCTTCCAGGTATCTCTTCACCTCATGGTGCCATGGATTTTCTGTGTCAGTCTCAAGCTCATAGCAGTGTGCAGGTTCATCGAATCTCTCAATGGTAATCATAGGAGCTTTGTTATCCCATCTGACCTTAAACATAGAAGACACGGTGGCCAAAGCATCGACTAACTGATTTTCTTCCCTAGGGAAGTGTTCAAAGGTGATCTCTTCGAAGTAAGGAATTAGAGATAGCACAAGCTCCTTGTAAGGGATGAGATTAGGGTGATTAGTGTCCCAATCTCCTTTTACTCGACTAATCACTAGAGAGGAATCCCCAAACAAATTCAAATGCTTGATCCTCAAATTAATGGCAGCTTTCAGACCCAAAATGCATGCTTCGTACTTAGCCATGTTGTTCGTACAATCGAAGCATAATCTAGCAGTGAAAGGAGTGTGGAAACTTTCAGGGGGGATGATCACATCACCAATTCCGTTACCCAAGGCATTGGAAGCCCCATCGAAGACCATAGTCCATCAGGATCCTTGTTCAAGTCTGTCATGCAGTCCAGGTTTCGTGCAGTCGGTCACTAGCATGATGTTCTTATCCGGGAAGTCAAAGTTCATAGACTGATAATTATCAACAGCTTGATGGGCCAAATGATCTGCTAACATACTTCCTTTGATGGCCTTTTGCGTTGTGTATTGAATATTATACTCAGTCAAGATCATTTTCCATCTAGATATACGTCCGAAAAGAGCGGGTTTCTCGAAGATGTACTTGATAGGGTCTATCTTAGAAATCAGTAGAGTGGTATGAGTCAACATATACTGTCTTAGCCGGTGAGCAGCCCATGCCAGAGTGCAACAAGTTTTCTCGAGCAGTGAATATCTGGTTTCACAGACGGTAAACTTTTTGCTCAGGTAGTAAATAGCATGCTCTTTTCTGACAGACTCGTCATGTTGGCCCAAAACACACCCCATAGAATTCTCTAGCACTGTCAAGTGCATGATCAAAGGTCTTCCTTCAACTGGAGGCCTGAGAATAGGAGGTTCTTGTAGATATTCTTTTATTTTGTCGAAGGAAGCTTGGAATTCATCATTCCATCAAACTACTTGATCTTTCTTTAAGAGTTTGAAGATTGGCTCACAAGTAGTAGTTAGGTGAGATATGAAGCGGGCGATGTAGTTAAGACGACCCAAGAATCCCCTAACTTCCTTTTAAGAGTGGGGGACTAGAATTTCTTGGATGGCCTTTACCTTAGCAGGATTTACTTTGATTCCTTTACCACTGACAACAAAACCTAGAAGCTTTCCAGACTGTACTCCGAATGTGCACTTATTAGGGTTCAACCTCAACTTGTACTTTTTCAACCTCTTGAATAGCTTGTACAGGTGATCGAGATGTTCCTCTTTAGTTTGTGATCTTGCAATCATATCATCCACATATACCTCTATTTCATGATGAATCATGTCATGAAATAAAGCTACCATAGCTCTTTGATATGTTGCCCCTGCATTCTTTAATCCGAACGACATGACCTTGTAGCAAAAGGTGCCCCATTACATAACGAAAGTAGTCTTCTCCATGTCTTTGGGAGCCATCCTAATTTGATTATAGTCGGAGAAACCATCCATGAAAGAGAAGACATTATGCTGAGCAGTGTTATCGACCAAGACATAAATGTGAGGTAGAGCGAAGTCATCCTTGGGGCTTGCCCTATTCAGATCCCTATAATCTACGCACATGCGAACTTTTCTGTCTTTCTTAGATACTGGCACCACATTTGCAACCCATTAGGGATAAGATGTCACAGCTAGGAATCCTGCATCAAATTGTTTCATCATTTCAGCTTTTATCTTTTCATACATGTCAGGCCTCATGCGACGAACTTTTCGTTTGACAGGGGGACATTCTTCCTTTGTCGGCAGACAATGAACTACAATGTTGGTATCCAACCCTGGAATATCTTCATACGACCAAGCAAACACTTCCACATAGTCATGCAACATCTGAACCAATCTGCTTTTGACACTGCTTTCCTGGTTAGCGCCGATCTTGACCTCTTTCTTGTCTGTCTCGGTACCCAGATTGATGACTTCAACTAACTCTTCATGCAGCTGAATAGCTTTTTCCTCTTGTAATTCGACGTTCGAAGTCATAGTCGGTAATAGTAAAGTAATTGGAAATGAGATCCAGAGTAGATGAGGACCTGCAAGAGTGTGTATGTGTGTGCATGTAAGACATATGGCTATTTTGAAAAACGTATTTGAAGAAAAAGAAAGACAATGAGCACAAAGATTTGAATGCAAAAGAGTCCAATGGATTGTATTGAATGATCATATGATAAGATGAACATAAATAAAACCCTTGACAAATGGACCATAGTGCCCCGGGCCAAGCACATGGCATAAAAGTCATTGTTTAATATTACAGACAAAATGTTCTTGAATCCATAAAAAACAATAAATAAGTAATTACTCCTCAATGAAGGAGATGGGAACAAAGTCCTTTACGTGCCAATTGTTGAGCTTTGTTGTAGTAGGATATACCCAATCTTCAAATGCAACTTCATCATCAGAATCACCTACACGTTGACTTCGTGGCTTCCAATACAGAGATGGGGCTTTCCTGCACGAGCACGCCTGACTTCTTTCTGAGCCTTGATAGTGAAACCCAAACCATACGTGTCTGCTTTGAATGGGATTTAAAGGAGTTTCCCCCAAGTATCACAACTTCCTTCTTCGACTGCAACACGAGCATCTTTTAATGAAACCATCTTTGGTAAAACCTTAACAGCTTTGGACACATCAGAGGAACATTTGGCAGTAGAAATCATTGGAGACACAACTTCAAAAGCCTGACACGGGTTTCTATAAATTCGCCATCCATCTCCACATATTTGAAAGAGTTGAAGTGGCTTACCATGAACTCATCCTCACCACGGGCGGTGACAATCCTTCCTTTGACCAGATACTTGAGCTTTTGATGAAGAGTTGATGTTATTGCCCCTGCTCCATGGATCCAAGGGTGACCCAACAAACATGAGTAGGCAGGACAAATATCCATGATGTAGAAAGTAGAGTTGAAAATATGTGAGCCCACCTTGATCGGGAGATCTACCTCTCCATGAATTGTCCCTTTGGACCCATCGAAAGCCCTCACAATAATATCACTTGGTTTCAAAACTAGTCCTTCACAGTCTAAACGATCCAAAGCCCCCTTCGGTAGCACGTTTAAAGAAGAGCCCGTGTCAACCAGAACATGTGCTAGGGTAGTCCCCTTACATTCAACAGAAACATGTAGAGCTTTGTTATGGTTCTTTCCAAGCGGTGTCAGATCGGCATCCGAGAACCCCAAACCATTGTCGGCTTTCAAGCTTGCCACACAATTTTCAAACTGGTCAGTTGTAGTCTCATGAGGGACATGAGCCTTCTTAAAGAATTTGATTAACGCTCGAGCATGAGCATCGGAACAAAGTAGCAAAGATAACATGGAAATCTTGGAAGGGGTTTGCCTCAACTGCTCCACAATCTTGAAATTGCTCCTTTTTATAATTTTCAAGATCTCATCCATTTCACGAGTGGAAGGTTCTCCATCAGCAATGTCTTTTGCGGGTATTTCTATCTCAGTAGGCTCAACCAATTTCTCTTTTCCCCTTGTATCAGTACTAGGCTTAGCAGCGGTGATGCGGACGGGCGCCTCTGTAACAACTGGTGGTGAGATGTTGGGTGAAAAGATTTTCCCAGTTCTTGTCACCTTACTAGATCCAATAATGTTACCAACATCATCAACTTTTCTTTCTTCAATCCAAGCGTCTTGCTTTATCCCATGGTAAAACACCTCAACACCATAGTTTCATGGCACTGCTTTGTTGGGAGAATAGGGAATTGGCCCGGGGGTGGTAATTATTAGAGGAGCAACAGTCAGTTCATTTGACATCCTGATAGGATCCTTGGAGGAGATACTAAGAGGCTTGTTTGATATGGTTATGATGGAGAGGTCTTCACACTTATTGGTCAAACTTTTGGCGGACGGAGTCTTCTCAAATAGGATCTCATGGCTATTCATCAGGCGTTGAATGCCTTCCTTCAGCCCTTCATATCCATTGAGTTGTTTGGCACAACAAGCACAATCCTTCAAACAGCCAGGGAAAATCCCGACTTTCAACAGATTCTTTTTGATAGTGGTTAACAGAGTAGTCAAGTCTTCGACGGAGGAAATAAAAATGGTATCTTCAACAGCATTGACACTCTTACCATGATTTGGCATAGGCGCAATGATTACATTTGGAGTTGGAGGAGATCAAATTCAATGGTTTTGTTGTCTACTAAGTCTTGAATTTTATTCTTCAGTGCCCAACATTGGTCAGTCTCATGCCAGGGACTATTTGAGTGATATGCACACTTGGCGTTCAGATTGTACTTTGGTGAAGAGGTATCTGGATTGGCCGGAGGATCACGCAGTGTCACCAAATTATCCTTTAATAGGTGTTGTAAGGCTTGGGATAGTGATATGCCTATCCTTGTGAATTGTCTTGGTGGAGCCTGAAATCGTTGATAATTGGCAGATGGTCTTTGAGCAGAAGTTAGATTGGAAATTCGGACAACATTAACAGACAGACGATCATCCTTCTTGGTACGGGCCCTTGCCCCATACACAACATTCATTTCTTTCTTCCCGACAAAAGGTTTCTTTACGGGATTGGAAGTGGAGGCCGGTGCCATGGGAATCTTCTCGCTTTTGATACCGGTTTCAACTATTTCACCGGTTAAGATCAGCTCGGTGAAACTGGAAGAAGAACAACCAACCAATAAGTTAAAGAAGGGACCAGATAAAGTGCCCATAAACATGTCAATGTGCTCCCTATCAGTCAAAGGTGGCTGAACCCTACTGGCAAGGTCTCTCCACTTTTGGGCGAATGCTTTGAATCCTTCATTCTTCCCCATTGTCATGTCTTGCAACTAAACTCTTGTCGGTGCCAAGTCGGCATTATACTGGTATTGGTGGTAAAAAACGGTGGCTAAGTCTTCCCATTTATGGATACGGGAACCCTCCAATTGGTAAAACCACTCTAGTTGCGTCCCAGCCAAGCTTTCTTGAAAAAAGTGAACCCAGAGTTTCTTGTCAGCAGTGTGCGGTTGTATCTTGCGCACATAAGACTTTAGGTGAAGCTTTGGATAGGAAACCCTATCGTATTTTGCGAAGACTGGTATCTTGAATTTGTGGGGAATGACAACCCCGGATATCAAACCCAAATCATCAAAATCCAAACGGGGGACAGCTTGAATCTCAATGGCCTTCAATCTGTCTTCTATCTGCTTGTACTTAACATCGGAAGGAGGATACTTCACGTCGAAATAATCCTCATCATCAGACGCTTGATCATTGATACACCCAGCCTGGGTACTCCTAGCTTCTCCAATCTAATTCTCCTCTTCCTCAGATGAGTCTTCCACTACCAGGATCTGACGGACCGACTCTTTGAATCTTCTACCCATGTTGACTAGGGCTTTCCTCTTTGGTTTCTTTTTGGCTGCTAGCAACGCCATCAGATCTTGTTTCCCCTTGGCTATGGTCAGCAGAGTCTCTTGAAACTGAGAGTTTTGTGCTTGTAGGTCCTTCACTGTTTTCTCGATATCCATCTTGTGAAATAAATAGTAGAAAAATAAGGAAACCTGTCATGTGAAAACCTGTTATGTTATGATGCATGGAAGATGTATATGCAAATGATTTCAAGGATTTATGAAATTTAAATTTGTATAGACAAAGAATGAACAAAAGTCAAATTTCATTAATTAGTTCAAAATGATTACAACACGCCTCTTGGGCTTACAAAATAAAACTCTAAGATAAAAAGGTCGAACGCATCCTCTTTGGCGCGAGTTAGGCGTTCAAGCTTCGTTCTTCATGTAGTTGCTTTGTAAGCTCCAACACCTTTTTTCTCACTCGCATAGCACTGAGCTTCAAAAGTGTCTCGTTCTTCCTTTAGCTGAATCCAACCCTTTTGCAAGTCTTCAAGAGAAGTAGGCATGTCAGGATGGAGGACAGTGTACGGGACATCTCCTTCAACCACAGGTTCCATGATAACTGGTAAGATGGAGGGATAAGGCATCATGAGTTTCTGAGCACGAGCTCGCACCCACCTAAGATAAGGTTCAAAGGGAATAGAATTATTTCGTCCCAGTGTCCCACTATCTGCTTTGTTTACCATCATCCAAGCTCGTGCAAACTATTGACGGTAACAATTTTCGTATGCTAATTTGATGCAAATATGGGGTTTAAGAAAGTGCAGGCGTGGACTAGGTCAGCAACAATTTGGAGCGTTGTGGTAGCTGGTTGCAGGACTGTGCCATAACAGTGCAGCAGGTTACTTAAACGAAGTTTTGGGATTTGGTGATGTTCTAATCGCAGAAGATCAGAAGCGTAACCTTCATGTGCTGAGGAGTCACGTTTTGATGGAAGATTATGTTCTGAACCATGTTTGCAATTTCTGACTGCGCTTGCATAGAGGCTGAAGATCCATGTTCTGATTGAAGGCTATCTTCTGAACCATGTTTGCAACTTCTAACTGCACTTGCATGGAGGCTGGCTCAGAAGTTCTGAAGTATCACATACTCTTAACACTTAGAAAAGTTTTCTAAATGTTTAGAAAATTTGATTTTTCCAAAGTAACTTCTGACTCCTGATTTTTTGATGAACCAATCTCATGTCTTGATGAAATAAAATTGTTGAAACTTGACTTAATCTGAAAGTCAAAGTTTGACTTTTCAGTGTGCTTTTGACCATTTTTACCTTATGGATGATTTATTTGAAAAGTGATGATTCAAGACTTGGAACTTGATAGAAGAAAACCTGAGAGTCCAGGATGATCCTTTGAGAAATGGGAGGGCAAATTTTGGGGTACAACAGTAACCTTGATTGTCATTGTCGTGATCAAATACCACTCCTTGGATGAGCATATCATGAGGACCCTCTCTTTGGGCGTAACCAAACTGTCGCAAGGCTAAGCAAGGGTTGTAAGTGATACCTCCCCTAATGCCAAGCAAAGGGACATTAGGGAATTCCCCACAACGGTCAATGATAGAAGTATCTGCCAAGGATGTCGAACACCAATGGATATCAGAGTGGGTGAGAGACATCATCCTTTGAGACCATGTCAATCTTTTCTCATTCTTCAATGTCGATCAGAGTAAGTGCGAAATAAACCACTAGGCAAGTAGGGGAATATAACACAAGAGAGTACCTCTTTTCTTCATGGCACGGGTATGGAAACAATGCAAGATGTCTCCCAACAAGGTAGGTATAGGATTATGAGAGAGAAAGACTGTGATGGCATTCACATCTATGAATTGGTCCGAGTTGGGAAATAGAACCAAACCATAGATGAGAAGGGCTAGGACATCCTCAAAGGCTTGAAAATCCAAATCTTCCCAAAATGAATGAGCCTTCTCCAATAAGAACTTGGCTAGGAATCCTTGAACTCCGCTTCTTGTATCCCAATTTTCTACAATGTCAGCTCTCTTCAGATGCAAGGCTTCGACAATGACTTCAGGTTTTGGAATCCCTTCTAAACCGGTGAATGGTGCTTGATCAACTACGAGAACTCCTAGTAGAAAAGAGAATTCTTCTAGTGTTGGCACTACTGATAGTCGGGGAAGGTGAAGCAATGGTGCATGGGATCAAAGAATTGGAATAACACGCACATCATCTCTTCTTAGAATTTGGAAGTAGCCAAACTGAGGAGTCGACCATACTTCTTGGTGAAAGGGGAGTCTTCAGGTACCCTTGACGCTAACTCTTGGAGTTGAGGGTGTGCTTTCACAAAGTTGATTCTAATGGTATTTCTTCGGACGAAGTTCATGGCCTACAAAACAAAGACAAAGATAAATTCCTAAATCCTTGAAATGGTTAGTGAAAATGTGTATGATGTTATGATGTTTATGATGTTATGTACAAGTAAGCATATACTCACAAGGCAAACAAGTCCTTAGGTTTAGGCTTGCATGGAGTTTTATAGGCAAGTACCCTCTTGAAGTTTAGTTGGCTCAAACCTGTCCTAGTAATAATAACCAGGTTCTAAAGGGTCTCAATATCATTGACCTTTCTTTTAGGCATTGTCTCAGCACAATCAATCTTTTCTTACGACTGAGATATCCCAAAAGTCCAATCTCAATGAGTGTAGTATCGAGTATCAACAATTTTTCAGCTTTCCACCGAAACCGGTCATCTTACTACGTCCTAATGGCCAAGTTTGTTCAATTAAGGTTCTAAAGTCAGTTAGTACTTCATGACGCCACTCAGCGGCCCCGTATTCTCCTCGATTCAACACAAGGGATACTGGTACCCACAAATGCATCACACTAACGTATCCATTGTTTCAACCATATCGGTCTATGCTGTACAGTTTCCACAATCTATTGCTAACCTAAAAAGGTGTCCCAGATCCGGGTAGAGGATCAAAGAAAGCCCAAACAAGGAACCAAAATGTAAAGGAAGTCAAACAATGAAAGCAAAAAAAGGTGATCTAGCCCTAAGGTAACCCCACTTTTAAGTACTCCCCAACAGAGTCGCCAGTTCTGTAATACGGTGAGAGAATTGACTTGAGATGTTATACGTTTGATCTCAATTATTGCGGTTAGCAAGAGTCACCACCGACTTTTCTTTTATCCAAAAGGAAAGCTGGAAAAGAACAGGAAAGACCTTTGAGATTATTTCTTGAGTTCAGGGGGTAGATTATAAAAAGGGAAGGTATTAGCATCCTTTTCATCCATATTTATCTATGGGCTCTTAGTTGCTTTCTATATCACTTGCTTTGTTTGAAAATGTGCTTTGTGGTGGTTTTTTAAAGTATTTTGAAAAGGCGCCTTCATTTAGGCAAACTTTGTAATGGTTCTCATTCGTAAGAACGTATACAAAGTGTTGGACTTTTGAAAATATTTCATGTTTTGAAAGTTTGTTTTTGAAATTGTTTGGTGTTTGTTTTGAAAATGATCAAGAATGTTTTTTTTGAAAGTGAGCAAGCAACTAAGAACGTCTCTACCTACTCAAAAGTCTTTTGTTCATTTCTTCCTTTCCTTTGATATTGCTATCTCACCATTGATTGGTAAGAAGCCTTATCTTTGGATGTGAAGGGACGGGTGCGGGTCATCGTATAGTCATGATAGCAATGTTGTGAGATATCTTAGCATTTCTATTTGAGGGACTAAGATCTTTTGAAAGGCAACATTTGTAGCGTCATCGAGGGACTATGATCTTGTATTTTTGATTGTTTTTGCTAAGACATCCCACATGCGTAACATGACCATTTTTGTAAGGCAACAAGTGGAATTACCCTAAGGGTGCAAGTGTGAATAGTGTGTTTGATTTGCATGCATTTAATCTTGGATTAAGGTTATCTACTTGTTGATTTTATCTTTCCATACAAACCCTAATTACTAGCATTTAATGAAAGCGATAAATTGCGGAAAGTAAATTACTATGCTATTACATCATTAGGGGATGGGGTATACAAATTTATAAATGGGGATTGCAAGGATTTAAACCTAATTATCTATTACAACCATATTGAACAATGTACAAAGAATTAATAAATATAATGTACAAGGATATAAATGAAAAGGAAATGATTTTGTTTGGTTTTTGAGGAAAGGGTTTTAACCTAATCATCTAAAAGAAAATGATTAGTTAAATTTAACCTAAATTAATTAAGAAAAAGAAAATAAGTTAGAAAGCAATTTTAGGGTTTTTAGAAAATATTTTAAGTTTAATAAAATAGTATGGAAATTAATTAATTTAAAGAAAACCTAAATTCTAAGTTGATTTTAATTAGGAAAGAAAATAACTAAACCTAAATCTAATTATTAATTTATTAAGAAAAAGAATTAAATTTGTTTAAGAAAAATATTTTTCTCTTTTTGTTTTTTAAAGGAAAAAAAATGCATGAATATAAATATATTGGATATATAAATAAATAAACTATTTTTTGTATTTTTATTAATAAATAATAATAATAATAATAATAATAATAATAATAAAAATAAAAAATAATAAAATTAAATAAAAAAAAGTCAGGGGGGTTTGAAATGGGATTTGGGAGTTTGTTAGAAAAAATAGTTTTTGAATCTTGGCCCAATGGGATTTTTGTAATCAGAAAAATAAAATAAAAAAGGGTTGGGCCTGTGTGTGATAAGTGTACAGGGGGTGTGGTGCAGTAAAAAGGGAAAGCCCATTCAGAGAGGCCCAGGCGCACATTGTGGTTGGAATAAAAAAGAAAGAAAATGTTGGAAAATATAGCAAAAGGCAGCGCTGGGATCTGAACCCATGACCTTGACCATAAACGCGTGTTGCCTTTACCACTGGGGTGGCTGTACATCTGTTAACTTAACTGAAATGAAAAATATATAATACAAAACAAATTCTAGAAATGACTTCATCTTCAACCTCCATCCATGGTTCCTGTAAATCACTCATTTTTCATCCATTCACAAAACTTCCAACATCAAACTTGTTAGAAATTTTACCATAATTCTAAATATGTAAATAACTTAAACTAATTCTCAAAGATGAACATGAATTTCTAAAAGTACCAAATCCTGACCTAACTTTTTTCAGAGATTCAAACCTAAAATTCTCTAAACTCAGATAATATAAATGAAAACTATGGACATCTACAGCTTCAGGGCAATGATATATACATTTTATCTTCACAAATTAGAATTAAATGATGCTTGTATGAAGAGATAGAAGTTCAGAAAAAATACCTCAAAATTGGAAATCGTGAAATGAGTTTGAGATTCTTTCAAGGAGTTGTGATGATCAGGTTAACTTCCTCAAGTTCCCAGAAAGCTAATGCAATGCTTAGCTTGAGCTATGGATGGCTAGAATGGTCTGGAGAAGTCAACTGGCAGACTCTGTTTTTTGGTTATGGAGGTTGATGAAAATTGTGTTACAGTTCCAGAACAAGGACATGGATGGACTATATTTGAGGTATAGAAGCTTTGTGTGATACGGTGGGAGAACTTACTTGATTGTTTTGCATTTTATCGCAAATGTTGCGGTTAGCAATAGTCGCCACCGACTTTTCTTTTATCCAAAAGGAAAGGTGAAAAAGCACAGGAAAGACCTTTGAGATTGTTTCTTGAGTTTGGGGGGTAGATTATGAAAAGGGAAGGTATTAGCACCCTTTTCATCCATGGTTTTCCATGGGCTCTTATTTACTTTCTAGATCACTTGCTTTTGTTTGAAATTGTGCTTTGTGTGGTTTTTCGAAAGTATTTTGTAAAAGAGGCTATTGTTTAGGCAATCTTTGTAATGATTCTCGTTCGTAAGAATGTATACAAAGATGTTTGTCTTTTCGAAAATGTTTTCAATGTTTGTAAGATGTTTGAAAGTGTGTAGGTGTTTGTTTTGAAAATAGCAAGAATATTTGTTTTGAAATGGAGCAAGTAACTAAAAGTAATCTATCTACCCAAATGTCTTTCTTGTTCATTTTCTTTTCATTTGATATTGTTGTCTTACCATTTATTTGGTAAGCAACCCTATCTTTGGATATAAACGGGACGGGCGTGGGTCATCGTATAGCCATGATTAGCAATGTTGTGAGGTATCTTAGCATTTCTTTTTTAGCGACTAAGATCATTTTGAAAGGCAACATTTATAGCGTCATCGAGGGACTATGATCTTGTATTTCGATTGTTTTTGCTAAGACATCCCACATGCATAACATGACCATTTTTGTACAAGGCAACCAAGTTGAGTAACCCTATGGGTGCTTGTGTGCAAGTGTATCATTTTCATGCTTGATTTTGTCTTGAATTAAGGTTTTCTATTTGATTGGTTTTATCTTACCATACAAATCCTAATTACTAGCATGTTATATAAAAGCGGTAAATTGCGAAATTTAAAGATTACTACGCTATTACATCACTTTGTGGGACATGTACAATGGAAAAGTAAATATGTGATACTTTGGTAGAAACTCATGAAGGAACCACTGAAGTTAAAATATCAAGATTAAATACATTGAGTCAAGAATACGAACTATTCAGAATGTAGCCTAATTAATCTATTACAACCAAATTGAATTTATACAAGTATTAGAATAAATAATGTACAAGATAATTTAAATATGCAAAGATATGTAAATGCAAAAGAAGAATTTGTTTTGTTTTTTTTTATGTAAAAAGTTTTAACCTAAGCCTAATAAATAAATCAAGATTAAACTTAAATTAATTAAGAAAGGAAATTATTTTTTAGAAAAGATTTTGATTAAACCCTAATTCTAATTTATTAAAAGGAAATAAATTTCTTTAAGTTTTTTTTGTATTGTTGTCTTGAAAATAATATATGGTATTTATGAAGTATTTTGGTCTTTTTATGTGTTAAAATAAATATTTAATAGTTGTGAGGAAAAATAAATATTTAACCTAATTCTAATTTAATTTACAAGTTTATTTAACAAAAATAGATAATATATAACTAAATAAAAATATTTTTTATGAGAAAATAAAACAAAATATAATATTTATCATTTTTATATTTTTTATTATTAAGAAAATATATTTGATAAAATAAAATGAAAATAAAATAAGTAAATAAAATATTTGGGCCAGGGGTGCTGAAGGCAAATGGGGGGTAAAATGTTTAGCAAAAACAAAAAGAGCCCAAGATCCAAAAAAAAAGCCCACGCTGCAAGAGGACAAAAAATGAAGCAAAATGTGAGAAAAATGCAAAAGGTAGGCGCCAAGGCTCGAACCCACGACCTATGGCATTTTTGCGTGCTACCTTACCACTGGGGTGGCTGTACATCCGTTAGTCTAAATGAAAACACAAATACATAACACAAAATATTGCCTTGCCCTGTACTTCATCTTCAACCTCTAGCCAGCCGGACCCCCTGTAACTTTTTCATTTCTCAACAAAAATGGAAAGTGATAACATGAACATTATGGCATTTTACTTCACGATTCTAACCACGTGCATAACTAAAACTATAAGTCCAAGATCAGAGAGAATTTTGTTGGCCTTAATTCTTAACCTAATTTTTTCAGAAACTTCAAACTTAAAATTCTCTAAACTCAAGCCAAATAAATGCAAACCATGGATATGTACAGCTTCGTATCAATGATGTCTACATTTTATATTCACAAATGGAAAGCTAACTATGCCTGTATTAAGAGTTAGAAAAACAGAAAACTCACCTTGAAAATGGAAATTATGTTTTGAAAATGAGCTTGCTTTAGGATGTTGTGATGATCAGGTTAGCTTCCTTGAACCTCTAGGAAGCTAATGCAATGCTTAGCTTGTCTTGAGGGTGGTTGGAATGGTCTGGAGAAGTCCACATGTGTTTCTCTGTTTTTGAACTTCAATAATGGGGAAGATGGAGTTACAGTGATGTTTCAGGGTGTGGGATGGTTTACTTGTAAGATAAGGAAGCTTGGGAAAGCAAAAGGCCTGAAAATGCACGAGTGAAATGGAAGATTCAGTTCACAAGTAAGAAATGACAAGTTTGGAGGCTTGGTATGCAACTTCTGATTCTAGGGTGTTTCAAGGCTTGGGCATTTTGTCTTTTAGTTGCAAAATGATGGCTTTATATAGAGCAAAAGATTGGATGACTTGTGCTTGCTCAGAAGTACAAGATCACATGTCTTGCTACATTTCTTGTTTTTGAAGCAAGTGTGAGAAGTGACTTATTAACACATGATTCTGATCTTGTAGGGTGGCTTGAAGCTTTAAATATATTTTTTCAGGTTTAGAGGCCTTGTTTGTGCAGAAAGAATAAGTCCAAGGCTCAAGAAATGGAAAAATGCAAAAAGCATGCTTTTCCAAAATGGCAATGTTGCCTTTCTTCCAAAAATGGCTATTTTCTTGTACAATGCATTGAATGCTTGGCTTTAGGGCATGAAACCTTGTGCAATCCATTAATGGTGGAGTGAAAAACGATTTTGAGGCCTGAAAAGTGAAGATTGTACAGCCAATTTGCAAATTTGAAAACTTGTTCTTCATGAAAATGACCTATAATCAAAGTGATAAAACCCTAAATTCATCTCTTCGATTCTCCGTACTCAAGAATTATATCAATGAGTTCTTGGACATTTTGGAAAGCTTGTAATGTTCTCTACAACCCATATTTGAAATTCTTTTGAAAATTCCTCTTGGAACTAGGTGAAAAGTTGCCATGAAGTTAGGTCAAAAACCTGCCTAACTAGGGCAAAATTTCACTAAGTTATTTTAGTTCATGAGCATGTATTCACAAAATTATATCTTGAGATCCAAGCATATTTAGGAGAAATTATGTGAAGAAAAGTTGTAGATTTCATGGATATCTACAACTTTTATGTTGGGAACTTACTTTGAATCATTTTGTATCATGGTGAAAATTTGGCCTAAAGTTGAGAAAAAATAAGAAATTTTCTATACTAAGAAAAATTTCTAAGTTAAGAAATTTCAAATTTCAAAACAAGATCTTCAATCCTTGATTTCTTGATGAACATGTTTCAAATTTTGACATTTTTTGATGAATTGTGATCCTTGGTACTTGAATTTGACCAAAAAGTCAAAGTTTGACTTTTCAGTATACAGTTGACTTTTGATCAGTTGACTGAAAAATTCATCTGTCAATCCAATGAATTTGTAATGTTTTGAACCATGACATTAGGTTAAGATGATGCAATTGAACTCTTGAGATCATGCTTTAAACCAATTGACCATTTTCTAGGTCAAAAATTAGAAATTGCCCTTTCTAAGTCAAAACCCTAATTTTGACCATTTTGCCCTTTTGATGATTTGATCAAATTTCTTGAGGAATTGTGGTCCAAACTTGATCAAATGATATATACGAGTCTAAGATATTGATGTGGATCAGAAACTATGAAGTTTGACTGTAAATTGGCCGTGGTTGACTTTTTCCCCAATACAACTGATTTTTAGGTCAATTATCCAATTGACTGATCAAAAATGTGATTCAAGGCTTGAAACATGGCATGAGTAATCTTGGGTGTCCATGATGATCCTTTAAAGCCATATGAAGCATTGATAGTCCAAAAATCCTTGTGCAAACTCAAACCCTAATTTTGGTCATCAGTACATGAGGAGGTATCTTGAGTTGATCAAACCCTAATGCAGTCTTGAGTTCAAGAGATCTTGTAAGGAAATCTTTGATAAGTGAGAGGGAAAATTTTGGGGTACAACAGCTGCCCCTGTTTAATCTTCGTAAACCTGAAGAGTTAGACTGGCGAGTTTTGCCATTCGTGACTCAAAGGTGGAAGATGATTGGACACTAGAGTGCCCATAAATTTGCACTCGATGATGTAATGATAGAAGGAATTGGCTTACAGATGCCATTTGGAGAGGTGACAAAAAGTTATAGGAGATGGGCTTAAAGATGCCATCAAAGGTGATTGATGAATTGTAATTTGTAAACTGAAATAATGAGTACCAGAATGGCGTCCGTGTCTGGGACGTATCCGTACTGTATCTGGAAGAGGCTTTGATTAAATATTAGAATGGCCTTAGTTTCTGGAGCGTATCTGAATTGTAGCTGAGAGTTGATTTTGAATGAGTATCAGGATGACATCCGTGTCTGGAGCGTATCTGAACTGTATCTTGAAGTTGATTCTGAATGAGTATCAGAATGGCATCCGTGTCTGGAGCGTATCTGAATTGTATCAAGGTTGAATCTGAATGAGTATCAGGATAGCATCCGTGTCTAGAGCATATTTGAACTGTATCAAGATTGAATATTGTTAACGGTAGATGTTAAGCTTATCCTGAAAAGGGTAAAATGTTAGCTAAAATACAAAGTTATGTTGCATGAAATGTATGATGTAATGCATTCGTGTTATCAATGTTTATGATATATGAATGAGATGTATGCGTATGTGAGCTAATTTGTTGTATTGCTGATGGATTGGGGAAAATAAATCCCTAACTGTTTGTTGAGAATATCTAAGTATAAGTCTTCATGTTGTGAAGTCTAAGTGTTGATGAATTTCCATTTTTAGAAATAAACTTTGTTGTAAGGGCAATACCATATACTGCTTGTAAAAACCTGCTGGGGAATCTTAAGAAGTTTGACGATTTCTACTGGGGATTCATAATTTGAAACTTGGCTCCGCTGGGGATTTAAATGACGTACTGTAGGGGTTTACTTATGGAATAGCTTAGAGATATTTTCCTATTGTGATACGGTGGAAGAACTGACTTGAGGGTTTTGCATTTTATCGCAAATGTTGCGGTTTAGCAAGAGTCGCCACCGACTTTTCTTTTATCCAAAAGGAAAGGTGAAAAAGCACAGGAAAGACCTTTGAGATGTTTTCTTGAGTTCGGAGGGTAGATTATGAAAAGGGAAGGTATTAGCACCATTTTCATCCATGGTTCTCCATGGGCTCTTAGTTACTTGCTTAGATCACTTGCTTTTGTTGTTTGAAAATGTGTTTGGTGTGTTTTTGAAAGTATTTTGTAAAAGAGGCCATTCGTTTAGGCAATCTTTGTAATGATTCTCGTTCGTGAGAATGTATACAAAGATGTTTGCATTTTGAAAATGTTTTCAATGATTGTAAGATGTTTTGAAATGTGTGTGTTTGTTTTGAAAGTAGCAAGGATAGTTGTTTGAAATGGAGCAAATAACTAGAAGTAATCTACCTACTCAAATGTCTTTCTTGTACATTTTCTATTCCTTTGACATTGTTGTCTCACCATTGATTTGGTAAGAAACCCTATCTTTGGATGTAAACGGGACGGGCGTGGGTCATCGTTTAACCATGATTAGCAATGATTGCAAAGTATCTTAGAATTTTGAGGGACCAAGATCATTTTTGTAAGGCAACCTTGAATAGCGTCATCGAGGGACTATGATATCATACTTGTTTATTTTGCTAAGATACTTCGCATGCGTAATATGACCATTTTTGTTTTAGGAAACCAAGTGGAGAAACCCTAAGTATGCTTGTGTGCAAGTGTATCATTTTCATGCTTTGATTTTGTCTTGTATTTAGGGTTTTCTATTTTGCTTTGTTTCGATCTTATCATATAAACCCTAATTACTAATCATGGCATGTAAAGCGGTAAATTGCGTAATGTAAATATTACTAAGCTATTACAACAATTTTATGGGAGGGGGAAATACAAATTTGAATGGGGAATTTGCAAGAATGTAAACCTAAATAAATTATTACAACCAAATCGAATTTGTACAAGTATTAGAATAAATACAATAAAATATTTAAAGATGCAATATAATATACATGTAAAAAAGAGTTTTGTTTTGTTTTTATGTAAAAGAAATTTTAATCTAAACCTAAAAATGTAAGGAAAAGAAATTAATTTTTTAGAAGGGGCCTTAACCCTAATTTCTATTTTAAAAGAAAATGAAGTTCATATGTATTATTTTTCATGTATTTTTTATATCAAAATAATAAATAATATTGTATAAAAAGATAGAGTTTTTATATATACAAAAATAAATATTTATGAGTATGGAATGAACAAAGGAATAAATAAATTAAACTAAATATATTTTAATTATATTATACAAGTTTATTAAGAAATATATGATATATATTAAAAATAAAATAATATTTCTATGTGAAAAATAAAATAAAATGCAATATTATGAAATTTACATTTTTTAGGATTTTTATGCATCAAAGAAAATATTTAATATATTAAAAATGAAAACAAAACAAATAAAATAAAAAATATATAAAAAGAGTTGGCAGGGGGTATAGTAAGCAGATTAGAGATAGCATGTTAGCAAAAAAGACCATGGCCCAAATATGGAGGCCCAAACCTGCACAAAGCAAAAACTGGAAAAAAAATGGAAAAATATGGAACAAAAAAGTAGCGCCCAGGTTCGAACCCAGGACATGGGTCTCACCAGCGCGCTACTTTGCCACTGGGATGGCTATACATCCATTGTCTTAAGGGAAGCAAAAATAAGATAACATGTAACAAGTCCTTGCCATGTACTTCATCTTCTTCCCCAAGCTTGGCCAGACATCCTGTAACTCTCTCATTCTTCCATAAAAATGGAAACTCATAACATGAAAGTTGTAGTACTTGATCTCACGATTCTAACCATATAAGTTATGTGAACTAACAATCAAAGGTCAGAAAGAATTTTAACAGCCCTAAATTTAAACCTAATATTTTCAGAAACTTCAAGTTTTAAATTCTCTCAACTCAAGTAAAATAAATGCAAGATAAAGGTATGTACAATTTCGTTGTGATGAGGACTACATTTTTTATTCACAAATCGTGGCCTATGGTTGCCTGTACAAGGAGATAGAGTTTGAGATTTTACCTCCTTCAGTTGAAATCATGGATGGAATTGGAGTGAGTTTGATGGAGGCCTGATGCTTGCTTGAGCTTCCTTGAACTTCCCTGAATGTATTCCCACCCTTGCCTTGCTCTGAAAGTGCTTGAAACTCCTTGGCCAAGTCAACCTGCAAGCTTTGAAAACAAAAATGGCAGGTGATGGAGAAGTGGTTACAGAACAGGATGAAGGTCTGGATTGGTTTGATATCAAGTAGGTAAGATGTTTTGATGATCAAGAATGGAAACGCACGAGCAAAATATGAGATTGGTATCTGTTGTACCCCAAAATTTTCCCTCCCATATTTCTCAAAACATTGCAAGAATAATCTCCAAATTGCTCAAGATTGCTCAAGAGTTGGACAGTCAAATCATCTCCTAAGGCAGTCAATCTCAAATTAGGGTTTTGTGTTGCATCAAGGTCATTACATCCAAATGACCTCAAGTGCTCCCCAATGTCCTAATATGTTCTCAAGTTCATCCATGTCAAATTTCAAGCCTTGTAGAGGAAGTTTGGTCAGTCAATTGCTCAAAAGGTCCAAAAATCGACTATGTTAGGGCAAAAGTCAACTGTGACCCAAATACAGTCAAACTTCAAGATTTTTTTGTCAACATTCTCATTTTGAAGGATATTTCATCATTTGATCAAGGTTTGATCATGATTCATCAAGGATTGATCAAAATTCATCAAGACTCAAAAGTTGTTAAATTAGGGTTTTGTAGGAAAAGTCAACTCAACTTTGACCAAGCATAACTTTCTCATACTTTATGAGAAATGACCCATCCAAAGCTCATTTTGAAGAGGATGAAATTTACTACAATCCATATTCACACCCCAAGATCAATAAATTCACTCACAAGAAGTTACAAATTTGGACATTATAGGTCATTTTTGAAAGTCAACAAAAACACCTTTTTTTCCAAAGCTTGTAAATTGAGAATGGAATATCAAAATGAGATGAGACCAAAAGGGTTGGTTATGGAAAACATCTCAAGCTTTCTAAAAAGTCCTAGAATACTTCCAAAAGTTCAAAATTGAAGAATTTATGCATTGTTGAAGTTGGACATTTTTGCAAAATTGCCAAAAGTCAACCATCCCCAAAACTTCAAATTTTGTCAAATGGGCCCATTATTTTTCACTTGATTTGGTCTTGTCACACTACACACGTTTCCTAGCTTCAGCCTTGTGTCCATTTATTAATTTTTCTATTTTATTTGATTTTTATTGAATTAATTCATTTTAAATCAATTTAAATCCAAATAAAATCCAAATATTGATCATTTAGGATCTTTTTTTATTGATATAGGTCTTAATTGTCATCATGGACATGATCAAATCCATATCAAGCCATATCATGAACAAAAAGATGGACAATTTTGGAAGGTTTTTCATGGAGGATCAAATCAAATCCTAAAACATCAATGCACAAAGATTGAGTTCACAAATGTTAACCTAATCCAATGCTCATTAAATATACAAGCTAGAGGCACACGAATCAGAGGTTAGAAGCTGCCAAATCACAAGAACCAAACTTGAAAAAATTGCAAAAAAGCTTGAAACTGAAATCTACCTTAGAGGTGCTTTCAACGCGAAATCTCAACACTATTCTCTTGCTGGACATCCACTGAGTGAGAAGCAATCAAAATCAAGCTCTCTCCTCTCCTCAATCGCGCTGTAAGTCCCTCTGAAAACCGCTTGGCATTTGAAATCGCATATCATTATTCTTGCACTTTTTTGGCAAAATATTTACACAATCATGCTTATCGTTCCATTTAGAAGCTTTCTGCATTATTTAATTGTGTTTATATGACCTGTAATGCCATACCCGAATATAGGGTTCTTGTTTCTTATTTTTGGGCGTTTTAGTTTCAGGCAAAATCAATGCAAGTAATGGACATATGCGTGTTCAAGAGGGAGAGACGAGCAAGACTAAGGTCTTAGAATTAATTTCCATGGCCTGAAATTGATTTTAGGAGACACCTATGGATTTAGCTGCGGATACGAATCCGCAGGTAAATATCCAGGGTTCAGTGGAGAAGACGAAGACGTGTCCCCATCCAATTCGCCCATTCATAATTTCGCGCTTATTTTTTTATATTTTCTGGCATTTATTTGTTTTCCAATATTATATTTGATTCTTATTCCACTAACAATTAAGCACGCTGGTTGAGTTGGTAAGGGCGCTAGTTCAATGATTCATAGGACCTGGGTTCGAATCCCAGGTCCCCATATTTGCATATTATTATTTTTCTTCAGGAAATCCAACGTGCTTCAGCAATTATGGTCCATCATACACCATCACTCAGATGCCTGCCAGATGGCCCTAGGTCAGATCTGGTGGTCAAGAATGAAAGTCCACCATATGCTCTAGTCAACATGCACACGTGGGATCCAGAAAAGTCATGCAGGCCTGCTTGCATTGGGCCAAAAAATTGCAAATCTCACCTCCAGATTGGGCCTGAACCCCCCTGGGTTTTATTTCTATCTCTTTCTATTTTTATTTATTTTCTTGAAATCATTTATTATTATTTTTATTATTTAAACTAACTATTTAGGCTTTTTCCTCATAAAATCAAAAA
The DNA here is from genome assembly GCA_948472305.1 of Vicia faba. NCBI lineage: Eukaryota > Viridiplantae > Streptophyta > Magnoliopsida > Fabales > Fabaceae > Vicia > Vicia faba. The sequence goes on along the minus strand of OX451737.1, from coordinate 1,706,884,472 downwards.
CCAAAAAATATATTTTAATTAATTTCAGCACTTAATTTTTTTGTAAATAAATATTAATTTAATTAATTTAGTTTTAATTAGGTTTAACTTTTAATACTTTTGCAATATTTAAAATTAATTTAGATTATTAGGTTTTACTAACTTTAAATCAAGTTTATTTTATTTCCTTAAATATCAAAAAACCAAAAAATATTTTTATTAATTAATTAATTTACTTATTTAATTGTTAACTTAATTTAATTTCTTTTAATCCAAAAATAACCAAAAAAATCACTTTCTTTCAAAAAAGGGTCAAAACCCTAAAAAATTCTCGTCCAATTTAATTTCTCGCACGCGATCTAGTTTTATCATATTATTATATCTATTTCCCGGAATGTAATAGTTTAATAGGACTTTAAATTATTTTACTGCTTTATTTACTTTCCGCATTTTAATTGCAAGGGTTGCTTTTGGCGATGTAAATACCCGACGCCTTGTAATAGTTAGTTTTAATTTCCGCAATTTAATTTCCGCAACTTATAAACTGTTAGATGTTTGATAATAGGGAATGCATGACAAGATCAATCGTTCAAAACCTAAAATCAATGTAGATCACCCATGACATGTACAAAGACAAATTTACTGGAAATAACACACTCGCACATGCGCACTCTTAGGGTACACCTCACTTGGTTGCCTTCGAACATGGTCATTGAGTATATGAAGTTTTAGAGGTCGCCCTCTTGTCCAAAGATCATAGTTGCCTCGAAACGGTTGCCTCAGAAAAATGATCTAAGACATTAGGGTTACCGCTAAGGCATCCTAACATTGCTTTAGTGACCACACGTCCCTTAATCGAATTGACCCTTAAAACTCCAACGACGATGCTACCTACTCATCAATAGTGGGATAGCATTGTCTAAAGGACATTAGCACAGATTGATTCCTTTTTCGAGTAGGTAGATGGTTCTTAAGTACTTGCTCTTTCAAAACAAAATAAAACTTTTCGCACTTACACTTTTCCAACAAAAACTTCTTTCAAACCCACAAACACAAAGAAAAGCAAATTTTGAAAACACTTTGAGCAAGTACCTAAGAGCCCGTGGATAACCACGGATAGAAAGGGTGCTAACACCTTCTGTAGTTGTTTAGGTATTGGCTTGCATTTTTGGTAAAACCCAAGTGTATGTGTGAATGTCATGACTGATGTCATAACATTCTAGTTTAGTTTGTACTGACTCATTAGGTACCTTTGCAGAAAAATATTGTAATTCAAGTACTGATGTTTATAAGTGTGTATCTGAGCATTTTGCAAAATGATCACATTTTGCTAAATCAGTAGACAGGTTTTCTCAGATGTCATAACAGATGTTATGACATCCTGTTCTGAACTAACAAGTTTGCAGGTTGGATAAGTCTGAGTTTTTTCAGGAAAATAACTCAGTCTTTCCAGAACAGAATCCTGCGTTTTCTGAGGGGTAACCTAGCTCAACCCTAACCTGGTTAATAAAGTCCTGTGACCTAGTCTTTAGGTCAAACGGAATTAACCCTAGGTTTTTGTGGAAACCCTAACTGAAGTTGCAGCTGCTATATATTCAACAGAGCTGCTGTTTTGCAAGCAATCCCTTTTTGATCAGAAGATCATTTGTAATATGTATAGGTTTGATTATTGTACTCCAAGCAATTATCATTGTGATAAGTGACTTGGAATAGGTTTTTAATTGTAAGGGTTGTGTAGCACTCAAAGCTTTGAAGTAAGAGTGTTTGAATGTTCCTTGACTAAAGCTGTGAAGCAGAGTCAAGTTAGTTGTGTGCATCACTCAAAGCTGTGAAGCAAGAGTGATTGTGTTGCTTGATTAAAAAGCTGTGAAGCTTAATCAAGTGCTTGTTTTTGAAGAGTGTCTTCATCAAATCATTAGTCAAATTGTTTTATGTATCACTGCTGTGATTGAGGGGGAGTGAGTAGGAACTCAGGTTTAAGTTGTACTTAGATTGAAACTGCATTGGGTAGGTTTTAAGTGAAGGAGATAAACTGGTTGGTTTATTCCTGAATTAACATCTCTTATAGTGGATTTCCTCCCTGGCTTGGTAGCCCCCAGAGTAGGTGTTGTTGCACACTGAACTGGGTAAACAATTGACTGTGTTCTTTATTGTTTTTGTATTTACTGTCATATAGTAAGTCAGATACGGTGTCATAACATTGAACGTGACATTGAGTATATGCAGCCAGAATTTTAATTGGTATCAGAGCAGGCACCCTGCCTGTATTACTGTGTGAGATCTAGGGATATCACTTTCTGGCACTATGGACAAAGAAGGAGTTTTTGGAAATAGACCACCCATTCTGGATGGAACTAATTATGACTACTGGAAACCTCGTATGATTGCCTTCCTAAAATCTCTGGACAAAAAGGCTTGGAGAGCTGCTGACAAAGGATGGATCCATCCCACCATAACTGAGAAAGATGGGACAATCAGTCTGAAGCCTGGGGAAGATTGGAGTAAAGAAGAAGATGAGTTAGCTCTGGGAAATTCCAAAGCTTTAAATGCCTTGTTCAATGGAATTGATAGAAACATTTTCAGACTAGTACATCAATATGAACTGGCCAAGGAAGTTTGGGACACTCTCAAAACTACTCATGAGGGCACTTCCAAAGTAAAAATGTCAAGGCTTCAGATGTTGACTACCAAGTTTGAGAATCTAAAAATGATGGAAGATGAAACCATTCATGAGTTTCACATGAACATCTTGGAGATTGCCAACACCTCAGGAGCACTGGGAGAAAAGATGTCAGAAGAAAAACTGGTGAGGAAGATTCTCAGATCCTTGCCTAAAAGATTTGCAATGAAGGTAACTGCCATATAGGAAGCCCAGGACATCAGCAAGTTGAAAGTGGATGAACTTATTGGGTCTCTTCAGACTTTTGAGATGGGGATCACTGATAATGGTGACAAGAAAAACAGAAGCATAACACTTGTATCCAACACTAATGTTGAAAACAAGGAGGATGAAGAAGAAAATATTTAAGAAGCTATTGCCATGCTTGGAAGACAGTTCAACAAGCTCATCAAAAGAATGGATCCAAAGTCAAGGTCTAATGTTCATAACATTCCCTCTGACATTGACAGTTCCAGCAGAAGACCAAGGTCAGAAGATAAGGGAAACCAAGGCAGAGGTATTCAATGCCATGGATGTGAAGGATATGGACATATTCGAGCTGAATGTCCTACCTTTCTTAAGAAACAAAAGAAAGGAATGACTGTTACTTGTTCTGACTATGATTCAGAAAGTAATTCTGAAGAAGAATCTGCCAAACTAGTTACTGCTCTAACTAGTGTTTGTACTTCTGAAAGTGACACTAGTGATGAAGAAGTGACATTTGAAGAACTGGCTGATACCTACAAGAAATTGTGTATCAGAAGTGCTGAAGTCTGTGTGCAGAATGAGAAACAATCAAAACTCATTATAAAGCTGGAGGCTGAAAAAAGGGCAGATCTTGAAACTATAAGTCACCTAGAAGGGGAAGTTCAATTACTGAACTCACAACTGAACCAAATGACAAAATCTGTCAAGATGTTGACCAATGGATCAGATAAATTGGAAGAGATCCTACAAGTTGGACAAAATGTGGGAAACAAGTCTGGTCTAGGATTTGTGGAAGCTAAGAAACCTGGTGCAGACAAGAAGATCAGGCATGTTAAACAATTGTCAAAGCAGATGTCTCAACACAACTCTCAACATCAGAAATACATGAAGAAAAAATACCAAAGATGGAGATGTCATCATTGTGGGAGGTATGGACACATAAAGCCCTTCTGCTTCAAATTACATGGATACCCCAATCAAAACTCAGGTGTTAAAGCTAAGCCAAAAAGGGTACCACATGCTCCTCATTGGAAGAAAAAGGCTACTGCCCTGATAGCCCATACTTCCCTGAGAGTGTCTGCAAAGGAAGGCTGGTACTTTGACAGTGGATGTTCCAGACACATGACTGGAATCAAAAATCTCATCAATAATGTTATGCCTCACACCACCAGTTTTGTGACCTTTGGAGATGGTGCTAAAGGTGAAGTCAAAGGAGTTGGTAATTTGGACTGCCCTGGAGTTCCAAGTCTGAATAAAGTACTGATGGTAAAAGGGCTGACTACTAATCTCATTAGTATCAGTCAATTATGTGATCTAGGATTCAAGGTAAACTTCTCAAGATCTGAATGTCTAGTAATTAATGAAAAACTAGAAGTTGTAATGAGAGGAATCAGATCCAAAGATAACTGCTACTTGTGGCAGCCTGAGAACACTGATATCTCCACTATGTGTCCAATTACCAAAGAAGAAAAAGAGATGAAACTATGGCAGCATAAGCTTGGTCCTCTTCATCTAAGAAGAATGAAAAGAGCTATTTCTATGGAAGCAGTCAGAAGAACTCCAAAACTACAGGTTGATAATGTCTGTGATGTGGCAAATAAACTTGAAGAAGGATGTGTTGTCAGAACCATAAGTTATCTTGACAAGGATGTTGGAAATAACAAGTCTAATAAATTCTGTTTCCCTGAAGAAATGAGGCTTGAAGTCTCCTCTCCTATAACTCTCCATCAAAATGGACTGGACAAACAGAAAATTATTCAAGAATCAACCAGAACTATGATTCATATCAAAAGAATGCCTTCCCAACTCTGTGCGGAAATAGTTACTGCTAGGAAAAATTGTTCTCAAAATATCTGGTCAAAACAGATGCTCACTGAGTATAATGTCACACAAGATGTTGTGACATTGTGTTGTGACAATATGAATACAATCAATATTTCCTTGAACCCTATTCAGCATAACTAGAACAAGCACATTGACTTTGTAGAGAAGAAGTCATTTAAACTGGAACATAGTTTCTCTAAGCTTCAGGTGACTAATTCTTCTACCAAGACTCTTGTTGGAAATAAACTTGAAAATTTGAGGGGCAGGTTGGGTATTTACCAACATGAGAAATTATAGCAATTAATTTTGCTTAAAACAAAGGTTGAAGGAATTAATTTTATTAAGTCTATCTTTAGTGGGTTAATCATATGCTTTCACAATTCTTTCAAAATCTTTAAGAAGTTGAAAAGACTCCCTTTTGCCTCCTACCTCTCTCGTCCTTGCAACCTGTTTCCTCCTCTCAATCACAAATTTTTCTCAAATTGCTACCGTTACTCAAAGTCAATCAAAATGTCTCAGACATCGTCTTCAACCATGGCGACTTCATCATCCTCATCATCTTCATCATCTGACCAAGACTCTAGAGCAATCACCACATGCATAGAATCTGAAGTTCTTGAGGTCACTCCTCTCAGAGAGATGGCAACTGACCCAGCCAAAGTCAAAAAGCTAAGAACTAGACATGCAGGAAGAGCTCAAGCTACTGCCTCTGGTAATTCTTCTCATCCTTCTTCTTCTGTACCAAATAGAGAAGGAACAGTTCAAGTTCATCAAGCTATTGCTAGACTTGTTACTAGTATATTGAGCGGAAACCAACCTGTACCGGGGATTTCTGTCCCTTTAAATCAATCAGAAAGCCCAAATGTGGAAGTTTCTGAGAATGTAGATGTCACTGAGAATGTTGTGACACAAAAAGACAACATTCAGAACACTTCAGGAAAGGCTGCTGATCCACGTATCATTGATGTGGATGAGGATTACTCAGATAATGATCTGATTGCTAATGTGAACCCTAGCATAGCTAGGAGATTGATGAAAAGAAAGAGTAGTCAGAATGATAAACCTGCTGCTAAGAAATCCAAGGCTGAAGGCATGGCTGAGAAAAGTATTCAGACAAAAGGGAAGAAGGCCCAGGTGCATACTGCTAGACAACCAATCTCTAAGAAGAGAAAAGAACCTGAATCTTCTGATTCTGATGAGGAATCAGAATTTGAGATTGATATTGAAGAAACTCCTATCAGAAGGAAGCTCCCCTCCAGCAAAATTGCTAGAGTACCTGAAGTCCCAACAGACAACATCTCCTTTCATCATCCTGACAATGCAAACAGATGGAAGTATGTTTGCTTAAAAAGAATAGCCTTAGAAAGAGAACTCAACAATGATGCCTTGGAGTGCAAAGACATCATGGACCTGATCAAGAATGCTGGACTGATGAAGACAGTGACAAAATTTAACAAGTGTTATGAAAATCTTGTCAAGGAGTTTGTAGTGAACTTGTCTAATGATTGTGCTGATGGAAGGTCAGCTGACTTTGAAAGTGTTTTTGTTAGAGGAAGAAGGGTCAAGTTCTCTCCATCAGAAATTAACAAATTTCTTGGAAGAACAAATGAGGATTGTCCTGATCTGGAGGTCACTGACAATGATGTTTGTCAAACCATCACAGCCAGGCAAGTGAAGTTCTGGCCCTTGAAAGGCAAGCTGAATGCCAGCAAACTCAGCATGAAATTTGCCATCCTGCATAAAATAGGTGCAGCCAACTGGGTGCCTACAAATCATAAATCAACTATCTCCACAGGATTGGGGAGATTTATTTATGTTGTGGGAACCAAGACTTCTTTTGACTATGGCAGGTACATCTTTGAACAAACCTTAAAGCATGCTGGTAGTTATGCTGTCAAAGGACCAATAGCCTTTCCCTCCCTCCTTTGTGGAATTATCCTTGCACAATACCCTGATATCCTTGTGGCAAGAGATATAGTCTGCAAAAGAGCTCCTGCCCTTGGCTTGCACTACAAACTGTTTCAGGGATCTCATGCTCCAGACATTGTCATAACATCAGCTGAGACATCGTCTGTGAAGACCCAGTCCAAGACATCAGATGTCATAGCTGTTTTAAAAGAGACTTGCAAAGAGCTGGATGCTAGGAAAAAGACCCTAGAAATCCTAATTGCCAGGCTAGAAAAGGAGGAAGCTGAAGAAAACAGAAGGGAAGGTGTAGAAGCTGAAGGTCATCTCAACATTGAAGAAACTAGCTCCTCTGAGTCTGATGACAGTGCTTGAAGGTTGGTTGCTGTTTGGTGGTGTTGCTGGTTGGTGCTGGTTGGTGGAGTTTGGAAGTGTGTTCTTTTTTTCTCTGCTGCTGCTCTTATTATTTGTTTTGGATAACTGTATAATCTTTATGAACATGTTTCTTTGGCCCATTTGTGGCTAAAGAGGGGGAGAATATTTTGGTACTTAATATGTACTTGCTCAATTAGACATTCTATTTTTCTGCAGTCATTTATTTCTGCTGCTATCTATCTCTGATTGCTTAGGGTCTTTAGCCAAAAATCTGCCAAAGGGGGAGTTTGTAGTTGTTTAGGTATTGGCTTGCATTTTTGGTAAAACCCAAGTGTATGTGTGAATGTCATGACTGATGTCATAACATTCTAGTTTAGTTTGTACTGACTCATTAGGTACCTTTGCAGAAAAATATTGTAATTCAAGTACTGATGTTTATAAGTGTGTATCTGAGCATTTTGCAAAATGATCACATTTTGCTAAATCAGTAGACAGGTTTTCTCAGATGTCATAACAGATGTTATGACATCCTGTTCTGAACTAACAGGTTTGCAGGTTGGATAAGTCTGAGTTTTTTCAGGAAAATAACTCAGTCTTTCCAGAACAGAATCCTGCGTTTTCTGAGGGGTAACCTAGCTCAACCCTAACCTGGTTAATAAAGTCCTGTGACCTGGTCTTTAGGTCAAACGGAATTAACCCTAGGTTTTTGTGGAAACCCTAACTGAAGTTGCAGCTGCTATATATTCAACAGAGCTGCTGTTTTGCAAGCAATCCCTTTTTGATCAGAAGATCATTTGTAATATGTATAGGTTTGATTATTGTACTCCAAGCAATTATCATTGTGATAAGTGACTTGGAATAGGTTTTTAATTGTAAGGGTTGTGTAGCACTCAAAGCTTTGAAGCAAGAGTGTTTGAATGTTCCTTGACTAAAGCTGTGAAGCAGAGTCAAGTTAGTTGTGTGCATCACTCAAAGCTGTGAAGCAAGAGTGATTGTGTTGCTTGATTAAAAAGCTGTGAAGCTTAATCAAGTGCTTGTTTTTGAAGAGTGTCTTCATCAAATCATTAGTCAAATTGTTTTATGTATCACTGATGTGATTGAGGGGGAGTGAGTAGGAACTCAGGTTTAAGTTGTACTTAGATTGAAACTGCATTGGGTAGGTTTTAAGTGAAGGAGATAAACTGGTTGGTTTATTCCTGAATTAACATCTCTTATAGTGGATTTCCTCCCTGGCTTGGTAGCCCCCAGAGTAGGTGTTGTTGCACACTGAACTGGGTAAACAATTGACTGTGTTCTTTATTGTTTTTGTATTTACTGTCATATAGTAAGTCAGATACGGTGTCATAACATTGAACGTGACATTGAGTATCTGCATCCAGAATTTCACCTTCCCTTTCTATAATCTACCCCCCGAACCCGAGAAACATCTCGAAAAAGGAATTTTTCTGTGCTTTTTTCCTTTCCTTGTTGGATAAAATAAAAGACGGTGGCGACTCTTGCTTACCGCGATATTTTGTGAAAACAAACGCAAACCAACATTCCAAAAAACAGTCAGTTCTTTCCCACCGTATCACAGAACTGGCGACTCTGCTGGGGAAATAATAAGTGGGGTGTACCTTAGGAATAGTTCATAATGTTTTCAATTTCTTGACTTGTATGCTTTATATTTGTGGGCTTGTATTGGAGTTACTATAGATCCTAACCCGGATCTGGGGGATACCCTTTAGGTAAGTAGCAATAAACTGTGAGGGAACTGTACAGCGTAGACCGATACGGTTGAAGCAGTAGCTACGTTGGTGTGGCACTTTAGTATGTACCGATATCCCTTGTGGCTCAACGAGGAGAATATGGGTCTGCTAAGGGGTCATTAAGCACCAAATGACCTTAGAACCTTTAAATTGACCAACTTGGCCATAGAACAGTAGCAGTATGCTACACTCATTGAGACTAAACTCTCGCGATGATTCCAGCCGCAAGAAAAGGTTGTAAACTGGAATTATGACCGATTGAGGGTAGTCAGTGATATTGAGATCCTCTAGAACCCGGTTACTATTTTTAGGACAGGTTTAAACCAATTGAACTGAAAGAGGGTAGTACCTAAGCTCCTTGCCAGCCTGAAATCTAAGGGCTCTCTATGTGACTTGTGTGCCTTTACCATGTTTGTTATTTGTGAATACTTGTGATGTTCTTTCTATCATGACATCAGGACATCATAACATTGCATACATCTTGCATTGGACTAACCTATTTCAAAGATAGGAGGGATTCATCTTTGTTCTGTTTTGTAGGTCATCATGATGCTCATGCGTAGGAATACCATTCAGATCAACTTTGTCTAGGTTCCCACTGTGCTTAAAGATTTGATTGCAAAGATGCCTGATACTACTTCCTTCCTCAGGAGACATGGTTATCTTCTCAGTTTGGTCACATCCAAATTGGACGAGCAGATGATGAGTGTCCTAGTCCAGTTCTATGATCCGCTGTACCATTGCTTTACTTTTCAGGACTACCAGTTGGTTCCCACCTTAGAAGAGTTCTCTGATCAGCTCGGTATCTCTATTCATGAGCAGACCCCGTTTATTGGTTGGGAGAAGATTCTTAGTCCGGAAGAGATTTCTACAGCCCTTCATATGACTAAGGATAAGGTAATGGCTAATTGGGAGACTAGAAGTGGAGCAAAGAGCTTTCTGACTAAGTTCTTGGTTGGTAAGGCTAACTATTTCTGGGATAGTCTAGATTTCAAGGAATTCGAGGATATTCTGGCTCTTCTGATATACGGCTTGGTATTGTTTCCAAATTCTGACTCCTTTGTTGATGTTAATGCGGTAAAAATCTTCATCTCTCATAATCCTGTACCCACTCTCTTGGGTGACATCCTTCATTAGCTTTACGCTCGTATCGCCCGAAAGCGGGGAACCTTGATGTGTTGTGCTCCATTATTGGCGAGGTGGTTTATTTCGCACCTCCCCAAATCAGTGCTGAAGAACAAAGAAGCCATGGGATGGGCCTATAGGGTTATGTGTCTCTCGCATAATGACATTATCTGGACTCTCAAGGGTATGGATGAAGAGGCTATCATTGATCGCTGTGGGGAGTATCCCAATGTTCCACTGTTAGGAACCCATGGAGGAATTTCTTACAACCCATGCTTGGCCTTACGTCAGTTTGGGCGAGCCAGAAGAGAAGGACCTCATGAGCTGCTAATGCCTAGTATCATCTTTGATTTTCAAGGGGATAGCGACGAGCAACGTCGCAGATTCATAAAGGCCTGGGATAGAGTTCACATATCTGATCCACACGAGTTGGTCCAAAGACTTCGCTTCCAATGGAGCCATATCTCAGATGGGTCCTGTTGTACCCCAAAATTTTCCCTCCCATATTCTTCAAAGTGTTGACAAGCATCATCTCAATTTGCTCAAGTCTACTCAAGGGTTGCACAATCCCAACATCTCCTAAGCCAGTCAAAATTAGGGTTTTGGTTCCTTCAGTGAATTTGAGGTTTTCAATGGTTCAATCAAGTCCCATAGGCCTACACACATTATCAAGCATCTACATGCCAAGTTTCAAGACTCACAGCATCAAATTGCACAGTCAAAAGCTTCATTTGCCTCACAATCAACTGCAGGGGTAAAATGGTCATTTGACAGTCAAAAGTCAAAATTTTTGGTCAACATCTTATTTTGAAGCCACAATCATCATTTGATCAATTCTTGATCATGATTCCACAAGCATGGCTCAAAAATCATCAAAGATGCAAAAGTTTCTATTTTTGGACAGTTGAAAAGTCAACTGTAACTTGACCAGGGCATAACTTTTTCATGGTTCATCAGAAAAATCCCATCCAATGCTCACTTTGAAGGGGATGACATTTCCTACAACTCATTTTCACATTCCAAGACCAAGAAATGCTCTCACAAAAAGTTATCAATTTCTACATTATAGGTCAATTTCAAAAGTCAACAAAAAGGCATTTTAAGTCAAAGACCATAACTTGAGATTGGTAAATCAAAATGACATGGGACCAAAGGCATTGGTTAGAGGACTTCAAGACCTTTTCAAAATGTCCAAGAACATGTTCATATGATCAAAATTGAGCAAGATATGCATTGGAGAAGTTGGGAAATTTTTGGGAATTTGCAAAAGTCAACTTTGCCTAAAACACTTCATTTTTGCTAATGGGCCTCAAATTCCTTCTTGAATCTTTACCCAAGGCTTATGAACGACCCATTAAGATTAATTTGAATTATTTTCTTATTTTTATTAATTATTTGGATTTTTAATTGATTAATAATTCATTTAATTGATTTAATTGTAGGAAAATTCAAAAGATATGTTTTTCAAATCTTTTGTGGAGCAAAAATACTCAGGGCAAGCTGGCAATTTCGTTTGTCAATCAAGGAGACAAAATCATCCAAAATTGGCAAGGTTTCTCAATCAAAAGGATGCTAAAAGATTTGATTGAAAATCAAATATACAATCTTCAATACAATGGATCTTTGACCAAGATTTGCCCTAGTTTTCATTCTACTATATGTACTAAAGCAAAACCTAAAGCCTTGGACGTGCAAGCTGCTGTAAAACACCATAACCAAATTCAAAAAAATCAAGAAAAAGTTGAAAACTGAAATCAACCTTTCAGCATAATTCAAAGCCTTAGAGTGATCCAAACATATTGCTGACATTCCCAGGAACACATTGCAATCAATAACGAGCTCTAACACTCAAAGAATCACTCACTTCAGTCACACGGTTTAGCATTCTTTTCCATAATCGAAACTCAAGTTTTATGCATCATGAACATGTTTTGATTATTGCTTTGCATTGCTAACATCATTCTGAAGTTTTTGGTATTGATTAATTGCCTTATGGTGCCCTGAAGCGCAAACCACCATTGTTGAATCCTAGGGTTTCAGAGCTCTCAGATTAGGGCTTTTCACATACAGCAAAATTGGACCTCATAACACATATGGTTGAATTCGTCAAGGCCAGACGAATTCAACCCCACCATCGCGCCCTATTTATATAACACGTACTGCTAATCGCTATTTTTTGCATTTGCAGTTTGTGGGGGTTAAAAACCCCCGCTATCTGCTTTATTTTTTTACAGGCCAGGTGAAGAAGACAAGACGTGGAAGCCAGCTATTGGTTTATTCAAATATAATGCGCGCTTTTTTGGTTTCTAGCATAATTGAGTTTTTTTATATATTATTTTCATTATCTATCATAATAACAAACGCAGCATAATGGCTCAGTGGAAAGGGACGTGTCTGGAAATTGTTGGGACCTGGGTTCGATTCCCAGGTCCACCCAAATCTCAATATTATTTTTCATAACATATTCATGTGCAGGCTTTGCAATGATGTCCACCATATGTCCTCACGCATCAGCTAGCCAAGTGGCCACAAGGCTCAATCCAATGGTCAGGATGAAAGAACACCATACTCCTGGTCAATCCACGCTCTAGGCCATCCAGAAAGTCAACAAGGGCTTTGTGTTAATGGGTCAACAATTCCAGATTAACCTCCCATGGGTCCAGAATACCCCTGGTTAATTACTTCTTTTCTTCTTATTTTTATTTTGTTTTCTTTTAATTATTTCATAATTAATTATTATTATTATTATTATTAACCAATAAACTAATTTTTTATTTATAATAAATTCAGAGATCAAAAATTGTAAATATTTTATTAATTACTAATTTTACTATTAACTATTATTTTTGTGAATAAAATGTAAACAAATTAATTAAGTTAATTAGGTAATTTTAATTTCTTTTTAATAATAAATAAAATTAGTTTAGAATTAGGGCTTTGTTTACTAACTTTTTAATTCTTTTTATTTTCATAAAAAAACATGAAACATAAAAAAGGACTTTTTCTTATAAATAAAATACTAACAAATTAATTAGTTTAAATTAGGTTCAATTTTGATTCTTTTTTTTAATAAACTTAGAATTAGGGTTTCTTTTGACTTTTAACTTCTTTATTTTTATTAAAAAACATAAAACACAAAAAAAACACATTTTTTTCTTTTTTAATTAAATAATTAATTAGTACTAGGTTTAATGTTTAATTAATTGCAAAAAGGGACTAAAAATTTCTTTATTTCTCAAAAGGGTCAAAAACCCTAGGACGTTCCAATTTAATTCTTTCGCGCATTATTCTTATTTTGATTATTTATGTATCTGCTCAAGGGATGTAATAGTAATTAGGTTTACCGCTTTCTTTACTTTCCGCATTTATTTCCAAACGGGTTTTGTTTTTTGGCGATGTATAGACCCGCGCCTTGTAATAGCGTAGATTCATATTTCCGCACTTTATTTTCCGCACTCTTAACTGTTAATTATGCCTGCAAGACTGTATGCCAAATAAAATTAATCCGTAGCTCACAATTGCATGATCAAAGATAAACATTAACTGAAACAACACACAAGCACATACCACTCCTAGGGTACGCCTCACTGGTTGCCTCGAACGTGGTCGTCAAGTATAGGGTGTTTTAGAGGTCGCCCTCCTGTCTAAAGATCCAGTTGCCTCGAAACGGTTGCCTCGGATAAAAAGGATCTAGGATATTAGGGTTACCGCTAAGGTGTCCTACTATTGCTTCGGTGACCACACATGTCCCTTAATCGAATTGACCCGAATAACTCCAACGATGGTGCTACCTACCTCTCAATGGTGGGATGGCACTATCTAAAGGACTCTTACACAGCCTAATTCCTTAGAGTAGGTAGATTTCTCATGGGTACTTGCTCTTTCAAACAAACAAAACATCTTTTCACACTGACACTTTCAAAAAGTTTTCAAACAAATACTTCATACACTCTTGAGGACAGATACAAGAGTTACCTAGAAATATTTCAAACGAAACTTTTTCAAAACCCACATACACTTGAAAAGCAAACAATTTTTGAAAACATAAGAGCAAGTACCTAAGAGCCCGTGGATAACCACGGATAGAAAGGGTGCTAACACCTTCCCTTTCTATAATCTACCTCCCGAACCGAGAAACATCTCGAAAAGGAATTTTGTTGTGCTTTTGTCCTTTCCTTGTTGGAGAAAATAAAAGACGGTGGCGACTCTTGCTTACCGCGACATTTCGCGAACCAGCATTTCAAAACAGTCAGTTCTATTTCCACCGATCACAGAACTGGCGACTCTGCTGGGGATATCTTATAAAGTGAGGTGTACCTTAGGATTAGATCATACTTATGTTTTCAATTGCCTGTTTTGATTGCTTTAATATTGTGGGACTGTTTTGGGAGTTTCATAGATCCTAACCCGGATCTGGGGGATACCTTTTAGGTAGCAACAAGCTGTGAGGGAACTGTGCGGGGTATACCGACACGGTTGAAGCAGTTGCTACGTTGATGTGGCACTTTGGTGAGTACCGGTAACCCTTGAGTCAAGTCAAGGAGAGTACGGGGCCGCCGCGTGGTGTCGTGAAGCATCAACTGACCTTAGGAACCTTACTTGACCATCCCGGCCTCTTTAGGGTAGTGAGATGACCGACTTTGGTGCAGTCCGAAGTTGGTAGATACTCGATACTACACTCATTGAGGGTTGTTTTCTTGGAATATTTTGATCGCCAGTTCAGTGGCTAAATCAAAACAATGAACACAGAAAACAACCCAATGATATTGAGCTCCTTAGAACCCGGTTACTTTTGATAGGACAGGTTTTTGAGCCCACCAACTTCAAGAGGGTAGTACCCCAAACGTCATGCTAGCTTAAACTCTAAGGGTTGTCTTGTGTGACTTGTGTGCCTTATCATGTTTGCCTTTTGTGAATACTTGTGGTGTGTTTTTATCATAACATCATAACATCATACAGCATCATATGCATCCACTAACCACTTCAGGGGTTCGAATCTTCATCTTCGTTCTTGTTTTGTAGGACATGGAAACTATCCGTAGAAAGACAATTCAGATCAACCTTGTAAGGGTCCCTCCTCAGCTTAAGGAGCTTACATCCAGGATTCCCGAGAACTCTTCCTTCAATGAAAGGCATGGTAGACTCGTCAGCTTGGTTAACACCAACATTGAAGAAGATATGATAAAAGTTCTCTTCCAGTTCTTTGACCCTGTGCATCACTGTTTTACTTTCCCGGATTATCAACTGGTGCCTACTTTGGAAGAGTTTTCCCAGCTGTTGAAGGTCCCTATCCTTAGTCAACTACCCTACAACGGTACAGAAAAGGAGCCAAAACTTGAAGAGGTTGCTAAAGCATTATGCCTACAACCATCTGACATCAAGGGACATTGAGAAGTTAGAAGTGGTATCAAAGGGTTCTTGGCAAAGTTTCTGTTTGAGAAGGCCCAAGAATGTTGGAATTCCCTTGACCTACAAGCCTTTGAAGAAGTTGTGGCTCTCCTTGTCTATGGGTTGGTGTCAATGCTGTCAAGATCTTCATGTCCAGGAATCCTATACCTATGTTGCTTGGGGACATCCTTCACTCATGTTACACTCGAACCATGAAAAAGAGAGGTGTTCTCATGTGCTGCACTCCTCTCCTGGCAAGGTGGTTTATTTCGCACCTTCCACAATCCGTTTTGAAGAACGAGCAGGGTTTGAGATGGTCACAACGATTGATGACTCTTACACATGCTAATATACATTGGTGTTCTCGGTCTAGAGAAAATGTCACTATCATTGATCGTTGCGGAGAGTTCCCTAATGTTCCTTTACTTGGAATCAGAGGAGGCATTACTTACAACCCGTGTCTGGCTTTGAGACAATTTGGATATGCTCGGAGGGATGGCCCTCATGACATGTTGATCCCTGACATAGTTTTTGACTTCGACAAAGATACGCAAGGAATTCGCCAGAGATTCATCAGAGCTTGGAGGATGCCCAACAGGGTAGATAGCAAGACACTGGGGCACAAGAACTCCATCCCCTTGGAGCCTTATCTCAAGTGGGTACGAGCCCGCTCCCAGAAGCTGGTAATGCCATATCCTCATGTTCTCCCCATGATCAAAAAGCCAGTTTTGGAAGGAGAGGTTCCCTACATCATCCAACATCCTAACATGCCAACATCTTGGGAAGAAATGCAAAAGAGCTGGATCCAACTCAAGGAAGAACGGAATTCTCTTGAAACCAGTCTACATGCCAGTGAGAAGAAGGTCTTGGAGTTCACCCGTCTACTACACGAGGAAAAGACTCTCAACACATACATTGCTCCAAAGAGGATGTGCAGTGTCTTTTGGGATTAAGTTATTTTGTAATGTTTTGCCCATGAGGCCCTGATGTACTGAACAGATTATTTCTTAATATAACGGGTGTTCCTTTTTTGTCTACAACGAATTTGAACTTTCGAACCCTTGAATGCATTGCATAAATAGCATATCATGCATCATGTGCATAACAGGTACTCTTTTTTACAGGTTGCTTAATCTTCTTCACTGTTTATTTCAGCAGTCATCATGAATCCTGAATCATCCAATGAACAAGCTATCAAGGCCCTCCAGGCCCAGAACGCCCAGTTTCAAGAGCTGGTCATGAGCTTAGCCCAAGGCCAAGAGGAATTGAAGGCTCTGCTGGTGAAGAAGAAGAAGAAGAGAACTGTACTGTTCAACACTGGACGAAGGTTTGGTAATACACTGCAAAATGAGGCTGATCAAGCTGCTTCCTCCGTAGGGAAAGACAGTCCCCAAAGGGGAAGGGTTCCTAGTCCTGTGGTCTCTGACAACGAGACGGATTTCAATGATGAACAGTACCCTCCTGCTGAGGACATGTACAAGCAACTAGAGGACCGTCTGAGTGCTATGGAGATTCAACAGGTGCCTGGGTTGG
This sequence comes from Vicia faba, assembly GCA_948472305.1. NCBI lineage: Eukaryota > Viridiplantae > Streptophyta > Magnoliopsida > Fabales > Fabaceae > Vicia > Vicia faba. The sequence goes on along the minus strand of OX451737.1, from coordinate 1,706,867,729 downwards.
ATTTTGGGGATCTAGGTCTATCTTCTGGGGTGGTGATCCCACACAAGTTCAAGGCACCTTCTTTTGCGAAGTATGACGGGGCTTCCTGCCCTAAACTGCATCTCAGATCCTATGTGCGGAAGATCCAACCGTATACTGCAGACAAGAACTTATGGATCCATTTCTTCCAGGATAGCCTTTCAGGGGCTCAACTCGAGTGGTTCTATCAGCTGGATGGAGCCAGTATTCGAAACTGGGAAGACTTGGCTACTGCATTTTATAAGCAGTATCAGTACAATGCCGACCTCGCTCCTACACGTACCCAACTCCAGGGTATGTCGCTAGGATCGGGAGAAGGTTTTAAGGAGTACGCGCAAAAGTGGAGAGACCTGGCTGGCAGGGTGCAACCACCGTTGACTGACCGTGAGCTGGTGGACATGTTCTTGGGGACCCTGTCTGGTCCATTCTTTAACCATCTGATTGGTAATTCTTCTGCAGGGTTTACAGACCTCATTCTGACTGGTGAGAGGATAGAAGCTGGTATTAAGTCGAGAAATATACAGAAAGGTGCATCCTCAAGTTCTGAAAAGAAGCCTTTCAAAAAGGAATCTAGTGCTGTTTATGGGTCAAGGAAACAGAATAAACCGGAACGCTGCCCAGCTGTCAACGCGGTGGTAATTTCAAAGCCTACTGCCGCTCCTCGGTAATAGAACCAACCAAGAGGTGAGAGACCCAGAAGGGAGTACACTCGGCTTAGTATGACCTTGTCTCAGATCCTGCCGCAACTATTATCAACCAATCTGGTAACCATCAAATAAGCTCCGAAGGTAGTGAACACAACCTCTCCAAAATACAACCCCAATGCCCGCTGTGCTTATCACTCTGACAGCCCAGGGCATTCTACTGATGATTGTTGGGCACTGAGGAATAAGGTGCAAGACCTTATTGATGCTAAAGAAATACAGTTCGAGGCGCTCGAAAGGCCCAATGTTGTGACTGCTCCCATGCCCCAGCATGGAGTGAGTGTTGTGGAAGAAGACTGGTATGTAGCCTCCGTGGAAGAGATTGTTACTCCATTATTGACCGTCAAAAGGAACCTGTTGCTAGCCGGTTTATTTCTGGGATGTAGTAAAGGTTGCCTTCTATGTTCTGTTTCACCTACTGGTTGTCCCTTGTTGAAGTCAGTTATCCAAAGCCTGATGGATAATAAAGAGATCTTGTTCGAGAAGATTGATGTTCCTGCTGTCCCCACTGAAGAAGTTTCTATTGTCACTATCTTCAACAACTCTCCTAAGGATCCCTCAAAGAAGCCTGTCCAAATCATGTCTACTCAGAAGATTGCACCTATCATCATCAATGTTCCGGGGCCCCTCCCTTATACATCTGACAAAGCTGTCCCTTGGCACTATGGGGCGGATGTTTATGTTCTTGGAGTAAAGCAAGAGTTTGATACCAGTACCGGCGTCACCAACATCACCGGGCCTGCTAAGGTTACTCGTAGTGGTAGACTCTTCTCACCAGATATTGCGCCACCAGTTATTCAGAGACCTCTTGTCATCACACCTGCCAGTGTGCCCGCTTCCTTGCCTGACCAAGTTCCTGTTTCTACCCCTGCTGCCGAGTCATCTGACGCTCGGGGCAAAGGGATTGCTACTGATGTGCCTTCCCGGACGGAGGCACCAAAGACAACCACTGTTGAAGCTTCCCAGCAAGAGATGGAAGAGATCCTCAAGATTATCAAGAAAAGTGATTTCAATGTAGTCGAGCAGCTGGGGAACACCCCATCAAAGATTTCTATGCTATCACTGTTGTTGTATTCAGAGGCCCATGCCAAGGCCCTGATTTCCTTCCTGAAGATGGCCCATGTGCCACAAGAAACGTCTGCTGATCAATTTACCGATTGTATGGCCAACTTGACTGCTGATAATGGGTTGGGTTTCTCTGACGCCGATCTGACTGCCAAAGGAAAGAACCACAACGATGCCCTGCATGTCTCCATTGAATGCAGGGGCACTACTCTTGCCCATGTGTTGGTAGACACCGGTTCTTCATTAAACGTATTACCAAAGAAAGCTCTAGACAGGCTGGATTGTGAGGGTTTAGAGCTCAAGCCTAGTAACATTGTTGTCCGGGCCTTTGACGGGTCGAAGAGGATGGTACATGGTGAGGTTGACATTCCAATCAGCGTTGGTTCTCAAGTTTTTGATTCTACTTTCTATGTGATGGACATCCGACCATCCTATTCTTGTTTGCTGGGTCGTCCTTGGATCCACAAGGCTGGAGCTGTGACCTCCATATTACATCAGAAGCTTAAGTACCCGGTCAGAGGGAAGATTGTGACAGTGCAGGGGGAGGAAGAATATATGGTCAGCCATCTTAACTCGTTTCGGTACATAGAGGTGGAGGGGGAATTCATTGAGACCCCCTTTCAACACTTTGAAGAGGTTCCTCCAACACTGGCATTAGCAGAGACAGTGACTGAAGAAGACTCTCCTTTGAAGATGGCTTCCTTAAAGGATGCCCAGGCTGTGATTGAGAAGGGTGGGTGTGCAAACTGGGGCCGACTTCCTGATTTTACTCCGAAGACTGACAAATTTGGACTGGGTTTCGCTGCAGAAGCTCAGAGGACTGTGCGTAAGGCAAGGATTGGAAGACCTCCCGTATTCATCACCAACCCGGGAGTGAATGTTATTGAAGACGAGACGGAAGAATCTGAATTCGACAGCTGGATCTACCCAACGACCAACGGTGGACTAAGCAACTGGACTGCCAAAGACTACATACCTATTACTTTTGTCACTCAGTAATGAACTCCTTTGTTTTAAATTTGTAACAAACAATAATTTGAAACTTTATGGCTCGGTGTCTTACCCGGGGCACCGTAGCTTCATTTGTGAGGGCTTATTACTTATCATTTTCATATATCATGAATAAAAGCATCGGACGTTTTTCGCATTTCAAATCTTGTGCTCCCTTTCCTTCTCTATATATTGCAAAACAACTATATTTACACACACTCACTCATACAGGTTCCAATCCACTCTGGATCTCACTGGTAACGACTCCGCTACTGCCAGTTATGACTTCGAAAATCCGATCAACTTAGCCGAAGACGAAGGTGAAGATGATTGTGAAGTGCCTGGCGAGCTTGCAAGACTGTTACTCCAGGAAGAGAGGGTCATTCAGCCACATGAAGAGCCAGTGGAAACGGTAAATCTGGGTACTGAGACAGACAGAAAGGAAGTCAAGATTGGTGCCAATCTAGAGCTCAGTGTGAAACAGCGGTTGATTTAGATGCTGCGAGACTATGTGGAAATCTTTGCCTGGTCCTACGAAGACATGTCTGGGTTGGATACCGACATTGTGGTTCATCACCTGCCTACCAAGGAAGACTGTCCTCCGATTAAACAGAAGGTCCGCCGTATGCGTCCAGAGATGTCCGAGAAAATCAAAGCTGAGGTTATGAAACAATTTGATGCCGGGTTTCTAGCAGTGACTTCTTACCCCCAGTGGGTTGCCAACGTGGTTCCAGTGCCGAAGAAAGATGGTAAGGTCAGAATGTGTGTTGATTACAGGGATTTGAACAGGGCGAGCCCCAAGGATGACTTCCCTTTGCCTCACATTGACGTTCTGGTTGACAACACCGCTCAGCATAAGGTATTCTCCTTCATGGACGGGTTCTCCGGTTATAATCAGATCAAGATGGCTCCTGAAGACATGGAGAAGACCACTTTTGTTACTCAGTGGGGCACCTTTTGCTACAAGGTCATGCCTTTTGGGTTGAAGAATGCTGGGGCAACCTACCAACGTGCCATGGTTGCTTTATTTCATGACATGATCCATCATGAGATAGAAGTATACGTCGACGATATGATTGCAAGGTCCCAAACTGAGGAGGTACACCTTGACCATCTACAGAAGCTGTTTGACCAGCTGAAGTTTTACAAGCTGAGATTGAACCCAAACAAGTGCACCTTTGGGGTGAGATCCGGAAAATTGTTAGGCTTCGTCGTGAGCGACAAAGGTATTCAAGTGGACCCTGCCAAGGTGAAAGCCATACAAGAGATGCCAACTCCCAAGACAGAGAAGGAAGTCAGAGGCTTCCTAGGACGGCTGAACTATATTGCCCAATTCATCTCACATTTAACTGCTACCTGTGAACCAATCTTCAAGCTGCTGAAGAAAGATCAAGTAGTACGTTGGAATGATGAATGTCAGGCCTCTTTTGACAGAATCAAAGAGTATCTCCAAGAACCACCCATTCTTATGCCACCAGTTGAAGGGAGACCTCTAATATTATACTTAACAGTACTTGACAGCTCAATGGGGTGTGTGCTGGGGCAGCATGACGAGTCTGGCCAAAAAGAGCACGCTATTTATTACCTTAGCAAAAATTTTACCGACTGTGAGACGCGATACTCACTGCTCGATAAAACTTGTTGCGCTTTGGTATGGGATTCTCGCCGGCTGAGACAGTATATGTTGACTCACACTACTCTCTTGATCTCAAAAATGGATCCTATCAAGTACATATTCGAAAAGCCCGCCTTGTCCGGAAGAATAGCAAGATGGCAGATGATCTTGACAGAATACGACATCCAATACACGACTCAGAAGGCACTCAAGGGAAGTGTATTGGCAGACCATTTGGCACACCAGGCAGTGGATGACTACCAATCTATGAACTTTGAATTTCCGGACGAGAACATCATGGTAGTGACTGATTGTGAAGTACCTGGACCGGATGAAGGACCTGAGGAAGGATCCCGATGGTCTATGCACTTTGACGGAGCCTCAAACGCTTTGGGTAATGGTATTGGCGCTTTGATCATATCCCCAAAAGGCACTCATACTCCCCTTACCGCCCGGCTATGTTTCAACTGTACCAACAACATGGCGGAGTATGAAGCATGTATCATGGGTCTTCAAGCTGCAATTGACTTAAGGATCAAGTTTCTGAGTGTCTTCGGAGATTCCGTCTCGTGATCAATCAGATCAAAGGCGAGTGGGATACGAAACACCCAAATCTTATTCCTTACAAAGAGTGTGTGTTGACATTGATCCCCCATTTCACGGAGATAACTTTTGAACATTTCCCAAGAGAGGAGAATCAGTTGGCGGACGCGCTAGCTACGATGTCTTCCATGTTCAAAGTCAAATGGGATAACGAGGCTCCCCGAATCATTATCTGGAAACTGGATGAACCTGCATATTGCTGTGATCTTGAGGCTGAAGAGGTAACTGAAAAACCCTGGTATCATGAAATAAAGAGGTACTTGGAAGCTCAAGAGTATCCCAAGGGTGCATCTGTTAACGACAAGAAGTTTCTGAGAAGGTTCGCGGCAAAGTTCTTCCTCAGCAATGGCATTCTATAAAAGCGAAACCATGATTCAACCTTCCTGCGTTGTGTGGATAAGACTGAAGCAGAAAGGATCATGGAAGAGCTGCATGAAGGTACCTTCGGGACTCATTCCAGTGGACATACCATGGCAAAGAAAATCCTTCGGGCGGGATATTTCTGGTCCACAATGGAAGCCGACTGTTACCAACATTCTCGGACATGTCACAAATGCCAGATCTATGCTGATAAGGTGCACATTCCTCCAGTTCCTCTGAACATCTTGACAGCACCTTGGCCTTTTGCAATGTGGGGCATTGATATGATCGGCGAGATTAGACCTACGGCATCCAACGGGCACCGCTTCATCCTGGTAGCAATTGATTACTTCACGAAGTGGGTTGAAGCAGCTTCCTACGCTACGGTAACCAAGAACGTCGTGGCACGGTTCATTCAGCATAATCTAATCTGTCGATACGGCATCCCGGAAAGGATCATTACGGATAATGGTACCAATATTAACAACAAAATGATCACTGAGCTCTGCGAGCAATTCAAGATACAACACCACAACTCTTCTCCTTACCGGCCAAAGATGAATGGGGCTGTAGAAGCAGCTAATAAGAATATCAAGAAGATTGTGCAGAAGATGACAGTGACCTACAAAGATTGACACGAGATGTTACCGTTTGCTCTTCATGGGTACCGTACCTCAGCATGGACGTCAACAGGGGCAACTCCCTTTTCCTTGGTCTACGGCATGGAGGCAGTCTTGCCTATTGAAGTCCAGATACCCTCTCTCCGGATAATGAAGGATGCAGGTTTGAGCGAAGATGACTGGATCCAGACTCGACTTGATCAATTAAATCTAATTGATGAAAAGAGACTCACTGCCTTTTTTCATGGTCAAACGTACCAAAAATGGATGATCAGGGCATTTAACAAGAAGGTCAGACCACAAGAGTATCAAGTCGGAGACCTGGTAATCAAGCGCATCATTCTTCCTCAAAGTGATCCCAGGGGCAAATGGACCCCTACGTACGAAGGGCCATTTGTGGTTAAACATATCTTCTCAGGAGGAGCTATGATTCTAACCACCATGGATGGTGACGACCTTCCTCACCCCGCCAATGCAGACATAGTAAAAAGATACTACGCATGAATAAAAGACCCGCTAGGTTGACACACCTAGGCAAAAATAAGGGCTTCCCGGCGAACCAAAAGGGTTCGGGCAAAAATAAGGTATGAAAATGAAAAAATTTGTACACCCGGCGAGTCGAAAACCTGAAAAAGGCGGCTTGGGCAAAAATGGGTATCCCGGTGGACCGAAAACCCGAAAGGGCGGTCCAGGCAAAAGTTAGGGATTAAAGCGTAATACTATGTCTCATTGGATCACCTTGCATCCAGAATCCGGCATCAACTATCAGGTTCAGACGGCATCGATCAATCAACTTCATCTTCAACTGAGCAGCAAAGTGATGAGACGCTTGAAGACATAAAGGCGATAGCAGAGTTGGAACCCAGTGGGATTATCTTTCACATAGCTGTTTTGTTTTCGCAAAATTGTATAAACTTTGTTGTTTGGCGGCGTCCTCTTACTAGGACGTCAACCTCTTGTACAAAAACGCCTATTTACAGGCAAATTCAAAAATCAATACAAATTCACTTTTCCAGACAAATTGCCAATTGTTTTTCCTTTTTCTGTTTTGTTTTGCGAAGAACGTCCAATGTTCATTTTTGATATATGCATTTGACATTAATTGCTAACTCATAAATATTCGCATGCGAAACAAAGGATTAATTACGGGTGACGACAGAAACAGGGGCAATAAGAATTGTCTAAGCAATCTGGTTGCTCTGTCTACCGAGGTACCGAGGTAAGTTCAGCTGAAGTATTTGACCAAGATACCTTCACTCCCCGCAGAGTAAGACAAGATTCAGCAAATACTCTTCCCAAGCAGAGTTGGTCTCTCACCATCCCAAAAAGGCACAGTATCCTCAGCAAGTCAGCAATACTCTCCCCCAAGCAGAGTCAGTCTACTGTCAGCCTTAAGGAAGTTGGACATCCCCAGAAAATCTCAATATTCCCCAGCGGAGTATACAGACATTCCTCATCAAGCATCCCCGACAGTCTTAATATAAGATTATTCCCCGGTGGAATACCAGACACCCCAGTGGAGCCACTTCCCCAGTACAGTCCAAAAGTTTCCCCAGGAGAGTTGAACCATCTCCCCAGTAGATTCCGGAAGCTTATCCCCAGTAGATTCTGGAAGCTTATCCCCAGTAGATTCTGGAAGCTTATCACCTGCAGAGTATATACATATCTCTCCCCGACCATGTTCAGAAGGTTATTCCCCACCAGAGCCTATAACTGGGTTATCCTCAGCTAATTACCATGGAAAGAGCGTCCTCGGCGAAATTCTTCCTACCCCCAGCGGAGTTCATCAAATCCTCTAACAAAGCTTATCAATGGCATCCCCAGCAGAGTTATCATCAAAACCTCAGCGAAGTATCTCTTCCCACAGAGTAATTCCCCGCAGAGTAATCTCTTCACCAAGTTTATTCCCCAACGGAGTCACCTTCTCCTACCGGTTTATTCTTGCAATGTTCATCCCCAACGGAAATGAAGAACTCTATTCTTCAAACATCAGCCCAGGATTCAACAAGCTCCTGGCATTCGTCAAGGATTTATTTTCCTAGACGAAAATACATTCATAGATATTTCACATTTCGTACATCCTGCTTACATACATAATGCATGCATATACGCATCACATCACACGATCTCATTTATTCTTGAGAACATCATGACATCATGCATTTCATGCATCATGACATTGCATACAACTAATGTTCTGCCTTTTCAGGAAAAAGGTCAATCCAAAGATGATTACTATCAACTGTCCCGATTCCAGATTCGATTCCTGTATCTACCCAGGGCATATCTGTGAGTAACTGATTGTAGATTCGACACCTGTATCTAGCCAGGGCATGTATGCATGAAGAGTTTAGAGATTCGATTCCTGTATCCAGCCAGGGCATATCTGTAGACGACCAATTCCAGATTCGATTCCTGTATCCATCCAGGGCATATCTATGAGTGACTGATTCCAGATTCGATTCCTGTATCCAGCCAGGGCATATCTGTGAGTAACTGATTGTAGATTTGATTCCTGTATCCAGTCAGGGCATGTCTGCATGAAGAGTTTAGAGATTCGATTCCTGTATCCAGCCAGGGCATATCTGTAGACGACCAATTCCAGATTCGATTCCTGTATCCAGCCAGGGCATATCTGTGAGTAACTGATTATAGATTTGATTCCTGTATCCAGCCAGGGCATGTCTGCATGAAGAGTTTAGAGATTCGATTCCTGTATCCAGCCAAGGCATATCTGTAGACGATCAATTCCAGATTCGATTCCTGTATCCAGCCAGGGCATATCTATGAGTGATTGTAGATTCGATACCTGTATCTAGCCAGGGCATATCTGCATGAAGAGTTTAGAGATTCGATACCTGTATCCAGCCAGGGCATATCTGTAGACTACCAATTCCAGATTCGATTCCTGTATCCAGCCAGTGCATATCTGTGAGTGATTGTAGATTCGATACCTGTATCTAGCCAGGGCATATCTGCATGAAGAGTTTAGAGATTCGATACCTGTATCCAGCCAGGGCATATCTGTAGATGACTAATTCCATATTCGATACCTGTATCTAGCCAGGGCATATCTGTGAGCATTTGATTGTGGATTCGATACTTGTATCTAGCCAGGGCATATCTACATGAAGAGTTTGAAGATCAACCCCTGTAACAGGCCAGGTAATTATCTTTCTTTCTCAGGTACGGAAGTTCTCGCTAAGGAATCTCTTACGCGATCGACACTTCCAAATGGCATCTATAAGCCTATTCCCGAAGAGACTCTGTCACATCTCCGGATGGCATCTATAAGCCCATCCTCCTATCCACCATCTTTCCAAATGGCATCTATAAGCCCATTCCCGCCATCACATTGCTGATACTCTACTATGCGAGTGCAAATTTCTGGGCACTCTAGTGTTCAATCATCTTCCACCTTCGGATCACGAAAGGCACGCAAGCCAATCTACATCCTCAGGTTTAAGAAGATTGAACAGGGGCAACTGTTGTACCCCAAAATTTGCCCTCCCATATTCTTCAAAGTGTTGACAAGCATCATCTCAATTTGCTCAAGTCTACTCAAGGGTTGCACAATCCCAACATCTCCTAAGCCAGTCAAAATTAGGGTTTTGGTTCCTTCAGTGAATTTGAGGTTTTCAATGGTTCAATCAAGTCCCATAGGCCTACACATATTGTCAAGCATCTACATGCCAAGTTTCAAGACTCACAACATCAAATTGCACAGTCAAAAGCTTCATTTGCCTCACAATCAACTGCAGGGGTAAAATGGTCATTTGACAGTCAAAAGTCAAAAATTTTGGTCAACATCTTATTTTGAAGCCACAATCATCATTTGATCAATTCTTGATCATGATTCCACAAGCATGGCTCAAAAATCATCAAAGATGCAAAAGTTTCTATTTTTGGACAGTTGAAAAGTCAACTGTAACTTGACCAGGGCATAACTTTTTCATGGTTCATCATAAAAATCCCATCCAATGCTCATTTTTAAGGGGATTACATTTTCTACAACTCATCTTCACATTCCAATACCAAGAAATGCTCTCACAAAAAGTTATCAATTTCTACATTATAGGTCAATTTCAAAAGTCAACAAAAAGGCATTTTAAGTCAAAGATCATAACTTGAGATTGGTAAATCAAAATGACATGGGACCAAAGGCATTGGTTATAGGACTTCAAGACCTTTTCAAAATGTCCAAGGACATGTTCATATGATCAAAATTGAGCAAGATATGCATTGGAGAAGTTGGGAAATTTTTGGGAATTTGCAAAAGTCAACTTTGCCTAAAACACTTCATTTTTGCTAATGGGCCTCAAATTCCTTCTTGAATCTTTACCCAAGGCTTATGCACGACCCATTAAGATTAATTTGAATTATTTTCTTATTTTTATTAATTATTTGGATTTTTAATTGATTAATAATTCATTTAATTGATTTAATTGTAGGAAAATTCAAAAGATATGTTTTTCAAATCTTTTATGGAGCAAAAATACTCAGGGCAAGCTGGCAATTTCGTTTGTCAATCAAGGAGACAAAATCATCTAAAATTGGCAAGGTTTCTCAATCAAAAGGATGCTAAAAGATTTGATTGAAAATCAAATATACAATCTTCAATACAATGGATCTTTGACCAAGATTTGCCCTAGTTTTCATTCTACTATATGTACTAAAGCAAAACCTAAAGCCTTGGACGTGCAAGCTGCTGTAAAACACCATAACCAAATTCAAAAAAATCAAGAAAAAGTTGAAAACTGAAATCAACCTTTCAGCACAATTCAAAGCCTTAGAGTGATCCAAACATATTGCTGACATTCCCAGGAACACATTGCAATCAATAACGAGCTCTAACACTCAAAGAATCACTCACTTCAGTCACACGGTTTAGCATTCTTTTCCATAATCGAAACTCAAGTTTTATGCATCATGAACATGTTTTGATTATTGCTTTGCATTGCTAACATCATTCTGAAGCTTTTGGTATTGATTAATTGCCTTATGGTGCCCTGAAACGCAAACCACCATTGTTGAATCCTAGGGTTTCAGAGCTCTCAGATTAGGGCTTTTCACATACAGCAAAATTGGACCTCATAACGCATATGGTTGAATTCGTCAAGGCCAGACGAATTCAACCCCACCATCGCTCCCTATTTATATAACACGTACTGCTAATCGCTATTTTTTGCATTTGCAGTTTGTGGGGGTTAAAAAACCCCGCTATCTGCTTTATTTTTTTACAGGCCAGGTGAAGAAGACAAGACGTGGAAGCCAGCTATTGGTTTATTCAAATATAATGCACGCTTTTTTGGTTTCCAGCATAATTGAGTTTTTTTATATATTATTTTCATTATCTATCATAATAACAAACGCAGCACAATGGCTCAGTGGAAAGGGACGTGTCTGGCAATTGTTGGGACCTGGGTTCGATTCCCAGGTCCACCCAAATCTCAATATTATTTTTCATAACATCTTCATGTGCAGACTTTGCAATGATGTCCACCATATGTCCTCACGCATCAGCTAGCCAAGTGGCCACAAAGCTCAATCCAATGGTCAGGATGAAAGAACACCATACTCCTGATCAATCCACGCTCTAGGCCATCCAGAAAGTCAACAAGGGCTTTGTGTTAATGGGCCAACAATTCCAGATTAACCTCCCATGGGTCCAGAATACCCCCTGGTTAATTACTTCTTTTCTTCTTATTTTTATTTTGTTTTCTTTTAATTATTTCATAATTAATTATTATTATTATTATTATTAACCAATAAACTAATTTTTTTTTATAATAAATTCAGAGATAAAAAATTGTAAATATTTTATTAATTACTAATTTTACTATTAACTATTATTTTTGTGAATAAAATGTAAACAAATTAATTAAGTTAATTAGGTAATTTTAATTTCTTTTTTACAATAAATAAAATTAGTTTAGAATTAGGGCTTTGTTTACTAACTTTTTAATTCTTTTTATTTTCATTAAAAAAACATGAAACATAAAAAAGGACTTTTTCTTATAAATAAAATACTAACAAATTAATTAGTTTAAATTAGGTTCAATTTTGATTCTTTTTTTTAATAAACTTAGAATTAGGGTTTCTTTTGACTTTTAACTTCTTTATTTTTATTAAAAAACATAAAACACAAAAAAAAACACATTTTTTTCTTTTTTAATTAAATAATTAATTAGTACTAGGTTTAATGTTTAATTAATTGCAAAAAGGGACTAAAAATTTCTTTATTTCTCAAAAGGGTCAAAAACCCTAGGACGTTCCAATTTAATTCTTTCGCGCATTATTCTTATTTTGATTATTTATGTATCTGCTCAAGGGATGTAATAGTAATTAGGTTTACCGCTTTCTTTACTTTCCGCATTTATTTCCAAACGGGTTTTGTTTTTTGGCGATGTATAAACCCGCGCCTTGTAATAGCGTAGATTCATATTTCTGCACTTTATTTTCCGCACTCTTAACTGTTAATTATGCCTGCAAGACTGTATGCCAAATAAAATTAATCCGTAGCTCACAATTGCATGATCAAAGATAAACATTAACTGAAACAACACACAAGCACATACCACTCCTAGGGTACGCCTCACTGGTTGCCTCGAACGTGGTCGTCAAGTATAGGGTGTTTTAGAGGTCGCCCTCCCGTCTAAAGATCCAGTTGCCTCGAAACGGTTGCCTCGGATAAAAAGGATCTAGGACATTAGAGTTACCGCTAAGGTGTCCTACTATTGCTTCGGTGACCACACATGTCCCTTAATCGAATTGACCCGAATAACTCCAATGATGGTGCTACCTACCTCTCAATGGTGGGATGGCACTATCTAAAGGACTCTTACACAACCTAATTCCTTAGAGTAGGTAGATTTCTCATGGGTACTTTCTCTTTCAAACAAACAAAACATCTTTTCACACTGACACTTTCAAAAAGTTTTCAAACAAATACTTCATACACTCTTGAGGACAGATACAAGAGTTACCTAGAAATTTTTCAAACGAAACTTTTTCAAAACCCACATACACTTGAAAAGCAAACAATTTTTGAAAACATAAGAGCAAGTACCTAAGAGCCCGTGGATAACCACAGATAGAAAGGGTGCTAACACCTTCCCTTTCTATAATCTACCTCCCGAACCGAGAAACATCTCGAAAAGGAATTTTGTTGTGCTTTTGTCCTTTCCTTGTTGGAGAAAATAAAAGACGGTGGCGACTCTTGCTTACCGCGACATTTCGCAAACCAGCATTTCAAAACAGTCAGTTCTATTTCCACCGATCACAGGTCCGTACCCGTGCCCAAAAGCTGGGTATGCCATATGAAGCTGTCCGGCCTATCATTGTTGAAATTGCTAATGAAGAAGGGGTTCTTCCGACCATCCTTCATCCTTACATGCCCACTGACATTGGGGCACTGAAGAGATCTTGGATGCAGCTGTGAGGGGAACGGGATGCTTACCGAGAGAAGTTCAATGAGCAAGAGCAGAAGATCCAGAGGTTGAATAGGCAGTTGGAGAACGAGCGGATTCTCAATGACTATGTCCGCACCGACAGGAAGAGACCATGGGAGCACTGATTGACCCTTGATTGTTTTTTCCCCAATTTTTATTTACTTTTCAGTATTTCCATTCTTGTAACGCCCTGAGGGCATCAGTTGAACAATTTGAATTCCAAAGTTTATCTAATAAAGTGTGTTTCCTTTCTTGTTTACAAATTTGAATCTCCCGATTGTCTTTGAAATCATAAATCATACGCATTTCATCCCATGCACTTCATAACAGGTACCCTTTATAGGTCTCTTATCTTCTTCGCTGTTTATTTCAGCACTCATCATGTCTGCTGAACCTTCAACCGAGCAAGCCATCAAGGCCCTACAGGCCCAGAATGCCCAATTCCAAGAGCTGTTTGTGAATCTAGCTAAGGGTCAGCAAGATTTGAAGACCCTGATTCTAAAAGAGAAGAAGAAGAAGAAGAAGAGGAGAATCCTGTTTAACACAGGGCGCAGGTTTGGAAACAGGCTACATAACAAAGTTGATCTGACCACCTCATCTGGAGGGAAAGATAGTCAAGAGGAAAGGAGGGCTCCTAGCCCTGTGGTCTCCGACAACGAGACGGACTTCGATGAAGAACAGTATCCTCTTGCTGAGGATAGATACAAGCAACTGGAAGACCGGTTGAATGCTATGGAAGTTCAAAAAGTGCCTGGTCTGGATTTCTGTGATCTAGGTCTATCATCTGGGGTGGTGATTCCCCACAAATTCAAGGCACCGACCTTTGCTAAGTATAATGGAGTTTCTTGTCCGAAGTTGCACCTCCAGTCATATGTAAGGAAGATTCAGCCGTACACCGCTGATAAGAACTTATGGATCCACTTCTTTCAAGACAGTCTCTCAGTGACTCAACTTGAGTGGTTTTACCAGTTGGACGGAGCCAGTATCCGCAGTTGGGAGGATTTGGATACTGCTTTCTACAGGCAGTATCAATATAACTCCGACCTCGCTCCCACGCGTACCCAACTCCAGGGTATGTCAATGGGAACGGGTGAAGGATTCAAAGATTATGCTCAGAAGTGGAGAGACCTCGCCGAAAAAGTGCAACCACCCTTGGCTGATCGGGAGCTTGTGGACATGTTTCTGGGGACCCTGTCTGGTCCATTCTTCAACCATCTGATTGGAAGCTCTTCGTCTGGGTTTACAGAGCTTATTATGACTGGTGAAAAGATTGAGACTGGTATTAAGGCTGGTAAGATACATAAGGGTGCCTCATCAAGCACCGAGAAGAAGCCCTTTAAGAAAGAGTCCAGTGCTGTCTACAGTGCGAGAAGACAGAATAGACCTGAACACCGCCAAGCTGTTAATGCGGTTGTTATTTCAAAACCTGCTGGTGCTCCGCAGCACAACAATCAACAGAAGGATGAGAGACCTCGAAGGCAATTCACCCGTCTCAACATGACCTTATCTCAGATTTTGCCACAGTTGCTGAAGACCAATCTGGTGATTCCAAGGGAAGCCCCGAAGAATCCGAATACAACATCACCGAAGTACAACCCTAATACCCGCTGTGCTTATCACTCTGATAGCCCGGGGAATAATACAAATGATTGTTGGACTTTGAAGAATAAGATACGGGACTTAATTGATGCTAAGGAGATTGAGTTCGAGGCGTCCGAAAGACCTAATGTTGTGACTGCTCCTATGCCCAAGCATGGAGTAAATGCTATAGATGAAGACTCATTTATGGTTTCTGTGAACGAGGTTGTTACCCCTTTGATGACTGTGAAGAAGAACCTTTTGCTAGCCGGTTTATTTCCGGGCTGTGATGAAGGTTGTCGTATATGTGTTGTTCTACCTACCGGCTGCCATCTTTTGAAATCAGGCGTCCAACGCCTGATGGATAGTAAAGAAATTCTGTTTGAGAAGACTGTTGTTCCCTTAGTTCATACTGAAGAAGTTGCCATCATTACCATTTTTGACAATTCTTCCAAGGCTCCCTCGAGGAAGCCTGTTAGAATTACATCTGTTCCGAGAATCGCACCTGTGATCATCACTGTTCCGGGGCCCATCCCCTATACCTCTGATAAAGCTGTCCCTTGGCACTACGGGGCTGATGTTTATTTTCATGGAGTTAAGCAAGAGTTGGATGCTGATACTGACATCAGCAATATTGTTGGACCTGCCAAAGTCACCCGCAGTGGAAGACTTTTCTCACCTGATATCTCTCCACCCACTGCCCGAAGACTTGTTGTTATTACACCTGCCAGTGTACCTGCTACCATTCCTGTTCAAGTTCCTATTCTTACCCCTGTCGTCGAGTCATCTGACACTCGGGGCAAAGGGATCACCACTGATGTGCCTGCTCAGACGGAGGCACCGAAGACGATTACTGTCGAAGCTTCTAAGCAAGAGATAGAAGAGATTCTGAAAATCATCAAAAAGAGTGACTACAATATAGTTGAACAGCTGGGGCAAACCCCATCCAAGATTTCTATGTTGTCACTGTTGTTATGCTCAGAGGCCCATGCCAAGGCTCTGATTACCTTTTTGAATACTGCCCACGTACCACAAGAGACATCAGCTGATCAGTCTACAGATTGCATGGCCAATTTGACTGCTGATAATGGGTTGGGTTTCTCGGACGCCGACTTGACTGCTAAGGGGAAGAATCACAACGATGCCCTGCATGTCTCCATTGAATGCAGGGGCACTACTCTTGCACATGTATTGGTGGATACTGGTTCCTCATTGAATGTTTTTCCTAAGAAAGCTCTAGACCGGTTGGAATGTGAAAGGTTGGAGCTGAAACCAAGCAACATTATCGTCAGGGCCTTTGATGGGTCTAAAAGAATGGTGCATGGAGAGGTGGATATTCCGATCAAGGTTGGTTCTCAGGTTTTCAACTCTACATTCTATGTGATGGACATTCGGCCATCTTATTCTTGTTTGCTGGGTCGCCCATGGATCCACAAGGCTGGGGCTGTAACCTCAACGCTCCACCAGAAGCTGAAGTACCCGGTCAAAGGGAAGATTGTGACAGTGCAAGGAGAGGAAGAATACATGGTTAGCCACCTCAACTCTTTCCGGTATGTAGAGATGGATGGGGAGTTCATTGAGACCCCATTTCAGCATTTTGAAGAGGTTCCCCAGACGCGGGCGTCAGCTGAAACTGTCGTTGAAGATTCTCCTATAAAGATGGCTTCCTTTATGGATGCCCGGGCTGTTGTTGAGAAAGGTGGGTGTGCAAATTGGGGCCGACTCCCTGATTTTACACAGAAGACTAACAAGTTTGGTTTGGGTTTCACTGCAGAAGCTCAAAGGGCTGTTCGGAATGCACGGATCGGAAGACCTCCCGTGTTCATCAGCAACTCGAGGGTGAATGCCATTGAAGACGATGTGGAAGAGTCTGAATTCGACAGCTGGATCTATCCTACGACCGACGATGGACAATGCAACTGGACAACAAAGGACTTCATCCCTATTACTTTTGTTACCCAGTAATGAAACTTTTGTTTTGAATTTGTAACAGACAATGTTTTAAACTTTATGGCCCGGTGTCTTACCCGGGGCACCGTGGCTTCATTTGTGAGGGCTTTATGTGTGTCATTTTCATATATCATTAATAAAAGCATTGGACGTTCTTGCATTTAAAATCTTGCGCTCCTTGTTTTTCTTTTATTATATATTGCAAAACAACTATTTTACACACACTCACATATACAGGTCCACATCCACTCTGGATCTCACTGGTAATGACTCTGCTACTGCCAGTTATGACTTCGAAAATCTGATCAACTTAGCCGAAGACGAAGGTGAAGATGATTGTGAAGTGCCTGGTGAACTTGCAAGGCTGTTACTTCAGGAAGAGAGGGTTATTCAGCCGCACGAAGAGTCGGTGGAATCAGTGAATCTGGGTACAGAGACAGACAAGAAGGAAGTTAAGGTCGGTGCAAATCTGGAGCTTAGTGTGAAGCAACGGTTGATTTAGATGTTGCGTGACTATGTTGAGATCTTTGCCTGGTCTTACGAAGATATGCCTGGTTTGGATACTGATATTGTGGTTCACCGCCTACCTAACAAGGAAGAATGTCCTCCAGTAAAACAGAAGGTGCGCCGAATGCGCCCAGAGATGTCTGAGAAAATCAAGGCTGAAGTAATGAAACAGTTTGACGCCGGTTTCCTAGCAGTTACTTCTTACCCTCAGTGGGTGGCCAATGTGGTTCCTGTGCCGAAGAAAAATGGTAAGGTTCGAATGTGTGTTGACTACAGGGATCTGAACAGGGCGAGCCCCAAGGATTTCCCTCTGCCTCATATCCATGTTCTGGTTGACAACACTGCTCAACATAAGGTATTCTCCTTTATGGATGGTTTCTCCGGTTATAATCAGATTAAGATGGCTCCCGAAGACATGGAGAAGACGACCTTTGTTACTCAGTGGGGTACCTTTTGCTACAAGGTCATGCCTTTTAGACTGAAGAACACTGGGGCAACGTATCAGCGTGCCATGGTTGCTTTATTTCATGACATGATCCATCATGAGATTGAGGTATACGTCGATGACATGATCGCAAGGTCCCAAACTGAGGAAGAACACCTTGACCATCTGCAGAAGCTGTTTGACAGGCTGAAGTTGTACAAGCTAAGGTTAAACCCGAACAAGTGCACCTTCGGGGTGAGATCTAGTAAACTGATGGGTTTCGTCGTGAGCGACAAAGGTATTCAAGTGGATCCTGAAAAAGTGAAAGCTATAAAGGAAATGCCAGCTCTCAGAACAGAGAAGGAAGTCAGAGGCTTTCTGGGACGTCTGAACTATATTGCCTGATTCATCTCGCACCTGACTGCTACTTGTGAGCCAATCTTCAAGCTACTGAAGAAAGATCAAGTAGTACGTTGGAACGATGAATGACGGGCCGCTTTCAAAAGAATCAAAGAGTATCTCCAAGAGCCTCCTATTCTGATGCCACCAGTTGAAGGGAGACCTATGATCTTATACTTGACAGTACTCGACAACTCAATGGGGTGTGTGTTGGGTCAACATGACGAGTCTGGCCGAAAAGAGCATGCAATTTACTACCTTAGCAAAAAGTTTACCGACTGTGAGACCCGATACTCACTGCTCAAGAAAACTTGCTGCGTTTTGGCATGGGCTACTCGTCGGCTGAGACAGTATATGCTGACTCACACTACTCTATTGATCTCAAAGATGGATCCAATCAAGTATATCTTCGAGAAGCCTGCCTTGTCCGGAAGAATAGCGAGATAGAAGATGATCTTGACTGAGTATGACATCCAATATACGACCCAAAAGGCAATTAAGGGGAGTGTGTTGGCAGACTATTTGGCACATCAGGCAGTGGATGATTACCAGTCTATGAACTTTGAATTTCCGGACGAGAATATCATGTTGGTAACTGATTATGAAACACCTGGACTGGATGAAGGACCTGAGGAAGGATCCCGATGGTCTATGTACTTTGATGGAGCTTCGAATTCTTTGGGTAATGGCATTGGCACCGTGATTATATCTCCTAAAGGCTCTCATACTCCGTTTACCGCCCGACTATGTTTCAACTGCACCAACAACATGGAGGAGTATGAAGCGTGCATCATGGGTCTTCGAGTAGAAATTGATCTAAGGATTAAGTTTCTAAGTGTCTTTGGAGATTTCGCTCTCGTGATCAGTCAGATCAAAGGTGAGTGGGATACGAAACAACCAAATCTCATTCCTTACAAGGAGTATGTGTTGACATTGCTTCCCCATTTTGAGGAGATAACCTTTGAACACTTCCCAAGAGAGGAGAATCAGTTGACGGACGCGTTAGCTATGATGTCTTCTATGTTCAAGGTTAATTGGGACAACGAGGCTCCCCGGATTATCATTGAAAGATTGGACGAACCTGCACATTATTGTGATCTTGAGACTGAAGAGGTAACAGAAAAGCCCTGGTTCCATGAGGTGAAGAGGTACATTGAGGCTCAAGAGTACCCCGAGGGTGCATCTGTTAATGACAAAAAGTTTCTGAGAAGGTTCTCAGTGAAGTTCTTCATCAGCAATGGCATCCTTTACAAGCGTAACCATGATTCAACCTTACTGCATTGTGTAGATAAGAAAGAAGCAGAAAGGATCATGGCGGAGTTACATGAAGGTACTTTCGGAACCCATTCTAGTGGACACACCATGGCAAAGAAAATCCTTCGGGCGGGATATTATTGGTCCACAATGGAAGCTGATTGTTATCATCATTCTCGGACATGTCATAAGTGCCAGGTTTATGCTGATAAGGTGCACATACCTCCAGTCCCTCTGAACGTCTTGACAACACCTTGGCCTTTTGCAATGTGGGGCATTGATATGATCGGCGAGATCAGAACTACGACATCCAGCGGGCATCGCTTCATCCTGGTAGCTATTGATTACTTTACGAAGTGGGTTGAAGCAGCTTCCTTTGCTACCGTAACCAAGAACATCGTGGCACGGTTCATTCGGCACAATCTGATTTGTCGATATGGTGTACCAGAGAGGATTATTACGGACAATGGTACCAATCTCAACAACAAGATGATCACCGAGCTCTGCAAGCAATTCAAGATACAGCATCACAATTTGTCTCCCTACCGGCCGAATATGAATGGGGATGTCGAAGCGGCTAATAAGAACATTAAGAAGATTGTGCAGAAGATGATAGTGACATACAAAGACTGGCACGAGATGTTACCATTTACTCTTCATGGGTACCGTACCTCAGCGCGGGCATCAACAGGGGAAACACCCTATTCCTTGGTATATGGTATGGAAGCAGTCTTGCCCATCGAAGTTCAGATACCCTCTCTTCGGATCATGAAGGATGCAGGTTTGAATGAAGATGACTGGATTCAGACCCGACTTGATCAGCTGAACTTAATCGACAAAAAGAGACTTACTGCTATTTGTCATGGTCAGATGTATCAAAAACGGATGATCAAGGCATTTAACAAGAAAGTTAGACGACAAGAGTATCAAGTTGGGGATCTGGTAATCAAGCGCATTATTCTACCTCAAGGTGATCCCAGGGGCAAATGGACCCCTACTTACGAAGGGCCATTTGTAGTTAAGAACATTTTCTCAGGAGGAGCTATGATTCTAACCACCATGGATGGTGACGACCTTCCTCACCCCGTCAATGCAGACATAGTGAAAAGATACTACGCATAATCAAAGACCCGCTAGGTTGACTGGCCTAGGCAAAAATAAGGGCTTCCCGGCGAACCAAAAGGTTTCGGGCAAAAATAAGGGATGAAAAAAAAAACAATTTGTACACCCGGCAAGTCGAAAACCTAAAAAGGCGGCTTGGGCAAAAAAGGGTAACCCGGTGGACTGAAAACCCGAAAGGGCAGTCCAGGCAAAAATTAGGGATCAAAGCGTAACACTATGTCTCATTGGATCACCTTGCATCCAGACTTAGGTATCGACTATCAAGCTCGGACGACACTAATCAATCTGATCTACCTTCAACCAACAACAAAGTGATGAGATGCTTGAGGACATAAAGGCAATAGCAGAGTTGGAACCCAGTGGGATTGATCACATAGCTATTTTGTTTTCTTTTCACAAATTGTATAAATTCTATTTGTTTGGCGACGTTCTCTTACTAGGACGCCAACCTCTTGTACAAAAATGCCTATTTACAGGCCAAACTTCAAAATCAATACAAATCATTTCCAAAGAAATTTCAAACTGTTTTTCCTTTATCTGTTTTGTTTGGCAAAGAACGTCCAATGTTCATTTTTGATATATGCATTTGACATTAATTGCTGCTCATAAATATTTACATGCGAACAAAAGACGAATTACTGGTAATATCAGAAACAGGGGCAATAGAATTGTCCAAAGCTGTGTAGTTGCTCTGTCCACCAGGTACAAAGGCAGATTCAGCTGAAGAATATGGCCAAGATACTTTCACTCCCCGCAGAATAAGGCAATAATGGTGGCTCTCCCAGCTGAGACTTGCAACTATGAACAAATCAGTAATGCTCTCCCCAAGCAGAGTTGATCCACCATCAGCACTAGAAAGGCTTAATATCCCCGACAGTCTTAATATTCCTCGACAGAGTATAAGAATGTTCCCCGGCAGAATATAAGATACCCCCAGTGGAGTCAATATTTCCCCAGCACGGTCTGAAAAAGCTTCCCCAACAGAGTTGAAGCATCATCCCCAGTAGACTCTGGAAGTCTATCCCCAACGGAGTACAAAATAAATCTCCCCAGTCAAATTCAAAAGATCATTCCCAGCAGAATTCAGAGGGTTATCCCCACAAGAGTCTAACAGGGTTATCCCCAGCAAGTTGCAATTGAAAGATTATCCCCAGCAGGTTGCAATTGAAAGATTGTCCCCAGCGAATTTCTTTCCTTTCACAAACAGGAATTCAATCCTCAACAGATTCAGTATCACCAGCAATGGTAATCCATCCCCAGCAGAGTTTATCAGTGGAATCCTCAGCAGAATATCTCTTCCCCACAGAGTAATCTCCTCATCAGTTTATTCCCCAACGGAGTTATCCTCTCCTACAAGTTTATTCTTTTCGTTCATCATCCTCAACGGAAGTGAAGAATTCAACTCTGTTCTCCAACAGCTCCGAGATTTATTTTCCCCAGCTAAAACATTACATTTCCATACATCATGATACATGCATATATGCATCATACCATACAATCTCATTTATGTTGAGAACATCATTGCTTGATCCATATCATGCATTGCATATGGCTGACCTTTACCTTTCAGGAAAGATGCAGTTAAAATTCTCAACTATGTTGAAGACCTTCTCTGGTCCAGTTAAATCAATTTCTAAGGATTTTTCTGATGCCGATCCAGTTGAAGTTGTTCCAAGACCTTGTCTGGTCCAGTTAAATCGATTCCTAAATATTTCCCTAATGCCGATCCAGTCAAAGGCCTTCTCTGGTCCAGTCAAATCGATTCCTAAAGATTTTACTGATGTCGATCCAGTTGAAGTTATTCCAAGACCTTGTCTGGTCCAGTTAAATCGATTCCTAAAGATTTTTCTGATGTCAATCCAGTTGAAGTTATTCCAAGACCTTGTCTGGTCCAGTTAAATTGATTCCTAAAGATTTTCCTGATGCCAATCTAGTCAAAGGCCTTCTCTGGTCCAGTCAGATCGATTCCTAAAGATTTTTCTGATACCGATCCAGTTGAAGTTATTCCAAGACCTTGTCTGGTCCAGTTAAATCGATTCCTAAAGATTTTTCTGATGTCGATCCAGTCAAAGGCATTCTCTGGTCCAATTAAATCGATTCCTAAAGATTTTCCTGATGTCGATCCAGTTGAAGTTATTCCAAGACCTTGTCTGGTCCAGTTAAATTGATTCCTAAATATTTTTCTGATGCCGATCCAGTCAAAGGCCTTCTCTGGTCCAGTTAAATCGATTCCTAAAGATTTTTTCTGATGACGATCCAGTTGAAGTTATTCCAAGACCTTGTCTGGTCTAGTTAATTCGATTCCTAAAGATTTTTCTGATGCCGATCCAGTCAAAGACCTTCTCTGGTCCAGTTAAATCGATTCCTAAAGATTTTCCTGATGCCGATCCAGTTGAAGTTATTCCAAGACCTTGTCTGGTCCAGTTAAATCGATTCCTAAAGATTTTTCTGATGTCGATCCAGTCAAAGGCCTTCTCTGGTCCAGTTAAATCAATTCCTAAAGATTTTTCTGATGTCGATCCAGTTGAAGTTATTCCAAGACCTTGTCTGGTCCAGTTAAATCGATTCCTGAAGATTTTTCTGATGCCGATCCAGTCAAAGGCCTTCTCTGGTCCAGTTAAATTGATTCCTAAAGATTTTTCTGATGCCGATCCAGTTGAAGTTATTCCAAGACCTTGTCTGGTCCAGTTAAATCGATTCCTAAAGATTTTTCTGATGCCAATCCAGTCAAAGTTAATCCAAGATCTCCTCTGGTTCAGTCAGATCGCCGATAAGATCTCCCTGATTCGTATTCTAGTCGAAGTTCATATCACCTATCAACAACCTCCAAATGGAATCTGTAAGCCCATTCCCGACATCACATTGCTGATACCACTTCATGCGAGTGCAAATTTCTGGGCACTCTAGTGTTCAATCATCTTCCACCTTCGGATCACGAAAGGCCCGAAAGCCAATATATATCCTCAGGTTTAAGAAAATTTAACAGGGGTAGCTGTTGTACCCCAAAATTTGCTCTCCCATATTTCTCAAAACATTGCTAGAATAATCTCCAAGTTGCTCAAGATTGCTCAAGAGTTGGACAGTCAAATCATCTCCTAAGGCAGTCAATCTCAAATTAGGGTTTTGTGTTGCATCAAGGTCCTTACATCCAAATGACCTCAAGTGCTCCCCAATTTCCTAATATGTTCTCAAGTTCATCCATGTCAAATTTCAAGCCTTGCAGAGGAAGTTTGGTCAGTCAATTGCTCAAAAGGTCCAAAAATCGACTATGCTAGGGCAAAAGTCAACTGTGACCCAAATACAGTCAAACTTCAAGATTTTTTTGTCAACATTCTCACTTTGAAGGATATTTCATCATTTCATCAAGGGTTGATCATGATTCATCAAGGATTGCTCAAAATTCATCAAGACTCAAAAGTTGCTAAATTAGGGTTTTGAAGGAAAACTCAACTCAACTTTGACCAAGCATAACTTTATCATACTTTATGAGAAATGACCCATACAAAGCTCATTTTGAAGAGGATGCAATTTCCTACAATCCATCTTCACACCCCAAGGTCAAGAAATGCACTCACAAGAAATTACAAATTTGGACATTATAGGTCATTTTTGAAAGTCAACAAAAACACCTTTTTTTCCAAAGCTTATAACTTGAGCATGGAATATCAAAATGAGATGAGACCAAAAGGGTTGGTTATAGGACATCTCAAGCTTTCTAAAAAGTCCAATAATACTTCCAAAAGTTCAAAATTGAAGAAGTTATGCATTGTTGAAGTTGGGCATTTTTGCAAAATTGCCAAAAGTCAACCATCCCCAAAACTTCAAATTTTGTCAAATGGGCCCATTCTTTTTCACTTGATTTGGTCTTGTCACACTACACACGTGTCCTAGCTTCAGCCTTGTGTCCATTTATTAATTTTTCTATTTTATTTGATTTTTATTGAATTAATTCATTTTAAATCAATTTAAATCCAAATAAAATCCAAATATTGATCATTTAGGATCTTTTTTTATTGATATAGGTCTTAATTGTCATCATGGACATGATCAAATCCGTATCAAGCCATATCATGAACAAAAAGATGGAATTTGGACAATTTTGGAAGGTTTTTCATGGAGGATCAAATCAAATCCTAAAACATCAATGCACAAAGATTGAGTCCACAACTGTTAACCTAATCCAATGCTCATTACATATACAAGCTAGAGGCACACGAATCAGAGGTTGGAAGCTACCAAATCACAAGAACCAAACTTGAAAAAATTGCAAAAAAGCTTGAAACTGAAATCTGCCTTAGAGGTGCTTTCAACGCGAAATATCAACACTATTCTCTTGCTGGACATCCACTGAGTGAGAAGCAATCAAAATCAAGCTATCTCCTCTCCTCAATCGCGCTGTAAGTCCCTCTGAAAACCGCTTGGCATTTGAAATTGCATATCATTATTCTTGCACTTTTTGGCAAAGTCTTTACACAATCATGCTTATCATTCCATTTAGAAGCTTTCTGCATTATTTAATTGTGTTTATATGACCTGTAATGCCATACCCGAATCTAGGGTTCTTGTTTCTTGTTTTTGGGCGTTTTAGTTTCAGGCAAAATCAATGCAAGTAATGGACATAGGCGTGTTCAGGAGGGAGAGACGAGCAAGACTATGGTCTTAGAATTAATTTCCATGGCCTGAAATTGATTTTAGGAGACACCTATGGATTTAGTTGCGGATACGAATCCGCAGGTAAATATCCAGGGTTCAGTGGAGAAGACGAAGACGTGTCCCCATCCAATTCGCCCATTCATAATTTCGCGCTTATTTTTTTATATTTTCTGGCATTTATTTGTTTTCCAATATTATATTTGATTCTTATTCCACTAACAATTAAGCACGCTGGTTGAGTTGGTAAGGGCGTTAGTTCAATGATTCATAGGACCTGGGTTCGAATCCCAGGTCCCCATATTTGCATATTATTATTTTTCTTTAGGAAATCCAACGCGCTTCAGCAATTATGGTCCATCATACACCATCATCCAGATGCTTGCCAGATGGCCCTAGGCCAGATCTGGCGGTCAAGAATGAAAGTCCACCATATGCTCTAGTCAACATGCACACGTGGGATCCAGAAAAGTCATGCAGGCCTGCTTGCATTGGGCCAAAAAATAGCAAATCTCACCTCCAGATTGTGCCTGAACCCCCCTGGGTTTTATTTCTATCTCTTTCTATTTTTATTTATTTTCTTCAAATCATTTATTATTATTTTTATTATTTAAACTAACTATTTAGGCTTTTTCCTCATAAAATCAAAAACCAAAAAATATATTTTAATTAATTTCAGCACTTTATTTTTTTGTAAATAAATATTAATTTAATTAATTTAGTTTTAATTAGGTATAACTTTTAATACTTTTGCAATATTTAAAATTAATTTAGATTATTAGGTTTTACTAACTTTAAATCAAGTTTATTTTATTTCCTTAAATATCAAAAAACCAAAAAATATTTTTATTAATTAATTAATTTACTTATTTAATTGTTAACTTAATTTAATTTCTTTTAATCCAAAAATAACCAAAAAAATCACTTTCTTTCAAAAAAGGGTCAAAACCCTAAAAAATTCTCGTCCAATTTAATTTCTCGCACGCGATCCAGTTTTATCATATTATTGTATCTGTTTCCCGGAATGTAATAGTTTAATAGGACTTTAAATTATTTTACCGCTTTATTTACTTTCCGCATTTTAATTGCAAGGGTTGCTTTTGGCGATGTAAATACCCGATGCCTTGTAATAGTTAGTTTTAATTTCCGCAACTTATAAACTGTTAGATGTTTGATAATAGGGAATGCATGACAAGATTAATCGTTCAAAACCTAAAATCAATGTAGATCACCCATGACATGTACAAAGACAAATTAACTGAAAATAACACACTCACACATGCGCACTCTTAGGGTACACCTCACTTGGTTGCCTTCGAACGTGGTCATTGAGTATAGGAAGTTTTAGAGGTCGCCCTCTTGTCCAAAGATCATAGTTTCCTCGAAACGGTTGCCTCAGAAAAATGATCTAAGACATTAGGGTTACCGCTAAGGCATCCTAACATTGCTTTAGTGACCACACGTCCCTTAATCGAATTGACCCTTAAAACTCCAACGACGATGCTACCTACTCATCAATAGTGGGATAGCATTGTCTAAAGGACATTAGCACAGATTGATTCCTTTTTCGAGTAGGTAGATGGTTCTTAAGTACTTGCTCTTTCAAAACAAAATAAAACTTTTCGCACTTACACTTTTCCAACAAAAACTTCTTTCAAACCCACAAACACAAAGAAAAGAAAATTTTGAAAACACTTTGAGCAAGTACCTAAGAGCCCGTGGATAACCACGGATAGAAAGGGTGCTAACACCTTCCCTTTCTATAATCTACCCCCTGAACCCGAGAAACATCTCGAAAAAGGAATTTTTCTGTGCTTTTTTCCTTTCCTTGTTGGATAAAATAAAAGACGGTGGCGACTCTTGCTTACCGAGATATTTTGCAAAAACAAACGCAAAACGCAAAACGCAAACCAGCAGTCCAAAAAACAATCAGTTCTTACCCACCGTATCACAATATCCTTATGCCAAAACTGCAAGTTTGGACAGTTTTCTGGTGTTTTTGAACTTGGGAGTGTTTAAGGCCTTCACTCATCGTGTCTTAAGTTGTGTTATGTTTGTATATTAGTATAGAATCAGTCTCATGTCAACCCTCCAATAGCTGTGCCAGTTCTAGCCTTTTTGCAACTTTTCTTGCCTTTGAAGTAAAGTGAAGGGACAAGGCTTATCATGCTTGTACTGGCTTTCTTAGGGTTGGTATGAAATTGTACAATTTGCTTTAGGCCATTGAAACTTGTATGTACAATGGAGACAGGTGCAATGCTCAAGAATTGGAAAGTGGCAAAAGTTTGGCTTTTTCAAAATGGCAATGGTCACTTTATGCCATTTATGGAATTACAACTTGGGTAATGGCTCTAGGGCATGGATCAAAGCTTTGTAAACTGAGTAAGCATTAAATTAATGAGTTAGGAACAAGTTTGGGACCTGTAAAGCATGGATTAGGTAGCATAGGTACTGATTGCAACTTTGTTCTTCATGAAATGGCTTGGACAAAAAGTGAGAAAATGCCAACCTTATCTCTTCGATTCTCCCTACTCAAAAATGATCTTGAGGAGTTCTTTGACATTTTGGAAATCTTGCAATGTTCTCTATAACTCATATTTGAAATTCATTCTGAGATACTTCTTGGAACAATGTGAAAAATTGTCATGAAGTTGGGTCCAAAACTTGCCTAAATTAGGGCAAAATTTCACTAAGTTATTTAGTTCATGACCATGTATTCATAAATTTATATCTTGAGATCCAAGCATCTTTAGGGAAAAGTGTGTGAAGAAAAGTTTTAGATTTAATGGAGGTCTACAACTTTCATGTTGGGAACTTTCCTTGAATCATTACGCATCATGGTGAAAAAATGGCCTAAAGTTGAGAAAAAATAAGAAAATTTTCTATACTTAGAAAAATTTCTAAGTTAGGAAAATTTTCAAATTTAAAGCCTAATCTTCAAATTTGGATTTCTTGATGAACAAGTTTCACATTCTGACATGTTTTGATGAATTATGACCCTTGGCACTTGATTTTGACCAAAAAGTCAAAGTTTGACTTTTCAGTGTACAGTTGACTTTTGATCAGTTGACTGCAAATTTCATTTGTCAATCCAATGAAATTGAAATTTTTTGAGCCATGCCATTCGATAAAGATGATGCAATTGAATCCTTGAAATCATGCTTTAACTCAATTGGTCATTTTCTAGGTCAAAAACCAGAAATTGCCCTTCCCCAGTAAAAAACCCTAGTTTTGACCATTTTGCCCTTTTGGTGATTTGATCAAATTTCTTGAGGAGTTGTGATCCAAACTTTACCAAATGACACATATAAGTTTAAAATGTTGATGTGGAGAAAACAATTATGAAGTTTGACTGTAAATTTGCCATGGTTGACTTTTTCCCTAATATAGCTGATTTTTAGGTCAACTGTCCAATTGACTGATCAAAAATATGGTTCAAGGCTTGAAACTTGTCATGAGTGATCTTAAGGGACCATAATGATGTTTAAAAGTCATATGAAGCATTGATAGTCCAAAAATCCTTGTGCAAACTCAAACCCTAATTTTGGGTTATCAGTGCAAGATGAGATGTCTTGAGCTGACCAAAACCTAATCCAGTCTTGTGTCAAAGAAATCTTGTGAGAAAAATCTTGATAAATGAGAGGGAAATTTTAGGGTACAACAGCTACCCCTGTTCAATCTTCTTAAACCTGAAGAGTTAGATTGGAGAGCTTTGCCATTCGTGACTCAAAGGTGAAAGATGATTGGACACTAGAGTGCCTATAAATTTGCACTCGACAATGTGTAGTTAAGGGAATGGGCTTAAAGATACCATTTAGAGAAATTATAGAATCTTGTTGGAGATGGGCTTATAGATGCCATCCAAGAATGTTTGTTGAATTGTAAATTGTAAGCTGAAAGAAAATGCATCAGAATGGTATCCGTGTCTGGAGCGTATCTGTACTGTATCTGAAAGTCTGAATTTGAATATCTGAATGAGTATCAGAATGGCATCCGTTCCTGGATCGTATCCGTACTGTATCCGAAGGTTGAATCTGAATGAGTAACAGAATGGCATCCGTGTTTAGAGTGTATCCGTACTGTATCTTGAAGTCTGAATGAGTATTAGAATGGCATCCGTGTCTGGAGTGTATTTGAACTGTATCATGAAAGTTGAATCTGAATGAGTAACAGAATGGCATCTATGTCTGGAGCGTATCCTTACTGTATCCGAAGGTTGAATCTGAATGAGTAACAGAATGGCATCAGTGTTTGGAGCGTATCCGTACTGTATCTTGAAGTCTGAATGAGTATCAGAATGGCATCCGTGTCTGGAGCATATCTGAACTGTATCATGAAAGCTGAATCTGAATGAGTAACAGAATGGCATCCGTGTCTGGAGCGTATCTGAATTGTATCATGATTGCATATTGTTAATGGTAGCTGTTAATCTTATCCTGAAAAGGGTAAAATGTTAGCTGAAACACAAAGTTATGTTGCATGAAATGTATGATGCAATGTATTTGTTTTATCAATGTTTATGATATATGGATGTAATGTATGCGTATGTAAACTGATTTGTTGTGTTGCTGTCGGATTGGGGAAAATAAATCCCTGACTGCTGCTGAGGATATGTGGATTCTTCATGTCTTGAAGTTGAAGTACTGACAAAATTTTGTTGTGAGAGTAATGCCATATACTGCTTGAGGAATTCTGAGAATTTTGACGATTCTACTGGGGATTAATAATTTGAAGTTTTAGTTCCGCTGGGGATTTAAATGATGCACTGTGGGGATTGCTTATGGGATAGCCTAGAGACGTTTCCCTATCCTTTCAACCTATCAGTAATTGTCTTTCTCATTTTGTTTATTTGTAAACAGTAATTATGTTCAAATGCATATGTTCATTAATGAATCCTTGGACGTTTTTGCAAATAAAACACAAGTGTAAAGAAAAGGACAAATAGTTTTTCTGTATTTTCAAAGAGATATTTTTGTATTGACTTTGAATAAGTATTTTGTACAAAGGAGACAGACATCCTAGTAAGAGGATGGTGCCATAAAAGTAAGAAAAATTTATACAAAGAAAGATAGCTATGTGCGATAATCCCATGGGGCTCCTATTCTTCTATAGCCTTCGTATCTCTGGATATCTTGTCTATTTGTTGCTTCGTCCGAAGATGATTGAATTGATCAAAAACTCCGAGTTTGTTAGTGGAAGTCAAGAGGTTGTCCTCAAAGTGATCCGACGGGACATAGTCATACGCTTTAATTCCCTAACTTTTGCCTAGACCGCCCTTTCGGGTTTTCAGTCCACCGGGAAACCCTTTTTTTCCCAAGTCGCCCTTTTGGGTTTTTAACTTGTCGGGTGTACAGATTTTTTTATTTTATCCCTAATTTTTTCCCGATTCTTTTTGGTTCACCGGGATGCCTTTCTTTTGCCTAGGTGTGTCAACCTAGCGAGTCTCTAATGCGTAGTATCTTTTGACTATGTCCGTGTTCGTGGGGTGTGGCAGGTCGTCGCCGTCCATGGTGGTTAAGATCATTGCCACACCGGAGAATATGTTCTTGATTACAAATGGTCCTTCATAGGTAGGAGTCCATTTTCCCATGGGATCACTTTGTGGTAAGATAATGTGTTTGATCACTAGATCTCCAACTTGACATACCTGGCGCCTGACTTTCTTGTTGAAAGCCTTGATCATCCGTTTTTGATACATCTGACCATGGCAAACAGCAGTAAGTCTCTTTTCATCAATTAAGTTTAGTTGATCAAGTCGAGTCTGGATCCAATCGTCCTTATTCAAACCTGCATCCTTCATAATTCTTAAAGATGGGATCTAAACCTCAATAGGAAAGATAACCTCCATGCCATATACCAAAGAATAGGGTGTTTCCCCAGTTGATGTGCGAGTCGTGGTACGACACCCGTGGAGAGAAAATAGCAGCATCTCATGCCAGTCCTTGTAGGTGACTGTCATTTTCTGTATGATCTTTTTAATGTTTTTATTTGCAGCTTCGACGGCACCATTCATCTTTGGCCGATAGGGGGATGGATTGTTATGCTGAATCTTGAACTGCTCACACAAGGCGATGATCATAGTATTGTTAAGGTTTGTACCATTATCAGTGATGATCCTTTCTGGGATACCGTACCGGCAAATGAGATTCTGCTTGATGAAGCGGGCAACAACATTCTTAGTAACGGATGTGAAGGAAGCTGCTTCGACCCACTTTGTAAAGTAGTCAATGGCCACTAAAATGAAATGGTGTCCATTGGAGGCTGTAGGCTTGATCTCTCCAGTCATGTCAATTCCCCACATAGCAAAGGGCCAAGGAGCCGTCAAAACATTCAGAGGAACCGGAGGTACGTGCACCTTGTCAGCATAAATTTGACACTTATAACAGGTCCGAGAGTGTTGATAGCAGTCTTCTTCCATGGTAGACCAATAATAGCCTGCCCGTAGGATTTTCTTCGCCATCGTATGCCCACTGGAGTGAGTTCCAAAAGTACCTTCATGTAATTCAGCCATGATCTTTTCAGTTTCAACCTTATCCACACATTGAAGCAAAATGGAGTCATGATTGCGTTTGTACAGGATGCCATTACTCAGGAAGAACTTAGCAGAGAATCTCCTTAGGAACTTTTTATCATTGATTGAAGCTCCTTTTGGATATTCCTGAGCCTCGAGATACCTCTTGACTTCATGAAACCAAGGCTGGTCCACTACCTCTTCAGTATTAATCTCGTGACAGTGTGTTGGTTCATCCATTCGTTTGATGGTGATCTGGGGAGCCTCGTTATCCCAATTAAGTTTAAACATAGATGACATTGTGGCTAGAGCATCTGCCAGCTGATTTTCTTCTCGCGGGAAATGCTCGAAGGTAATCTTTTCAAAATGTGGTAGCAATGTCAAAACATGTTCTTTGTAAGGGATAAGGTTTGGATGTTTAGTGTCCCACTCTCCTTTGATATGACTGACGACCAGAGATGAATCTCCAAACACATCTAAGGATTTGATTCCCAAGTCTATGGCAGCCTTGAGACCAAAGATGCATGCTTCGTATTCCGCCATATTGTTCGTACAATTGAAGCAAAGTCTAGCAGTAAAGGGAGTATGACACCCTTCCGGAGATATGAGTACAGCGCCGATACCATTACCAAGTGCATTGGATTCCCCATTAAAGAACACGGTCCATCGGGATCCTTGTTCAGGTCCGTCATATGGCCTGATTTCTTCACAATTGTCTAATGTCATGATGTCTTCATCCGGGAATTAAAATTTCATGGACTGATAATCTTCTACAGCTTGATGAGCAATATGATCAGCTAGCACACTACCCTTTATAGCTTTCTGGGTAGTGTACTGTATGTCATATTCTGTTAGGATCATCTGCCATCTAGCTATCCTCCCAGACAGAGCAGGTTTTTCGAAAATGTATTTTATCGGATCCATCTTAGATATCAACAAAGTAGTATGAGTCAACATATACTGTCTTAGCCGGCGGGCAGCCCATGTCAGAGCGTAACAAGTTTTCTCGAGCAGTGAATATCTGGTTTCATAGTCGGTAAAATTTTTTCTCAGGTAGTAAATAGCATGCTCTTTTCGGCCAGACTCGTCATGTTGCCCCAATACACACCCCATTGAGTTCTCTAAAACAGTCAGATACATGATCAGTGGTCTTCCCTCGACTGGTGGCATCAAAACAGGAGGCTCTTGTAAGTACTCTTTGATCTTGTCAAAAGCAATCTGACATTCATCATTCCATATGACTACTTGATCTTTCTTCAACAATTTGAAGATTGGTTCACAAGTAGCTGTTAGGTGAGAAATGAATCTGGCAATATAGTTCAGGCGTCCCTAGAATCCTCTTACCTCCTTTTCAGTATGAGGAGCAGGCATTTCTTGTATCTCTTTAACCTTGACAGGATCAACCTCGATGCCTTTGTTGCTGACAACAAATCCTAAGAGTTTACCGGACCGTACTCTGAATGTGCACTTGTTTGGATTCAACCTTAGTTTGTACTCCTTCAACCTCTCAAACAACTTTTGCAAATGGCCAAGGTGCTCTTCTTCAGTTTGTGATCGGGCTATCATGTCATCTACATAGACCTCTATCTCATGATGTATCATATCATGAAATAAAGCTACCATGGAGCGCTGATAGGTTGCCCCAGCATTCTTCAGTCCGAATGGCATCACTTTGTAGCAGAATGTGCCCCACTGTGTGACAAATGTAGTTTTCTCCATGTCCTCAGGTGCCATTTTGATTTGGTTATAACCTGAGAATCCGTCCATGAAGGAAAATACTTTGTGCTGGGCCGTATTGTCAACCAGGATATCGATGTGGGGAAGTGGAAAATCATCTTTAGGGTTGGCCCTATTTAAATCTCTATAATCCATGCACATTCGTACTTTGTTGTCCTTTTTAGGCACGGGAACAATGTTGGCAACCCATTGAGGATAGGAAGTGACAACTAAGAATCCAACATTGAATTGTTTCATGACTTCCGCTTTGATCTTCTCTGACATGTCAGGTCTCATGCGCCGGACTTTTTGTTTCACTGGTGGACAGTCTTCTCTTGTGGGTAGACGATGTACCATGATGTTTGTATCAAGTCCTGGCATGTCTTCGTATGACCAGGAAAAGATCTCAACATAATCATGCAATAGCTGAATTAGACGCTCCTTGAAACTCGACTCTAGATTGGCACCCACCTTGATTTCCTTTTTATCTTCCTCGGTACCCAAGTTGATTGTATCGAACGGTTTCTCATGAGGTTGAATAGCTCTTTCCTCTTGTTGTAGTAGTCTGGCCAATTCCTCTGGTACTTCACAATATTCCTCACCTTTGTATTCGGCTTGGTAGATTAGATCTTCAGAGTCACTAAAGGCCATAGCGGTATCGTTACCCATGGGATCCGGAATGGAGGGGTACCTGCATTTGTGAGTGTGAGTGTGGGTGTGTGTAAGGGTATAGCCATCTTTAAACAATAAAATGTAAAAGAAAGACAATGAGCACAAAAGGTTTGTATGTGAGAAACGTCCATGATTCATTGAATGTCATATGAAGATGAAATAAAAACCCTTACAAATGGACCGTTGTGACTCGGGTAAGACATAAGGTTTTAAATGTGCGAATTGTTTGTGAATATTACAAGTCCAACAGAAATGTAAAAGATAAATTACTGAGAGATGAAAGTTATTGGGACAAAGTCTCTGGCTTCCCAATTGCGAAGTCCTCCGTTGATAGTAGGAAATATCCAATCCTCCAAGCTGCCATCTTCTTCACCATCTTCCAATGCATTGACCTCTTGGTTTCTAATCTTCAGAGGTGGTCTTCCAGCACAGGCACGACGCACAGCCTTCTAAGCATTTGAAGTAAACCCTAAGCCAAACTTGTCAGATTTATACAGAATGTCTGGAAGTTGTCCCTAGATGGTGCATCCATCCTCCTCTACTACTGCCTTGGCGTCCTTTAGA
This sequence comes from Vicia faba, assembly GCA_948472305.1. NCBI lineage: Eukaryota > Viridiplantae > Streptophyta > Magnoliopsida > Fabales > Fabaceae > Vicia > Vicia faba. The sequence goes on along the minus strand of OX451737.1, from coordinate 1,706,832,956 downwards.
GATGACATCCGAAGCGGAGGTCTTGTGATCTTGGGGATCTGGGATACCGCCTTGGTTACTGCTACCTCTTGAGAGACTTCTTCGAAATGTTGAAAAGGAGTTTCAATGAACTCGCCATCCAACTCCACATACCGAAAAGAATTTAGGTGGCTAATCATGTACTCTCCCTCTCCGTGGACAGTGATAATCTTTCCATGGACCGGGTATTTCAGCATCTGGTGTAGTGTAGAGGTGACAGCACCAGCATTATGGATCCAGGGCCGTCCTAATAGACAGGAGTAAGAAGGGCGGATGTCCATTACATAGAAGGTTGAGTTGAAAGTCTGAGTTCCCACCTTTATGGGGATGTCCACCTCCCCGTGGACCATCCTCTTTGAGCCATCAAATGCTCTCACAACTATGTTACTGGGTTTTAGTGTCAGTCTTTCACAATCCAATATGTCAAGAGCTTTCTTCGGTAAAACGTTCAGAGATAAGCCAGTGTCTACCAAGACATGGGCCAGAGTTGTCCCTCTACACTCCACAGAGACATGTAATGCCTCGTTGTGCTTTCTCCCCCTTGGTGTCAAATCAGCATCAGAGAAGCCTAGGTCGTTATCAGCTGTCAAACTGGCCACACAATCTTGGAATTGGTCAGCAGACGTCTCTTGTGGCACATGGGTTGTCTTCAGGAACTTCACCAGAGCTTTCGCATGTGCCTCAGAACACAACAGCAATACTAGCATGGAGATCTTGGAGGGAGTTTTCCCCAACTGTTCAACCAAGTCGTAGTCACTCCTCTTTATTATCCTCGGGATCTCCTCCATTTCCTTCTTGGAGGTTTCAGGGATAGCCAGTGGTTGAGCCTTCGTTTGGACAGGCTCTTCTTGAATACTTTTTCCTCGAATTTTAGCAGTAGAAGTGTTGGTAGGGATAACAGCGAGGGTTGTGTCATCTTTGCCAGTAGGAGCACTTGCAGATATGATTATTGGTATAGAGGTAACCTTTGGAACAACCACGGGTCCAAAAACTCCCTTTGGAGGGGCAATTTCTGGAGAGAAGATCCTACCGCTACGGGTAATCTTACTGGTTCTGGCAATATTGCTAATGTCAGAATCTTCTTCTTCGGAGCTCACTTCTTCGGCGGTCAGCCCATCTTGTTTAATACTATGGTAGTAGATGTCTCCACCGTAATTCCACTGTACTGTTTTTTCTGATTCATACGGGACCGGCCCGGGCATTGTGATTATAAGAGGAGTAGTCTTTGGAACCGATGTAATCCTAACGGGTCTTTTGGGGGCCCTGGAAGGATTGGCGGAGATGGTTATGATTGAGACGTCTTCAACAGGAACAGGTGAAACATGAGCATTTTCAAATAGAATCTCTTGGTTGTCTATCAGCGTTGAATGCCTATCTTCAACAGAGGGCAAACAATTGGTGAGGATAAGCAAAGATGGCAGTCTTCATTACAACCTGGGAATATACCAGCTTTCAACAAGTTTATCTTAATGATTGGGAATGGAGTCAAGAGTTCATCCACTGCAGTAATAAACAAATCTTCTTCGATAGCATTGGCGTTGTGACTATGCCTATGCATAGGAGCGGAAATGACTTTTGGTTTCTCGGGCGCTTCAAACTCAATCTCTTTTGCATCTATAAGGTCTTGAATTTTGTTTTTCAAAGCCCAACAGTTGTTAGTGTCGTGACTTGGACTTTCAGAATGATATGCGCATCTGGCATTTGGGTGATAATGAGGGGACGCCGTGTTGGGATTCTTTGGAGCTTCCTTCAAAGTTGCCAAATTAGATTTCAGAAGATGTGGCAAAACCTGGGCTAGAGTCATATTAATTCTGGTGAATTGCCGAACCGGCCTTTCTACCCTCGGTTGATTACTCCTTGGTTGATCAGATGTAAGCTTTGGGATCATAACGGCCCCTACCATTGGTCGGCGTTCAGCTCTCCCTTGGTTCCTTTGTGGATAAACAGCAGATACCTCCTTCTTCCCAGTGAAGGGTTTTTTCACAACTGTAGAGGCAGACGAATCCTTCTAAATCTTTCCACTTTTTATACCAGCTTCCACCCTCTCTCCGGTTAATATCAACTCAGTAAATCCAGCAGATGAACTTCCAATCAAATGGTTGAAGAAAGGGCCCGATAGAGTGCCCAAGAACATATTCACCAACTCCCTTTCAGACAAAGGGGGTTGCACTCTTCCAGCTAGATCTCTCCATTTCTGCGCGTAATCTTTGAAACCCTCATTTGAAACCATAGCCATACTCTGAAGTTGAGTATGGGTAGGCGCCAAATCTGCATTATACTGGTATTGTTTATAGAAAGTTGCGGCAAGGTCTTCCCAATTGTGGACGTCGGCCCTTTCTAATTGGTAAAACCAATCGAGTTGTGTTCCAGATAGGCTATCCTGGAAAAAATGGACCCACAAGTCTTTATCGGCGGAGTGCGGCTAAATCTTTCTCACATATGATCGTAGGTGCATCTTAGGACATGACACCCCATCATATTTTGCAAACAACGACACTTTGAACTTTGGTGGGATCACAATTCCCGATACTAGTCCTAATTCTTCAAAGTCTAGGCCCGGCACCCTCTGTATTTCCATAGCGTTCAGACGCTCTTCAAGATGTATGTACTTATCATCAGCCGGAGGGTACTGTTCCTCAGAGTAGTCTTCCTCTTATTCCTCCTCTTCGGATTCTGACGGAACTGCTGTTTCTTTTCCTTTTCCTCCTCCTTCCCCGGAAGCGATTGCAAAATTCAAGGTTCTTCTAGTTTGTCCCTGAAACCTTCTCCCCATGTTCAAGAACAAAGTGGCCTTCTTTGTTTTCTTCTTTCTTTCTTCAGCTAACAGAGTCTTCAACTCATCTTGCCCCTTGGCTAGGGTCATGAGTAACTGTTGAAACTGCGTGTTTTGAGCTTGAAGATCTTTGATCATCTGTTCGAGATCCATCTTACTGAAATAAATAGTAGAGAGATGAGGAAACTCGTTGTAAAAGACCTATTTATGTTATGATGAACGATATGTGCATATGTAATGTTTTCAAGGATTTTAAAAGATTCAAGTTCGTTTTAAACAAAAATAAACACACGTTATATTAATAAGATAGAGTTTGAATACATCAATTCCCCTTGGGCAAAATAAAATAATACTCTAAGACAAAAAAGTAGTGTGCATCCTCTTTGGTTCTATGTAGGCATTTAGAGTCTGCTCCTCATGAAGTAGCCTAGTGAGTTCCAAAACCTTCTTCTCGCTTGCGTAGAATTGGGCTTCGAAAGTATCTCGCTCTCCTTTGAGTTGTATCCAATCCCTTTGTAGGTCTTCAAGAGATGTGGGCATGTCAGGATGTAGGATAGTGTATGGAACTTATCATTCCTTAACAGGCTCAATAATCACCGGGAGAATGGAAGGATAAGGCATCATAAGACTTTGAGCGCGGGTTCGTACCCACTTGAGGTAAGGCTCAAGAGGGATGGAATTCGTGTGTCCCAAAGTCTTACTATCCACCTTGTTTAGCATCCTCCAAGCTCGGATGAATCTCTGGCGAAGACCTTGATCGTTGTTGTCATAGTCGAATAACAAGCCTTGAATCATCATATCATGTGGGCCATCCCTTCGGGCATAACCAAACTGTCTTAGAGCCAAGCATGGGTTGTAGGTTATGCCTCCCTTAATTCCAAGTAGAGGGACATTAGGGAATTCCCCACAACGGTCAACAATGATAACATTCTCTTTGGATCGAGAGCACCAATGAATATCTGAATGTTTGAGCATCATTAACCTTTGTGACCACCTTAATCCTTGCTCATTCCTTAAGACTGATTGGGGAAGATGAGAAATAAACCATCTTGTCAGGAGGGGAGTGCAACACATAAGGACACCTCTTTTCCTCATTGTACGAGTGTGAAAAGAGTGTAGGATATCCCCTAGTAATGTAGGCACTGGATTGTGTGACATGAAGATTTTGACAGCACTCACATCTATGAGTTGGTCAGGATTGGGGAACAAGACCATCCCATAGATAAGAAGAGCCACAATCTCCTAAAAAGCTTGCAAGTCTAGGGAATTCCAACAGCTTTGGGCCTTCTCAAACAGAAATTTTGCTAAGAAGCCTTTGACACCACTTCTAGTTTCCCAATGAGTTGTGACATCAGAAGAGTGCAAGTGCAGGGCTTGAGCAATCTCTTCTGGCTTTGGATCTCTTTCCGTACCGTTGAAAGGTAGTTGATTGAAAATGAGAATCCTCAAGAGTTGAGAGAATTCTTCCAAAGTAGGCACAAGTTGATAGTCAGTAAATGTGAAGCAATGATGCAGAGGATCAAAGAACTGGAAGAGTACTTTCATCATATCCTCCTATGTGTTGGAGGTGACCAAGTTGAGTAGACGACCATGCCTCTCGGTGAATGGATAATTCTCAGGAATCCTTGAATCTATCTCTTTGAGTTGTGGAGGAATTCTTACAAGGTTGATTTGGATAGTTTTCCTGCGGAGTGAATCCATATCCTACAAAAAAGGAACAAAGATGAATCTCCAAAATCCTTGAAATAGTTAGTGGATGCATATGATGTTCATCATGTCCATGATGTTATGCATAAGTATGTATATACAAGAAAATCAAACAAGTTATTAGTTTAGGCTTGCATGGGGTTTTATAGGTAAGTACCCTCTTGAAGTTTAGTTGCCTCAACCTGTCCTAATAATAGTAACTGGGTTCTAAGGAGCTCAATATCACTGGATTATTTCCTTGGTCATTGTTTTAGCTCAAGCCTCTTTAATGGCGACTGAAATATCCTAAGAAACCAACCCTCAATGAGTGTAGTATCGAGTATCTACCAACTTCGGACTGCACCAAAGTCGGTCATCTCACTATATCCTAAAGGCCAAGTTGGTCAAGTAAAGGGTTCTAGAAGTTCATTAGTGCTTCATGACATCACTCAGCGGCCCCGTATTCTCTTTGATTAACTCAAAGGCTACTGGTACCCACAAATATGTCACACTAACATATCTATTGCTTAGACCATGTTGGTATACCCTACACAGTTTCCACAACGTATTTCTATTTACCTATAATGTATCCCAAATCTGGGTAGAGGATTCAAACCCAAACAAAGAACCATAATGTAAAGCAAGCAAGTCAAACAAAATAAGAAAATAAATGTGATCTAGCCCTAAGGTAACCCCACTTTTATAAAATTCCCCAGCAGAGTCTCCAGCTCTGTGATACGGTGGAATAACTGACTTGAGGGTTTCACATTTTATCGCAAATGGTGCGGTTTAGCAAGAGTCGCCACCGACTTTTCTTTTATCTAAAAGGAAATGTGAAAAAGCACAGGAAAGACCTTTGAGATGATTTCTTGAGTTCGAGGAGTAGATTATGAAAAGGGAAGGTATTAGCACCCTTTTCATCCATGGTTTTTCATGGGCTCTTAGTTACTTGCTTAGATCACTTGCTTTTGTTGTTTGAAAATGTGTTTGGTGTGTTTTTGAAAGTATTTTGTAAAAGAGGCCATTTGTTTAGGCAATCTTTGTAATGATTCTCGTTCGTGAGAATGTATACAAAGATGTTTGTCTTTTGAAAATGTTTTCAATGATTGTAAGATGTTTTGAAATGTGTTTGTTTATTTTGAAAGTAGCAAGGATAGTTGTTTGAAATGTAGCAAGTAACTAAAAGTAATCTACCTACTCAAATGTTCTTCTTGTACATTTTCTATTCCTTTGACATTGTTGTCTCACCATTGATTTGGTAAGCAACCCTATCTTTGGATGTAAACGGGACGGGCGTGGGTCATCGTTTAACCATGATTAGCAATGATTTCAAAGTATATTAGCATTTTGAGGGACCAAGATCATTTTTGTAAGGCAACCTTGAATAGCGCCATCGAAGGACTATGATCTCATACTTGTTTGTTTTGCTAAGATACTTCGCATGCGTAATATGGCCATTTTTGTTTTAGGCAACCAAGTGGAGAAACCCTAAGGATGCTTGTGTGCAAGTGTATCATTTTCATGCTTTAATTTTGTCTTGTATTTAGGGTTTTCTATTTTGCTTTGTTTCGATCTTATCATACAAACCCTAATTACTAATCATGGCATGTAAAGTGGTAAATTACGTAATGTAAATATTACTAAGCTATTACAACAATTTTATGGGAGGGGGAAATACAAATTTGAATGGGGAATTTGCAAGAATGTAAACCTAAATAAATTATTACAACCAAATAGAATTTGTACAAGTATTAGAATAAATACAATACAATATTTAAAGATGCAATATAATATATATGTAAAAAAGAGTTTTGTTTTGTTTTTATGTAAAAGAAATTTTAATCTAAACCTAAAAATGTAAGGAAAAGAAATTAATTTTTTAGAAGGGGCCTTAACCCTAATTTCTATTTTAAAAGAAAATGAAGTTCATATGTATTATTTTTCATGTATTTTTTATATCAAAATAATAAATAATATTGTATAAAAAGATAGAGTTTTTATATATACAAAAATAAATATTTATGAGTATGGAATGAACAAAGGAATAAATAAATTAAACTAAATATATTTTAATTATATTATACAAGTTTATTAAGAAATATATGATATATATTAAAAATAAAATAATATTTCTATGTGAAAAATAAAATAAAATGTAATATTATGAAATTTACATTTTTTCGGATTTTTTTGCATCAAAGAAAATATTTAATATATTAAAAATGAAAATAAAACAAATAAAATAAAAAAATATAAAAAGAGTTGGCAGGGGGTATAGTAAGCAGATTAGAGATAGCATGTTAGCAAAAAAGACCATGGCCCAAATATGGAGGCCCAAACCTGCACAAATCAAAAACTGGAAAAAAATGGAACAAAAAAGTAGCGCCCAGGTTCGAACACAGGACATGGGTCTCACCAGCGCGCTACTTTGCCACTGGGGTGGCTATACATCCATTGTCTTAAGGTAAGCAAAAATAAGATAACATGTAACAAGTCCTTGCCCTGTACTTCATCTTCTTCCCCAAGCTTGGCCAGACATCCTGTAACTCTCTCATTCTTCCATAAAAATGGAAACTCATAACATGAAAGTTGTAGTAATTGATCTCACGATTCTAACCATATAAGTTATGTGAACTAACAATCAAAGGTCAGAAAGAATTTTAACAGCCCTAAATTTAAACCTAATATTTTCAGAAACTTCAAGTTTTAAATTCTCTCAACTCAAGTAAAATAAATGCAAGATAAAGGTATGTACAGTTTTGTTGTGATGAGGACTACATTTTTTATTCACAAATCGTGGCCTATGGTTGCCTGTATAAGGAGATAGAGTTTGAGATTTTACCTCCTTCAGTTGAAATCGTGGATGGAACTGGAGTGAGTTTGATGGAGGCCTGATGCTTGCTTGAGCTTCCTTGAACTTCCCTGAATGTATTCCCACCCTTGCCTTGATCTGAAAGTGCTTGAAACTCCTTGGCCAAGTCAACCTGCAAGCTTTGAAAACAAAAATGGCAGGTGATGGAGAAGTGGTTACAGAACAGGGGTGAAGGTCTGGATTGGTTTGATATCAAGTAGGTAAGATGTTTTGATGATCAAGAATGGAAACGTACGAGCCAAATATGAGATTGGTATCCTTATGCCAAAACTGCAAGATTGGACAGTTTTCTGGTGTTTTTGAACTTGGGAGTGTTTCAGGCCTTCACTCATCATGTCTTAAGTTGTGTTATGTTTGTATATTAGTATAGAATCAGTCTCATGTCAACCCTTCAATAGTTGTGCCAGTTCTAGCCTTTTTGCAACTTTTCTTGCCTTTGAAGTAAAGTGAAGGGACAAGGATTATCATGCTTGTACTGGCTTTCTTAGGATTGGTATGAACTTGTACAATTTGCTTTAGGCCTGTGAAACTTGTATATACAATGGAGACAGGTTCAATGCTCAAGAATTGGAAAGTGGCAAAAGTTTGGCTTTTTCAAAATGACAATGGTCACTTTATGCCATTTATGGAATTACAACTTGGGTAATGGCTCTAGGGCATGGATCAAAGCTTTGTCAACTGAGTAAGCATTAAATTAATGAGTTAGGAACAAGTTTGGGACCTATAAAGCATGGATTAGGTAGCATAGGTACTGATTGCAACTTTGTTCTTCATGAAATGGCGTGGACAAAAAGTGAGAAAATGCCAACTTCATCTCTTCGATTCTCCCTACTCAAAAATGATCTTGAGGAGTTCTTGGACATTTTGGAAAGCTTGAAATGTTCTCTATAACTCATCTTTGAAATGCATTCTGAGATACTTCTTGGAACAATGTGAAAAATTGTCATGAAGTTGGGTCCAAAAGTTGCCTAAATTAGGGCAAAATTTCACTAAGTTATTTAGTTCATGACCATGTATTCATAAATTTATATCTTGAGATCCAAGCATCTTTATGGAAAAGTTTGTGAAGAAAAGTTGTATATTTCATGGATTTCTACAGCTTTCAAGTTGGGAACTTTCCTTGAATCATTATGCATCATGGTGAAAAAATGGCCTAAAGTTGAGAAAAAATAAGAAAATTTTCTATACTTAGAAAATTTCTAAGTTAGGAAAATTTTCAAATTTAAACCCTAATCTTCAAATTTGGATTTCTTGATGAACAAGTTTCACATTTCGACATGTTTTGATGAATTATGACCCTTGGCACTTGATTTTGACCAAAAAGTCAAAGTTTGACTTTTCAGTGTACAATTGACTTTTGATCAGTTGACTGCAAATTTCATCTGTCAATCCAATGAAATTGAAATGTTTTTATCCATTCCATTAGGTCAAGATGATGCAATTGAATCCTTGAAATCATGCTTTAACTCAATTGGTCATTTTCTAGGTCAAAAACCAAAAATTGCCCTTCCCTAGTCAAAAACCCTAGTTTTGACCATTTTGCCCTTTTGGTGATTTGATCAAATTTCTTGAGGAGTTGTGATCCAAACTTGACCAAATGACACATATAAGTTTAAAATGTTGATTTGGATAAAAAATTATGAAGTTTGACTGTAAATTGGCCATGGTTGACTTTTTCCCCAATACAACTGATTTTTAGGTCAATTGTCCAATTGACTGATCAAAAATATGGTTCAAGGCTTGAAACTTGTCATGAGTGATCTTAGGGGTCCATAATGATGTTTTAAAGTCATATAAAGCATTGATAGTCCAAAAATCCTTGTTCAAACTCAAACCCTAATTTTGGGTTATTAGTGCAAGATGAGATGTCTTGAGCTGACCAAACCCTAATCCAGTCTTGTTTCAAAGAAATCTTGTGAGAAAAATCTTGATAAATGAGAGGGAAAATTTTGGGGTACAACACCTATCCTTTCAACTTATCAGTAATTGTCTCTTTTCATTTTGTTTATTTGTAAACAACAATTATGTTCAAATGCATATGCTCAACAATGAATCATTGGACGATTTTGTAAACAAGACACAAGTGTAAAGAAAAAACAAATAGTTTTTGCACTTTAAAAGGAATATTTTTGTATTGACTTTGAGTAAGAATTTTAGTACAAGAAGACAAACATTCTAGTAAGAGAATGTTGTCGTCAAAAAAAGAAAATTTTGATACAAAGAAAAGATAGCTCATGTGTACAAAAATCCCATGGGGTTTCCATTCTGCTATAGCCTTCGTTTTTCTGAGCGTCTTGTCTATTTGTTGCCTCGTCCGAAGATGACTGAATTGATTAGAAACTCTAAGTTTGTCAGCGGAAGCCAAAGGTTGTCCATAAAGTGATCCGACGGGACATAGGCATACGCTTTAATTCCCTAACTTTTTCCTGGACCACCCTTTCGGGTTTTCAGTCCACCGGGAAACTCTTTTTTGCCCAAGTCGCCCTTTCGGGTTTTCAACTTGCTGGGTGTACATATTTTTTGTTTTATCCCTAATTTTTGGCCGAACCTTTTTGGTTCGCCGGGATGCCCTTGTTTTGCCTAGGTATGTCAACCTAGCGGGTCTCTTATGCGTAGTATCTTTTGACTATGTCCGTGTTTGCAGGTCGTGGTAGGTTATCACCATCCATGGTGGTCAAGATCATTTCCCCACCGGAGAATATGTTTTTGATTACAAATGGTCCTTCATAGGTAGGAGTCCATTTTCCCCAGGGATCACTTTGTGGCAAGATGATGCGTTTGATCACTAAATCCCCAACTTGATACACTTGGCGTCTGAATTTCTTGTTAAAAGCCTTGATCATCCGTTTTTGATACAATTGACCATGGCAAACAGCAGTAAGTCTCTTCTCATCAATCAAGTTTAGTTGATCAAGTCGAGTCTGGATCCAATCGTCTTCGTTCAGTCCTGCATCCTTCATAATCCTTAAAGAGGGGATCTGGACCTCGATAGGCAAGACAACTTCCATGCCGTAAACCAAAGAATAGGGTGTTTCCCTGGTTGATGTGCGAGCCATGGTACGGTACCCGTGGAGAGAGAATGGTAGCATCTCGTGCCAATCTTTGTATGTGACTGTCATTTTCTGTATGATCTTTTTAATGTTTTTATTTGCAGCTTCGACACCACCATTCATCTTTGGTCGATAGGGAGAATAATTGTGATGCTGAATCTTGAATTGCTTGCACAATGCGGTGATCATAGTGTTGTTGAGATTTGTACCGTTGTCAGTGATGATCCCTTCCGGGATACCGTACCGGCAAATGAGATTTTGCTTGATGAAGCGGGCAATAACATTCTTGGTAATGGAAGCGAAAGAAGCTGCCTCCACCCATTTTGTAAAATAATCAGTGGCCACTAAGATGAAACGGTGTCCATTGGAGGCTGTCGGCTTGATTTCCCCAATAATATCAATTCCCCACATAGCAAAAGGCCAAGGAGCCGTCAAGACATTCAGAGGAACCGGGGGTACATGCACTTTGTCGGCATAAATATGGCATTCATGACAGGTTTGAGAGTGTTGGTAGCAATCTGCTTCCATGGTAGACCAATAATAGCCTGTCCGTAGGATTTTCTTCGCCATTGTATGCCCACTGGAATAGGTGCCAAAAGTACCTTCATGTAATTCAGCCATGATCCTTTCAGCTTCAACCTTTTCTACGAACCGAAGCAATATGGAGTCGTGATTGCGTTTGTATAGGATGCCATTACTAAGGAAGAAGTTAGCAGAGAATCTCCTTAAGAACTTTTTATCATTGATTGAAGCTCCTTCTGGATATTCTTGAGCCTCGAGATACCTCTTGACTTCGTGAAAGCAAGGCTGGTTCACTACTTCTTCAATATTAATCTCGTGACAGTGTGCTGGTTCATCCATTCGTTCAATGGTGATCTGGGGAGCCTTGTTATCCCAATTAAGTTTAAACATAGATGACATTGTGGATAGAGCGTCTGCTAGCTGATTTTCTTCTCGCGAGAAATGCTCGAAGGTAATCTTCTCAAAGTGTGGTAGCAATGTCAAAACATGTTCTTTATAAGGGATAAGGTTAGGGTGTTTGGTGTCCCGTTCCCCTTTGATCTGGCTGATAACCAAAGCTGAATCTCCAAATACATCCAAGGATTTGATCCCCAAGTCTATGGAAGTTTTGAGACCAAAGATGCACGCTTCGTATTCCGCCATGTTGTTTGTACAATTGAAGCAAAGTCTGGCAGTAAAGGGAGTATAACACCCTTCCGGAGATATGAGTACAGCCCTGATACCATTACCGAGTGCATTGGATGCCCCATCAAAGAACAGGGTCCATCGGGTTCCTTGTTCAGGTCCGTCATATGGCTTGAATTCTTCACAATTGTCTAATGTCATGATGTCTTCATCCGGAAAATCGAACTTCATGGACTGGTAGTCTTCCACAGCTTGGTGAGCAAGGTGATCGGCTAGTACACTCCCCTTTATAGCTTTCTGGGTAGTATATTGTATGTCATATTCTGTCAGGATCATCTGCGATCTCGCTATTCTCCCAGAAAGAGCAGGCTTCTCGAAGATGTATTTTATCGGATTCATCTTAGATATCAACAAGGTAGTATGAGTCAGCATATATTGTCTTAGCCGGCGAGCAGCCCATGCCAGAGTGCAGCAAGTTTTCTCGAGCAGTGAATATCTAGTTTCACAGTCGGTAAACTTTTTGCTCAGGTAGTAAATAACGTGCTCTTTTCGGCCAGACTCGTCATGCTTCTCCAATACACACCCCATTGAATTTTCTAAAACAGTCAGATACATGATCAATGGTCTCCCCTTGATTGGTGGCATCAATACAGGAGGCTCTTGTAAGTATTCTTTGATTTTGTCAAAAGCAAATTGGCATTCATCATTCCACTTGACTACTTGATCTTTCTTTAATAGTTTGAAGATTGGCTCACAAGTAGCCGTTAGGTGAGAAATGAATCTGGAAATATAGTTCAAACGTCCCAAGAATCCTCTGACTTCCTTCTCGGTATGAGGAGCAGGCATCTCTTGCATTGCTTTAACTTTGGCAGGATCGACCTCGATACCTTTGTTGCTGACGATAAAGCCTAGGAGCTTACCAGACCACACCCTGAATGTGCACTTGTTTGGGTTCAACCTCAGCTTGTATTTCTTCAGTCTCTCAAATAGTTTTTGTAAGTGATCGAGATGCTCTTCTTCTGTTTGAGATCTGGCTATCATATCGTCCACGTAGACCTCTATTTCATGATGTATCATGTCGTGAAATAAAGCTACCATGGCGCGTTGATAGGTTGCCCCAGCGTTCTTCAGTCTGAATGACATTACCTTGTAGCAGAATGTGCCCCACTGTGTGGCAAATGTTGTTTTCTCCATGTCCTCAGGTGCCATTTTGATTTGGTTGTAACCTGAGAATCCGTCCATGAAGGAAAACACTTTGTGTTGTGCTGTATTGTCAACTAGGATATCAATGTGGGGGAGTGGAAAGTCATCCTTAGGGCTCGCCCTATTCAAATCTCGGTAGTCCACACACATTCGCACTTTGCCGTCTTTTTTTGGGCACGAGAAAAACATTGGCAACCCATTGGGGGTAAGAGGTGACAGCCAAGAATCCAGCGTTAAATTGCTTCATGACCTCTGCTTAAATCTTTACTGACATATCAGGCATCATTCGACGCACCTTTTGCTTTACTGGCACACAATCTTCTCTTGTAGGCAGACGATGTACCACAATATCTTCATAAGTCCTGGAATGTCTTTATATGACCAGGCAAAGACTTTGACATAATCATGCAACAACGGAATTAGACGCTTCTTGATACTGGGTTCTAGATTGGAACCCACTTTGACCTCTTTTTATCTTCTTCGGTACCCAGGTTGATTGTATCCACTGGTTCCTCGTGAGGCTGAATGGTTCTCTCCTCTTCTTGTAGCAGTCTGGCAAGTTCCCCTGGTACTTCACAATCTTCCTCACTTTCGTCTTCGGCTTGGTAGATCAGATTCTCAGAGTCACAAAAGGTTATAGCAGTATCGTTACCCATGGGATCCAAAATGAATGGATACCTGCATTGTGAGTGTGAGTGTGTGTAAGGGTATAGCCATCTTTGAAAGAAAGTAAAATGTAAAAGAAAAATAATGAGCACAAAAGTTTGAATGCGAAAACGTCCATGATTCATTGATGTCATATGAAAATGAGATAAGAACCCTTACAAATGGATCATTGTGCCTCGGGTAAGACACAAGGTTTTAAGAGTGTGAATTGTTTTGAATATTATAGATCCAACAAAATGTAAAGATAAATTACTGAGGGATGAAAGTGATTGGGACGAAGTCTCTAGCCTCCCAATTGCTGAGCCCTTCATTGACAGTCGGAAAGATCCATTCCTCCAAGTTGCAACTATCTTCACCATCTTCTATCGCGTTGACCTCACGGTTGCTGATCTTCAAGGGTGGCCCTCCAGCACGGGAACGGCGTACAACCTTTTGAGCACTTGAAGTGAAACACAATCCAAACTTGTCAGATTTATATGGGATATCTGGGAGTTGCCCCCAGATAGTGCATCCAACTTCCTCTACGACTGCTTTGGCATCCATTAGTGATGACATCCGGAGTGGAGGTCTTGTAATCTTGGGAATCTGGGACACAATCTTGGTCACTGCCACCTCTTGGGGGACCTCTTCGAAGTGTTAAAATGGAGTTTCAATGAATTCATCATCCAATTCCACATATCTGAAGGAATTGAGATGGTTGATCATGTATTCTTCCTCTCCATAGACATTGATAATCTTCCCTTGAACTGGATACTTCAGCATCTGGTGCAATGTAGAGGTAACAGCGCCAGCATTATGGATCCATGGTCGTCCTAGCATACAGGAGTAAGAAGGGAAGATATCCATTACATAAAAGGTTGAATTGAAAGTTTGAGTCCCAACCTTTATGGGGATATCCACTTCCCCGTGCACCATCCTCTTCGAGCCATCAAATGCCCTCACTACTATATTGCTTGGCTTTAACATCAGTCCCTCGCAGTCAAGTCTGTCAAGAGCTTTTTTTGGTAATACATTCAAAGAAGAGCTTGTGTCCACTAAAACATGGGCCAGAGTTGTGCCCATGCATTCCACTGAGACATGTAATGCCTCATTGTGCTTTCTTCCCCTCGATGTTAGATCAGCATCCGAGAAACCTAGGCCATTATCTGCTGTCAAGCTGGCTACGCAGTCTTGGAATTGATCAGCAGATGTCTCTTGAGGCACATGGGCTGTTTTTAGGAACTTCACCAAGGTTTTCGCATGTGCCTCGGAACATAGTAGTAATGCCAGCATGGAGATTTTGGAGGGAGTTTTCCCCAATTGTTCAACTACATCGCAGTCGCTCCTCTTTATAATTTTTAGGATCTCCTCCATTTCTTTCTTGGAATTTTCGGGGATAGTCAACGGTTGGGCCTTCGTCCGGACAGGCTCAACCAAAATATTATTTCCTCGAGTTTCAACAGTATGAGCGTTGGTAGGAATGATATCAGGGGTTGTAACATCTTTGTCAATAGGAGCACTTGAAGAGATGATTATGGGTACGGAAGTAACCTTTAGAGCAGCCATAGGGATGATCACGGGTCCAGAAACTGCTTTTAGGGGAGCAATTTCTGGAGAAAAGATCCTACCGCTTTGGGTAATTTTACTAGTTTCGGCAATATTGCTGATGTAGGAATCTTCTTCTTTGGAGTTTATCTCTTCGGCAGCCGGCCAGTCTTGTTTGATGCAATGGTAGTAAATGTCCCCTCCGTAATCCCATGGAACAGTTTTGTCTGATTCATATGGGACTGGCCCAGGCATTGTGATTATTAAAGGAGTTGCTTTCGAAACAGATGTAATTCTAACGGGTCTTTTGGTGGAGACCCTAGAAGAATTGGCGGAAATGGTAATGATAGAAACATCTTCAACATGAATAGGTGAAACTGGAGTCTTTTCAAACAAAAACAGTTTTGTCTGATTCATATGGGACTGGCCCAGGCATTGTGATTATTAAAGGAGTTGCTTTCGAAACAGATGTAATTCTAACGGGTCTTTTGGTGGAGACCCTAGAAGAATTGGCGGAAATGGTAATGATAGAAACATCTTCAACATGAATAGGTGAAACTGGAGTCTTTTCAAACAAAATCTCTTTGTTATCTATCAGACACTGAATGCATGTCTTCAACAAAGGACATCCAGTTGGTGAGGATAAGTAGAGATGGCAAACTTCATTACAGCCCGGGAACACACCGGCTTTCAACAAGTTTATCGTAATAGTCGGAAGTGGAGTCATGAGTTTATCAACTGTGGTAACAAACAAATCTTCTTCAATAGAATTGGTATTGTAACCATGTCTAGGCATAGGAGCAGAGATGACATTTGGCTTCTCGGGCGCATCAAACTCAATTTCTTTTGCTTCAATGAGGTCTTGTATTTTGTTCTTCAAGGCCCAACAGTTATTAGTATCATGACCAGGACTTTCAGAGTGATATGCGCAATGGGCATTGGGGTGATAATGAGGGGAGGTTGTATTGGGGTTTTTCAGAGCTTATTTCAAGGTTACCAAATTGGATCTCAGAAGATGCGGTAATACTTGAGACAGAGTCATGTTAATTCTGGTGAATTTCCTGACTGGCCATTCCACCATTGGTTGATTACTTATTTGTTGATCAAATGTAGGCTTTGGGATCATGATAACCCCCACCGTTGGTCGGCGCTCGGCTCTATCTTGGTTCCTTTGTGGATATACAACAACTACCTCTTTCTTCCTGATGAAAGGCTTCCTTACAGCTGTAGAAGAAGATGAATCCTTCTGAATCTTTCCACTTTTTATACCAGCTTTCATCCTCTCTCCGGTTAATATTAGTTCAGTAAAGCCTGCAGATGAACTTCCGATTAAATGGTTGAAGAAGGGGCCAGATAAGGTGCCTAAGAACATGTCCACCAATTCCCTTTCAGACAGAGGGGGTTGAACTCTTCCAGCCAAATCTCTCCATTTTTGTGCGTAATCCTTGAAACCTTCATTGGAAGCCATGGCCATACTCTGGAGTTGAGTACGGGTAGGCGCCAAATCAACATTGTACTGGTATTTCTTGTAGAAAGTTGCAGCAAGATCTTCCCAATTGTGGACATTAGCCCTTTCTAGTTGGTAAAACCAGTCGAGTTGTGTTCCAGACAGACTGTCTTGGAAAAAGTGCACCCATAAGTCTTTATTAGCGGTGTGGGGTTGGATTTTTCTCACATATGATCAGAGGTGCATTTTAGGGCATGACACTCCATCATATTTGGCAAATATAGGCACTTTGAATTTCGGAGGAATCACAATCCCCGACACTAGTCCCAATTCCTCAAAGTCCAAGCCTGAAACCTTTTGGATTTCAACCGCGCTCAACCGCTCTTCGAGATGTCTGTACTTGTCATCAGTTGGAGGGTATTGTTCCTCAGAGTAGTCTTCCTCTTCTTCCTCTTCTTCCGATTTTGACGAGACAACTGTTTCCTTGCCTTTCCCCTCTCCTTCACCGGATGTTGTTGCAAAATCCAAAGTCCTTCTTGTCTGCCCATGAAATCTTCTTCCCATGTTTAAGACTCCGGTTACCTTCTTTGTTTTCTTTTTCCTCTCTTCAGCTAGTAGAGTCTTCAATTCTTCTTGCCCCTTGGCTAGGGTTATGAGCAATTTTTGAAACTGCATATTCTGGACTTTTAGATCTTTCATTGTTTGCTCGAGATCCATCTTACTGAAATAAACAGTAGAGAGATGAGGACACTTGTTGCAAAAGACATGTTTATGCTATGATGAATGATATGTGTATATGCGATGTTTTCAAGGATTTCAAAGATTCAAGTTTGTTTTATACAAAAAGAAACACACGTTATATTAATAAGATAAAGTTTGGGTACATCAATGCCCATTGGGCAAAATAATACAAAACTCTAAGATAGAAAAGTAGTGCGCATCCTCTTTGGTGCAATGTAGGCATTCAGAGTCTGCTCCTCATGAAGTAGCCTAGTGAGTTCCAAAACCTTCTTCTCGCTTGCATAGAATTGGGCTTCGAAAGTATCTCTCTCTCTCCTTTGAGTTGTATCCAATCCCTTTGTAGGTCTTCAAGAGATGTGGGCATGTCAGGATGTAGGATAGTGTATGGAACATCTCCTTCCTTAACAGGCTCAATGATTACCGGGAGAATGGAGGGGTAAGGCATTATAAGACTCTGAGCACGAGTTCATACCCATTTGAGGTAAGGCTCAAGAGGGATGGAATTCTTGTGCCCCAAATTCTTGCTATCCACCTTGTTTAGCATCCTCCAAGCTCGGATAAATCTCTGGCGAATACCTTGATCGTCGTTGTCGTAGTCGAACATCAAACCTTGAATCAGCATCTCGTGCAGGCCATCCCTTCGGGCGTAACCAAACTGTCTTAAGGCTAAACATGGGTTATAGGTGATACCTCCCCTAATTCCAAGTAGATGGACATTAGGGAATTCCCCACAATGGTCGATGATGATAACATTCTCTTTGGATCGAGAGCACCAATGAATGTATGAATGTTTGAGCGTCATCAACCTTTGTGACCACCTTGAACCTTGATCGTTCTTTAAGACTGATTGGGGAAGATGAGAAATAAACCATCTTTCCAAGAGAGGAGTGCAACACATAAGGACACCTCTTTTCCTCATTGTGCGAGTGTGAAAAGAGTGTAGGATATCCCCTAGTAATGTAGGCATCGGGTTGTGTGATATGAAGATTTTGACGGTGTTCACATCTATGAGTTGGTCAGGATTTGGAAACAAAACCATCCCATAGATGAGAATAGCCACAATTTCCTCATAGGCTTGCAAGTCTAAGGAATTCCAACAGCTTTGGGCTTTCTCAAACAAGAACTTTGCTAAGAAGCCTTTGACACCACTCCTAGTTTCCCAATGAGTTGTGACATCAGATGAGTGCAAGTGTAGAGCTTGAGCAATCTCTTCTGGCTTTGGATCTCTTTCCGTACCGTTGAAAGGTAGTTGATTGAGAACGGGAATCCTCAAGAGTTGGGAGAATTCTTCCAAAGTAGGCACAAGTTGATAGTCGGGAAATGTGAAGCAATGGTGTAAAGGATCAAAGAAATGAAAGAGCACCTTCATCATATCCTCATCTGTGTTGGAGGTGACCAAGTTGAGTAGACGTCTATGTCTTTCGGTGAATGGAGAGTTCTCAGGAATCTTTGAAGCTAGCTCCTTAAGTTGTGGAGGAATTCTTACAAGTTTGACTTGAATAGTTTTCCTGCGAAGTGAATCCATATCCTACAAAGCAAGAACAAAGATGAATCCCCAAAATCCTTAAAATGGTTAGTGGATGTATATGATTTTCATGATGTCCATGATGTTATGTACAAGTATGCATATACAAGCAAAGCAAACAAGTCCTTAGTTTAGCCTTGCATGGAGTTTTATAGGTAAGTACCCTCTTGAAGTTTAGTTGGCTTAAACCTGTCCTAGTAATAGTAACCGAGTTCTAAGTAGCTCAATATCACTGGATTGTTTCCTTGGTCATTGTTTCAGCTCAAGCCTCTTTAATTGCGACTGAAATATCCCAAGAAACCAACCCACAATGAGTGTAGTATCGAGTATCTACCAACTTCAGACTGCATCAAAGTCGATCATCTCACTACATCCTAAAGGCCAAGTTTGTCAAGTAAAGGTTCTAGAAGTTCATTAGTGCTTCATGACATCACTCAGCGGCCCCGTATTCTCTTTGATTAACTCAAAGGCTATCGGTACCCACAAATATGTCGCACTAATATAGCTATTGCTTAGACCATGTCGGTATACCCCGCACAGTTTCCACAACGTATTGCTACTTACCTATAATGTATCCCAAATCCGGGTAGAGGATTCAAACCCAAACAAAGAACCATAATGTAAAGCATACAAGTCAATCAATGTAAGAAAGTAAATGTGATCTATCCCTAAGGTAACCCCACTTTTAGAACTTTCCCCAGCAGAGTCGCCATTTCTGTGATACAGTGGGAGAACTAACTTGATTGTTTTGCGTTTTATCGCAAATGCTGCGGTTAGCAAGAGTCGCCACCGACTTTTCTTTTATCCAAAAGGAAAGGTGAAAAAGCACAGGAAAGACTTTTGAGATTGTTTCTTGAGTTCGGGGGGTAGATTATGAAAAGGGAAGGTATTAGCACCCTTTTCATCCATGGTTTTCCATGGGCTCTTAGTTACTTGCTAGATCACTTGCTTTTGTTTGAAGTTGTGCTTTGTGTGGTTTTTTGAAAGCATTTTGTAAAAGAGGCCATTGTTTAGGCAATCTTTGTAATGATTCTCATTCGTAAGAATGTATAGAAAGATGTTTGTCTTTTTGAAAATGTTTTCAATGTTTGTAAGATGTTTGAAAGTGTGTAGGTGTTTGTTTTGAAAATAGCAAGGATATTTGTTTTGAAATGGAGCAAGTAACTAAAAGTAATCTACCTACCCAAATGTCTTTCTTGTTCATTTTCTTTTCCTTTGATATTGTTGTCTTACCATTGATTTGGTAAGCAACCCTATCTTAGGATGTAAACGGGATGGGCGTGGGTCATCATATAGCAATGATTAGCAATGTTGTGAGGTATCTTAGCATTTCTTTTCGAGGGACTAAGATCATTTTGAAAGGCAATATTTATAGCGTCATCGAGGGACTATGATCTTGTATTTCGATTGTTTTTGTTAAGACACCCCACATGCATAACATGATCATTTTTGTACAAGGCAACCAAGTGGAGTAACCCTATGGGTGCTTGTGTGCAAGTGTATCATTTTTATGCTTGATTTTGTCTTGAATTAAAGTTTTCTATTTGATTGGTTTTATCTTTCCATACAAACCCTAATTACTAGCATGTTATATAAAAGCGGTAAATTGCGAAATTTAAAGATTACTACGCTATTACATCACTTTGTGGGAGGGGGTATACAATTGACGAATGGGGATTGCAATAATATAAACCTAATTAATCTATTACAACCAAATTGAATTTATACAAGTATTGGAATAAATAATGTACAAGATAATTTAAATATGTAAAGATATGTAAATGCAAAAGAAGATTTTGTTTTTTTTTATGTAAAATTTTTTAACCTAAGCCTAATAAATAAATCAATATTAAACTTAAATTAATTAAGAAAGGAAATTAGTGTTTAGAAAAGATTTTGATTAAACCCTAATTCTAATTTATTAAAAGGAAATAAATTTATTTAATTTTTTTTATATTGTTGTCTTGAAAATAATATATGGTATTTATGAAGTATTTATGAGGAAAAATAAATATTTAACCTAATTCTAATTTAATTTACAAGTTTATTTAACAAAAATAGATAATATATAACTAAATAAAAATATTTTTTATGAGAAAATAAAATAAAATAAAACAAAATATAATATTTATCATTTTTATATTTTTTATGATTTTTTATTATTAAGAAAATATATTTGATAAAATAAAATGAAAATAAAATAAGTAAATAAAATATTTGGGCGAGGGGTGCTGAAGGCAAATGGGGGGTAAAATGTTTAGCAAAAACAAAAAGAGCCCAAGATCCAAAAAAAAAAGCTCACGCTACAAGAGGACAAAAAATGAAGCAAAATGTGAGAAAAAATGCAAAAGGCAGGCGCCAAGGCTCGAACCCACGACATGTGGCATTTTTGCGCGCTACCTTACTACTGGGGTGGCTGTACATCAGTTAGTCTAAATGAAAACACAAATACATAACACAAAACATTGCCTTGCCTTGTACTTCATCTTCAACCTCTAGCCAGTCGGACCCCCTATAACTTTTTCATTTCTCAACAAAAATGGAAAGTGATAACATGAACATTATGGCATTTTACTTCACGATTCTAACCATGTGCATAACCAAAACTATAAGTCCAAGATCAGAGAGAATTTTGTTGGCCCTAATTCTTAACCTAATTTTTTCAGAAACTTCAAACTTAAAATTCTCTAAACTCAAGCCAAATAAATGCAAACCATGGATATGTGCAGCTTCGTAGCAATGATGTCTACATTTTATATTCACAAATGGAAAGCTAACTATGCATGTATTAAGAGTTAGAAAAACAGAAAACTCACCTTGAAAATGGAAATCGTGTTTTGAAAATGAGCTTGCTTTAGGATGATATGATGATCAGGTTAGCTTCCTTGAACCTCTAGGAAGCTAATGCAATGCTTAGCTTGTCTTGAGGGTGGCTGGAATGGTCTGGAGAAGTCCACCTGTGTTGCTCTGTTTTTGAACTTCAACAATGGGGAAGATGGAGTTACAGTGATGTTTCAGGGTGTGGGATGGTTTACTTGTAAGATAAGGAAGCTTGGGAAAGCAAAAGGTCTGAAAACGCACTAGTGAAATGGAAGATTCAGTTTACAAGTCAGAAATGGCAAGTTTTGAGGCTTGGTATGCAACTTCTGATTCTAGGGTGTTTCAAGGCTTGGGAATTTTGTCTTTTAGTTGCAAAATGATGACTTTATATAGAGAAAAAGATTGGAGGACTTGTGCTTGCTCAGAATTACAAGATCACATGTCTTGCCACATTTCTTGTTTTTGAAGCAAGTGTGAGAAGTGACTTCTTAAGGCATGATTCTGATCTTGTAGGGTGGCTTGAAGCTTTAAACATGTTTTGTTCAGGTTTAGAGGCTTGGTTTGTGCAGAAAGAACAAGTCCAAGGCTCAAGAAATGGAAAAATGCAAAAAGCATGCTTTTCCAAAATGGCAATGTTGTCTTTCTTCCAGAAATGGCTATTTTCTTGTACAATGCATTGAATGTTTGGCTTTAGGGCATGAAACCTTGTGCAATCCATTAATGATGGAGTGACAAACGAGTTTGAGGCCTGAAAAGTGAAGATTGTACAGCCAATTTGCAAATTTGAAAACTCGTTCTTCATGAAAATGACCTATAATCAAAGTGATAAAACCCTAACTTCATCTCTTCGATTCTCCCTACTCAAGAATGATCTCAATGAGTTCTTGGACATTTTGGTAATCTTGTAATGTTCTCTACAACCCATATTTGAAATGCTTTTGAAAATTCCTCTTGGAACTAGGTGAAAAGTTGCCATGAAGTTAGGTCAAAAACTTGCCTAACTATGGCAAAATTTCACTAAGTTATTTTAGTTCATGAGCATGTATTCACAAAATTATATCTTGATATCCAAGCATCTTTAGGAGAAATTATATGAAGCAAAGTTATAGATTTCATGGAGATCTATAACTTTCATGTTGGGAACTTCCTTTGAATCATTTTGTATCATGGTGAAAATTTGGCCTAAAGTTGAGAAAAAATAAGAAATTTTCTATACTTAGAAAATTTTCTAAGTTAAGAAATTTCAAATTTCAAAACAAGATCTTAAATACTTGATTTCTTGATGAAAAAGTTTCACATTTTGACAAGTTTTGATGAATTGTGATCCTTGGTACTTGAATTTGAACAAAAAGTCAAAGTTTGACTTTTCAGTATACAGTTGACTTTTGATCAGTTGACTGAAAAATTCATCTGTCAATCCAATGAATTTGTAATGTTTTGAACCATGCCATTAGGTCAAGATGATGCAATTGAACTCTTGAGATCATTCTTTAAACCAATTGACCATTTGCTAGGTCAAAAATCAGAAATTGCCCTTTCTCAGTCAAAACCCTAATTTTGACCATTTTGCCCTTTTGATGATTTGATCAAATTTCTTGAGGAATTATGGTCCAAACTTGATCAAATGATACATATGAGTCTAAGGCATTGATGTGGATTATAAATTATGAAGTTTTACTGTAAATTGGCCATGGTTGACTTTTTCCCCAATACAGCTGATTTTTAGGTCAACTGTCCAATTGACTGATCAAAAATGTGATTCAAGGCTTGAAACTTGGCATGAGTAATCTTAGGGGTCCATGATGATCCTTGAAATCCATATGAAGAATTGATAGTCCAAAAATCCTTGTGCAAATTCAAACCCTAATTTTGGTCATCAGTACATGAGGAGGTGTCTTGAGTTGATCAAACCCTAATGCAATCTTGAGTTCAAGAGATCTTGTGAGGAAATATTTGATAAGTGAGAGGGTAAATTTTGGGGTACAACACTTTGCAAATGAATTTGAGGGAAATCGCACGAGGGAAATGAGAGATACAAGTTCAAGGTCACAATTGTGTATCAATGGAGTTTTTTGTGCAATTTATGGCTTTTGAGTGTTTGAGAGAGTTTCAGGGTCTTTCAGCTCATGTCTTAGCTTGAAAATAGTGTCTCTATTTATAAGCAAATGGTTTTGAGACTTGAAACAATTCAGAATTTGAATTCACGTGTTTAAGCTCAACATGTGATTTTTTGACAAAACAAGTTTCTATGCCTTTGTACTTGCTATTGTAGAGTGGTTACACTTTAAACAAGCTTGCTTCTGACTTTGTGGATGGATTTTAATTGAAGAGAACAATTTGGGAGCTCAAGAAGCTGACTTTGTGCATAAAGCTTGCTTTACTAGAATGGAAATGGTGATTTTCTCCCTAAAATGGCAAAATGCTTTGGATAATGCTTGAATCAATTGGACAAATGATCAATCAGTTGTGTAAACATTAAATTAAGGAGTGAAAAACAAGTTTGAAGCCTTAAAAGTGAGGATTATGCAGCATGGTTATGGATTTGGTTCATGTTCATCACAAAATATGCCTTGTAAATCAAGTTTGAAACCCTAACTTCTTGCCTTTGATTCTCTTAGCTCAAGTATTATCTCAATGAGTTCTTGGACATTTTAGAAATCTTATAACATCTCCTACAACCTTCATGTTGGACATTTTTGAAAATTCAATTTGGAACTAGATGAAAAGTTTCCATGAAGTTAGGTTAAAATCCTGCCTAACTAGGGCAAGATTTCACTAAGTCTTTTTAGTTTCATGAGCATGTCTTCACAAATTCATAACTTGATATCCAAGAATTTCTAGAAAAAGTTCTTCCCTACAATTTTTTATATCTCATTGAGATCTACAACTTTCATGTTATAAGTTTCCCTTGAATCATCTTGCATCATGGTGGAAATTTGGCACAAAGTTGTGAAAAAATGTGAATATTTCAACACTTAGAAAAATTCTAAGTCTTGGAAATTTTGACTTTTCCAAGATAATTTTTATTTTTCAATTTATTGATGAACAAGTTTCATATTTTGACATGTCTTAATGAATTGTAATCTTCGAAACTTGATTTTGATCAAAAAGTCAAAGTTTGACTTTTCAGTGTACAGTTGACTTTTCATCAGTTGACTGAAATTCAACTATCAATCAATTGATCTTGAGAAATGTTTTGAGCCATTACATTAGGTAAAAATGATGTATTTGAATCCTTTAGATCATGTCTTAAACCAATAAGTCATTGGTTAGGTTAAAAGTCAAAAATTGCACCTTCTTAGTCAAAACCCTAATTTTGACCATTTTGCCCTTTTGATGATCTGATCAAATTTCTTGAGGAATTGTGATCCAAACTTGATCAATTTACATATATGACTTCATGATGTTGATATGGATAAAAAATTATGAAGTTTGACTGTAAATTGACCACAGTTGACTTTTCCCCCAATATAGTTGATTTTAGGTCATCTGATCAATTGATTAAGCAAAAATGTGATCCAATACTTGAAACTTGACATGAGAAATCTTGAGGGTTCCTAATGATCCATTATATTCATATGGGGCATTAAACTTTCAATTTTCCTTGTGAAAACTCAAACCCTAATTTTCAGTTGTCAGTGTTAAGGAAGTGTCTTGAACTGATCAAACCTTGTGTAGTCTTAAACCAAAAAAGGTCTTATGAGAGATTTCTTGAGAAATGAGAGGGAAAATTTTGGGGTACAACACCTTATCATTAATTTTCCTCTTTCAAATTAAATCTCATAGTATTAGCTAACCACTGCTTTGAACGACACAACAATCGGGCTCCTAAAACTAAAGTTATGAACAACTCAAGAAAATCCAAAACAGCCTCTGTCTCTGCCATCAATTGCCCGACAAAGCCCTGTGTCACCCAGTGACACTGCTTCTCGCAACCCTTTTCCCGAGGACACTAGGAGAGATGCGTACCTGAGGCCAGCTCCCAAAATATGCCTCCTTCTCGCCCCTGCCTTCGCCCGACAAAGCTCCATCGCCCGACGATCTTCTGCAAACATGGTTTTCCTGTTTGCGATTCTGCACTATATCAGATCAATTTTTCTGTGCTTTTAATATATTATTGGTCCTAAAAAGTTGTCTAAACACTTGGTTTCACTACCTTCCAATTCATCACAATGCACCACTATCTACACATCAATTACAGGTCATATTTCATCATTAAATCCTCTAATCCTAATGTCCATTACTTGTAGGTTTTAGGTTGAGGTTTTATGGTATCATCATCATAGCAACATAATTCATCAATAACACTCACAATCATAACATCACAATTTCATGTATAACCACATAAAACACATCAATCAAATCAAACAAAACATATCATGCATCAAACATATAAAACAACCTAAGAGGGAAAGAAACCCTCACTACCCTCTCATGTAAAATCACCAATTATAGAATCCATTCACCCCCTTACCTTAATTCAAAGCTTTGATCCCCCTAAGGTTGTGTATTCCTCTTGACCTAGATCTCCTCTTCTCTTCTCTCGTTCTACGATCCGATCTATTTTGTCGTGTTCTCACTTCCTTGTTTTCTAATAATTAGATTTAGACCCCTAATACCTATATCCCAATTATACCCCTATTCCATTTAATTAATTATTTAAATACTAATATTATAAATACCTTTTTATTCATAATAATAATAATAATAATAAATAATATAATAATAATACTAATAATACCAATATTACTAATATTCTCTATTCACCACATATTCCCTACACTTTTAGTCATACACCCCTTAACTTCTAATTCCACAAATTGCATCACATAACATCATAAAATACATAAAGACATCACATCGTCGAATTATTTTAAATAAAAATAATCCTAATCGAGTCGGGGTGTTACACTTTGCATGGTGGGGAATGGATATCCTCGGCCCATTCACCCAAGGATCGTACCAGAATAAATATTTGATCACCGTCGTCGACTACTTCACAAAGTGGATAGAGGCCGAGTGTTGTACCCCAAAATTTGCCCTACTTTTTCTCAAGACATTTTCTCACAAGGATTTTCAAAAGGTCAAGTTTACACAAGTACAATTGGATTTTTGGCTCTCAAGCATCAAATCAAAGAAGAGCAAGTTTGTCTTGATTCATAAGCTTCGATTGGGCATCTAAAATCCTTCGAGTAAGCTTTATTTCACAAGCTTCGATTGGGAATTTGGCCTCCTTTGATACAAACTTGGGTCACAAGCTTCGATTGAGCACTCGATCTCCTTCGGTCAAGTTTAATTCACAAAGCTTCGACTGAGTGTTTGCTGCTTCAGGTTTGCTTTCGGTTCACTAGGCAAATACTTCCTTCGTGCCTGGTTCGATCCATTAGGAAATGGCCTCCTTTGTGCCTTCTTTGATCCATAAAGCAATGGCCTCCTGCATGCAAGCTTCGATTAAGCATTGGCCTTTTAGTGTCTGCTTTGATCCACAAGACAAGTGCTTCCTCTGTGCTTGCTATAGCAGTAGAAATGTTTAAGACTAAGCCATTGAATTGACTAGACTTATACAGATCAAAATAAAAAATTACCACCGCGCTTTATTGTTTCCAAAGGAATGGGAAAAGAGCGAGTAACCAAAAAAGAGGGGGAAAGATTCAAGGTAAGGGGGTTGGTTATGCAAAGGTAAGTTATTAACACCCTAAACATCTATGGTACTCCACATGAACCTCCTTGTAAAAATCTGTATATTTTGGCTATAAAATGTTGTGTGTAAAACAGATGGTGGAGGTGAGAGAAGAAATATTTTTTTTATGATTTTTGCACCTGTTGCGGAGAAGAAAGATCATAGCATCGACGTTCACTGACAGTGAACTACCAAAGTTCACTGAAGGTAGCAAAAAGATAACAAGTTTTCCCCAAAATTCTGGCGTTTCACCTAGAACGGGTCTCAACATCTTCTTTAGCCGAGGCACTCCGCCTGGAAAGGGTAATATAAGTTGTCTTAAATAAAGAGACTACCACTTGCAAAGATTTATCAACGAACTGTCTCTGTGATATTGAAAGACTTGCCACCCACTGGAGTAATTTGACAACAAACTGCAAACTATCCACTCATAGAGAAGATAGCAAAAAAGTAACGTCGACTCTTACAGGGAAGTACAAGTTGCTCAAATAAAGAGACCTGCTACTTGCTGTTATGGAGGATTGAAAAATGATTTTCTGGGGAAAGCAATATGGCTTCCTGGGGAATGAATCATGACTTCCTGGGGAATGAATCATGACTTCCTGGGGAAATGCCAACATATTCCTGCTGAGGATAAAGTCTTCTCGTGCCAAAATAAATGCACATTCTCAAACCAATGCTCGAAGCTTGCAGAAAATCCAAAGTAATAATATTGCTGGGAAATAAAGATTCAAACCAGAAATAAACTATAATGAAACAGTCAACTAAAATACATCCTTTGAGAAATAAACTCAAGAGGGAAACCCAATCTATCCATACAAAGAGTTGTACAGGAAACTAAAGCAAAAATCTTCCACGAGGGATAACTCGGTAGGGAAATTGAAAGAATATACACTTTCTGCTTAAGGCCGAACTCTATTGGAGAGAGGACAATACAACTCTGCAAAACAGGGTAATATGTCAACAAAATATTAACGAATGTGAATGAGCAATGATTTGCTAAATTTAACTATGCATGATGTATGTATGTATGAATATATGAGTGTTTTCATGTATATGCTGACAAAACAGGCATATAACACTGGGAGTAACCAAGCAAAACCAACTCGGGCACAATCAATACTTGGCTACATCACATCTAAGATGAATTATCCTATTTCTTAAAGTCATTAGTAATTGTCTTTCTATTTTTTGTTCATTTGTAAATAGTAGTTACGTTCAAATGCATATGTTCAAAATAAATCATTGGACGTTTTTGTAAACAAAACACAGAAATAAAGAAAAACAGATAGTTTTGGACTTTCAAAGGGATATCTTTGTATTAACTTGAATAAGTATTTTTTGTACAACGAGACGAAAATTCTAGTAAGAGAACGTCGTCGTAGAAAAACGAAAATTAATACAAAGAAAAGATAGTTATATGAAACAATCCCATGGGGTTCCCATTCTGCTATAGCCTTTGTGTCTCTGAGCGTCTTGTCCACTTTCTGCCTTGTCTGAAGCTGATTGGATTGATTAGAACCGTTTGAGCTTGTCAGTCGATGTTAAAGATTGTATGTAAGGTGATCCAAGCGGGACATAGTCATACGCTTTAATTCCCTAACTTTTTCCTGGACCGCCCTTTCGGGTTTTCAGTCCACCGGGATACCCTTTTTTCCTAAGCCGCCCTTTCGGGTTTTCAGCCTGCCGAGTGTACAGATTTTTTTGTGTTTTATCCCTAACTTTTGCCCGAACCTTTGTGGTTCGCCGGGATGCCCTAATTTTTTCCTAGGCTGGTCGACCTAGCGGGTCTTTATGCGTAGTATCTTTTGACTATGTCTGCGTTCACAGAGTGTGAAAGATCGTCGCCATCCATAGTGGTTAAGATCATTGCTCCACCAGAGAATATGCTTTTGATCACAAATGGTCCTTCGTATGTAGGAGTCTATTTTCCCCTGGAATAACCTTGTGGTAATATGATACGCTTGATTACCAAGTCACCAACCTGATATACCTGACATCTGACCTTTTTGTTAAAAGCTTTGATCATCCGTTTTTGGTACATCTGGCCATGACAGACAGCCCTAAGCCTCTTCTCATCAATCAAGTTCAACTGGTCAAGCCAAGTTTGGATCCAATCATCTTCATTCAGCCCTGCATCCTTTATGATTCTTAGAGATGGTATTTGGACTTTAATTGGTAGGACAGCTTCCATACAGTATACCAAGGAGAAGGGAGTTGCCCCTGTTGATGTGCACGCCGTGGTACGGTAACCATGGAGAGAGAATGGTAGCATCTCATGCCAATCTTTGTAGGTCAATGTCATTTTTTTATGATCTTCTTGATGTTCTTATTTGCGGCTTCGACAGCGCCATTCATCTTTGGCCGGTAAGGGGAAGAATTATGGTGCTGGATCTTGAATTGCATGCACAGTGCAGTGTTCATAGTATTGTTGAGATTTGTACCATTGTCTGTGATAATTCTCTCCGGGATATCGTACCGATAGATGAGATTCTATTTGATGAACCGGGCCACAACATTCTTGATAACAGAAGCAAAAGAAGCTTCCTTAACCCACTTCGTGAAGTAGTCAATGGCCACTAAGATAAAGCGGTGTCCATTAGAAGTTGTAGTTTTGATTTCTCCAATCATATCGATGCCCCAGATCACGAATGGCCAGGGAGCAGTCAGGACATTTAAAGGAGCTGGAGGCACATGTACTTTGTCAGCGTAGATCTGACACTTGTGACAGGTTCGCGAATGCTGATAGAAATATGCTTCCATGGTAGACCAATAGTATCCTGTCTGTAGGATCTTTTTAGCCATCATATGCCAACTAGAATGGGTTCCAAAAGTGCCTTCATGCAGATCGGCCATGATCTTTTCTGCCTCAACCTTGTCTACGCAACGAAGCAAAACAGAGTCGTGGTTGCGCTTGTAGAGAATACCATTACTGAGGAAGAACTTAGCAGAGAATCTCCTCAAGAAATTCTTATCATTGACTGAAGCTCCTTCCGGATATTCTTGGGCCTCGAGATACCTCTTAACTTCATGGAACCAAGGTTGGTCCACTACTTCTTCAATATCGATCTCGTGACAGTAAGCTGGTTCATCCATCCGTTCAATGGTGATCTGGGGAGCCTCATTATCCCATTTGAGTTTAAACATGGATGACATGGTGGCTAGCGCGTCTGCTAGTTGATTTTGCTCTAGTGGAAAATGCTCAAAGGTAATTTCCTCGAAATATGGGATTAATGTCAACACATGTTCTTTGTAGGGGATAAGGTTAGGGTGTTTCGTGTCCCATTCTCCTTTGATCTGACTGATGACCAAAGGTGAATCTCCAAACATACTTAAGGACTTGATTCCCAAATCTATGGCAGCTTTGAGACCAAAAATACACGCTTCGTATTCTGCCATGTTATTTGTACAGTTGAAGCACATTCTTGTAGTGAAGGGAGTATGACATCCTTCAGAAGATATGATTACAGCACCTATGCCATTGCTGAGTGCATTGGAGGCTCCGTCAAAAACTAGGGTCCATCGGGATCCTTGTTCAGGTCTGTCATATGGTCTGAGTTCTTCACAATTGTTTATCATCATGATATCTTCATCTGGGAACTCGAATTTCATGGACTGATAGTCATCCACAGCTTGATGAGAAAGATGATCAGCTAGCACACTGCCCTTTATTGCTTTTTGGGTGGTGCACTTAATGTCGTATTCAGTCAGAATCATCTGCCATCTTGTTATTCTCCCAGAGAGGGCAGGCTTCTCAAATATGTATTTAATTGGATCCATCTTGGATATCAATAAGGTAGTATGGATCAGCATATACTGTCTTAGTCGGCGAGCATCCCATGCCAGAGCGCAGCAATTTTTCTCGAGCAGTGAATATCTTGTTTCACAGTCAGTAAACTTTTTGCTCAGGTAGTAAATAGCACGCTCTTTTCGGCCAGACTCGTCATGCTGCCCCAGCACACACCCCACTGAATTTTCCAAAATAGTTAGATACATGATTAAAGGTCTTCTCTCGACTGGCGGAATCAAAACAGGTGGCTCTTGTAGGTACTCTTTGATCTTGTCGAAGGTAGCTTGGCATTCATCATTCCATTTGACTACTTGATCTTTCTTCAGTAATTTGAAGATTGGTTCACAAGTAGCAGTTAGGTGAGAAATGAATCTGGCGATGTAGTTAAGTCGTCCTAAGAATCCTCTGACTTCCTTCTCGGTGCGAGGAGCAGGCATTTCTTTTATTGCTTTCACTTTGGCAGGGTCCACTTTGATACCTTTACTGCTAACAACGAAGCCTAGAAGTTTACCAGACCTTACCCCAAATGTGCATTTATTTGGGTTCAACCTTAGCTTGTATTTCTTTAGTCTCTCAAACAGTTTCTGCAAATGGTCAAGATGTTCCTCTTCATTTTGAGATTTGGCTATCATGTCATACACATAGACCTCTATTTCATGATGGATCATGTCGTGAAAAAGAGCTACCATGGCGTGTTGATAAGTTGCCCCAGCGTTCTTCAACCCGAATGGCATAACCTTATAACAGAAAGTGCCCCACTGTGTGACGAAGTTCGTTTTCTCCATGTCTTCAGGCACCATTTTGATTTGATTGTAGCCTGAGAAACCATCCAAATATGAGAACACTTTATGTTGTGCGGTATTTTCAACCAAAATATTGATATGGGGAAGTGGGAAATCATCCTTAGAGCTTGCCCTATTCAAATCTCGGTAATCCACACACATGCGTACTTTGTCATCCTTTTTAGGCACTGGATAAGAGGTGACTGCTAAGAATCCGGTGTTGAACTGTTTCATGACTTCAGCCTTGATCTTCTCTGACGTGTCTGGCCTCATGCGACGGACTTTCTGTTTTATCAGAGGGCAGTCTTCTTTTGTCGGTAGACGATGGACTATGATATCAGCATCAAGTCCTGGCATGTCTTCATACGACCAGGAAAAGACCTCAACATAGCCATGTAGTAACTGAATTAAGCGCTTCTTGACACTAGATTCCAGATTGGCTCCTACCTTGACTTCTTTCTTGTCCTCTTCGGTACCTAAGTTAACTGTGTCCATTGGTTCTTCGAGTGGATGTATGGTCTTTTCTTCCTATTGAAGTAACCTGGCTAATTCCCCTGGCACTTCACAATCTTCCTCACCTTCGTCTTCGGCTTGGTAGATCATATTTTCAGAGTCATAATAGACCATAGCAGAATCGTTACCCATGGGATCCTGAGTGGATGTAGATCTGCATTTTAATATGTAAGTGTGTGTAAGAGCATAGCTATCTTTGAAAGAAATAAAAATGTAGAAAAAGAAAGACAAAGAGCATAAAGTTTGTATGCAAAAACGTCCATGATTCATTGATGACATATGAAAATTAAATAACAACCCTCACAAATGGATTGTTGTGCCTCGGGTAAGACACAAGGTTTTAAAAGTCTGAATTGTTTAATTATTACAGGTCTGACAAAAATTTAAAGACAATTATTGTTGGATAAAAGTAATTGGGACAAAATCTTTAGCTTCCCAGTTGGTGAGTCCTCCGTTGATAGTTGGGAAAATCCATTCCTCCAGGTCACAACCATCATCATTATCCTCCACTGTGTTGATTCCATGGTTGTTGATCTTCAAAGGTGGTCCCTCAGTACGAGCATGATGAACAACTTTCTGAGCTCCTGAAGTGAAACCCAAACCAAATTTGTCAGACTTGTAAGGGATATCTAGGAGTTGGCCCCTAATAGTGCACCCACCTTCTTCGACCACTGCCTTGTCATCTTTCAGAGAAGACATCTTTAACGGAGGTCTCGTAATCTACAGCACTTGGGAAACAACCTTGGTAGTTGCCATTGTTTGGGGAACTTCCTTGAAATGCTGAAATGGAGTTTCAATGAATTCACCATCCAATTCCACGTATCTGAAGGAGGTCAAGTGACTGACCATATATTCCTCTTCTCTATGGACAGTAATGATTTTCCCTTTGGTTGGGTATTTTAACATTTGATGCAATATGGAGGTGACGGCACCAGCGTCATGAATCCAAGGTCGGCCTAATAAACAAGAATAGGAAGGGCGAATGTCCATCACGTAGAAAGTTGAATCAAAGGTTTGAGTTCCAACTTTTATGGGGATGTCCACCTCTCCATGCACCATCCTCTTTGATTCGTCGAAAGCCCTTACCACTATGTTGCTGGGTTTTAAGGTCAGGCTTTCACAGTCTAGTCTATCAAGAGCCTTCTTAGGAAGCACATTCAGAGACGGACCAGTATCAACCAGGACATGGGCCAAAGTTGTGCCCCTGCATTCGACAGAGACATGTAATGCCCCGTTGTGTTTCCTCCCTCTAGGTGTTAGGTCAGCATCAGAAAATCCTAAACCATTGTCAGCGGTCAAACTGGCCATACAGTCTTGGAACTGGTCAGCAGAGGTTTCTTGTGGCACATGGGCAGTTTTAAGAAATTTCACCAAGGCCTTTGCATGAGCCTCGGAGCACAACAGTAAAGCTAGCATAGAAATCTTTGACGGAGTCTGCCCCAGTTGTTCGACTACGTTGTAGTCACTTCTCTTTATAATTTTAGAAGTTCTTCCATCTCCTTTTTAGAGGCCTCTGGGATAGATACCGGTTGCGCCTTCGTCTAGACAGGCTCAACCAGAATGCCTTTGCCCAGAGTCTCGACCGACTCGGCAATAGGAGTGTCAGCAGGGGTAACCACGGGAATTGTAGCAGTAGTGTCAACAGGAACAACAGTAGGGATGATCACAGGACCGATAATAGTTTTCAGAGGAGCAATCTCGTGAGAGAATACTCTTCCATTTCAGGTTATCTTGCTGGTTCTCGCAATATTACCGATTTCAGGGTCAGTCTTCTCAAACATTGAGTCTTCATCAGCCAGCTAATCTTGTTTGACGTTGTGATAGTAAACGTCACCCCCATAGTTCCATGGGACAGTTTTATCTGATGAGTACGGGATTTGTCCCGATGCAGTAATTATCAGTGGAGTCACTTTAGGAACTGATGTAATCCTAACGGGTCTTTTGGTGGAGACCCTGGAAGGATTGGCGGAAATGGTTATTATTGAAACATCTTTGTAAGAAATGGTCGAAGCGGGAGTCTTTTCAAACAAAATCTCTTTGTCATCCATTAGGCGTTGGACACCTGCTTTTAATAAGTGACAACCAGTTGGTATGGATAAACAGAGGTGACAACCTTCACCACAGCCTGGAAATAAACTGGCTTTCAACAGGTTCCTCTTGACAGTCAAAAGAGGAGTAACAAGTTCATCAACAATAGTAACAAACATATCGTCTTCAACAGCGTTAACATCACGACCATGCTTGGGCATAGGAGCGGTGATAACATTTAGGATTTCAGGAGCATCAAATTCAATTTCTTTTGCTTTAACAAGGTCTTGCACCTTGTTTTTCAAAGCCCAACAGTTGTTGGTATCATGGCCTGGACTTTCTAAATGGTAAGCACAATGAGCATTAGGGTGGTAATGAGGAGATGCAGTGTTGGGATTTTTCAGGGCTTCCTTCAAAGTTACCAGATTAGATCTCAATAAATGTGGCAGGACTTGAGACAGCGTCATATTTATCCGGGTAAATTGTCTTACCGGTCTTTCTGTTCTAGGTTGGTTGCTCCTTTGTTGAGTAGGTGCAGGCTTAGGGATCATGATGGGCCCTACCATTGGACGGCGTTCAATTCTGTCTTGATTCCTTTGAGGGTAAACAGCACTGTGATCGGTGGATCTGGAACTGACTGTTTTAAAGCTGGTTCGCGAAATGTCGCGGAAGCAAGAGTCGCCACCGTCTTTTATTTTCTCCAAATGGAAAGGACAAAAGCACAGAAAAATTCCTTAAAAGAGCTTGCTCTCGGTTCGGGAGGTAGGTTATAGAAAGGGAAGGTATTAGCACCCTTTCTATCCATGGTTATCCATGGGCTCTTAGGTATTTGCTCAATGTGTTTTCAAAAATGTTTGCTTACTTTTCAATGTGGGTTTCAAAAATATTCTTTGAAAAGTTTCAATTCAACTCGTACGTCAGAGCGTTTGAAGAGTTTGTTTTGAAAGTTTTTGAAAGTGTGTTGGTGTGAAAAG
The DNA here is from genome assembly GCA_948472305.1 of Vicia faba. Classification (NCBI taxonomy): domain Eukaryota; kingdom Viridiplantae; phylum Streptophyta; class Magnoliopsida; order Fabales; family Fabaceae; genus Vicia; species Vicia faba. The sequence goes on along the minus strand of OX451737.1, from coordinate 1,706,797,718 downwards.
TATTTTGATTTGTTTGAAATTAGAGCAAGTACCCTTGAGAACCTACCTACCCTAAGGAATTCGTCTGTGTAAAAGTCCTTGAATGCAGTGCCATCCCACCATTGAGAGGTAGGTAGCACCACCGTTGGAGGTGTTCGGGTCAATTCGAGTTTTAGGGACGTGGTGGTCACCAGAGCAACAGTAGGACACCTTAGAAGCTACCCTTATGCCATTGATCCTTTATTTTCCGAGGCAACCGTTTTGAGGCAACTGGATCATGTCATGGACATAAGGACTTACTAAAACGTCCTATACTCGACGACCACCTTTCGAAAGGCAACAGTGAGGCGTACCCTAGGGGTGGTGTGTGCGAATTGTGTGTCACTTTCAGTTTATTGTTTGTCTTGTCATGCATTGGTGATCTAACGATTCGATTTTATTTTTTGGGCATTCATTCTTTCATGCATATTTATTAACAGTTATATATTTGCGAGAAAATAAATCTAAACTATTACAACTGGCGCGGGTCCACATCGCCAAAAAAACCGAACCCGATTTGACTGAAAATAAATAAAGCGAATAAATAAAAGTGCGAGAATTTTAAATTACATGGCTTTGGGGCATATACAGAATTATTTAAACAATATAAAATAAATGCGCGAAATAAAGAGATTAAACAAAATTAGGGCGTTGGATCCTTTTACAAACAATTAAAATTAATCAAGGAATCTAAAATTAAAATTAGATGAAAAATGGTATTTTTGTGTTTTTTAGATTTAAAAGAAAAAAAGAAAAATTAATTAAAATTAAAATGCTAAACCCTAGTTCTAATATTTTTTAAGTTTATTTAGGAAAATATTGACTTTTAACCTAATTTAACTCTAAATTAATTTATGTACAATTTTTAATCATAAAAATAAAAATAATAAATAATAATATTGTGAGAAAAGGAACAATTAAAAAAAGATATAAAAAATTAATAATTAACCTAATTCTACATTTTTTGGATTTTTATTATGAAAAAGAATTAAAATTAAAACTTAATTAAACTAAATGATTTACATTTTAATTTATTTATAAAAGTAATCAAAGCTAATTATATTTTTTTTTGTCCTTTCTGTATTTTTAATGTTTTTTTATATTTTTGTAAGAATTAATTAAATCAGAAAATAAAATACACAAGTAAATTTAAAAATAATAGAATATAAAGAAAATTAGAAAAAAAGAAAAAAAAAGATAGAACCAGGGGGGTGTGGTCCCAAATTTGGAGGTGTAGGCCTGGTGATTTTGGCCCATTTGCATTGTGAATTGGTTGACTTTCTAAGCCACGTGCACGCCTGTTGACTTGTCCTCATGGTATCCCTTGATTCTGAGCCCTTGGATGATCATCTGGGCCACGTATGCGTTTGGATCATGATGGCCTATGGTGCACCTGGACATTAGCAAAGCACAGAATCTTGTTTTGAAAAATAATATGGAATTTTACAAGGCCTGGGATTCGAACCCAGGTCATAAGCATTGCAAGCGTTTCCCTCTGCCACTGAACCATTTGTGTTTCATTTAATATATAATATAATATAAATAATAAAAAAGAAAAGTGACACAGCTCTTGAGACGCGCGCGAACTTTTAAACCTCCCAATCCCTGCATGCCACCACATCATCATCCTCGTTCTTCTTTTTTTTCTGAAACACACAAGCAATAAGCAACGGTTTTAACCCGTTGCTATAGAAGGCATTTTAGAAAATAGCGATTAGGATCCTGTTGGACATAAATTGTTCGCGAGGCATGCTTCTTGTTCGTTGGAGCATGCTGATTGTAATGGTAGTGGTCTTGAGGCTTGATTTTACTCCATTCTAAAAGCCCTAATTCAAAAAGCTGGAAAACCTAAAAAACGCGCATGGTGGATTCTTATATGCAGTGCAAAAATCAAATTGAATATAAGGGTTAGCTTGGAAACTTTGTAAGGAACACGAATATGTAATTAAAATGCAGTGAAGATGCTTAAAATGGGGAATACGATTTCAAATATTATGCTGTACAGTTGGACTTGTAGCTACCGTTTCAGGGGGTTTTGATTGAGGTTAAGGGTTGGAATGTGTTCAGTGACGCCTCAGGATGCTAATGGTATATGAATCAAGCCTTGAAAAATCCCCTAGTAGTGATTTCAGTTTTGCATTATATGGCCAAAATTTCAAATTGTCCAATGGCTTTTGAGCGAGCCTTTTGCTATGTTCTAGTTAGGGTTGGACTCAGTGCATCTCATGGAAGGGAATTGGTTTGTTTTTTTTGACCTAGATTCAAGCTTGGGAAAGAATTGGTCTTAGGGTTTCTTCCATTAACCATTTTCCTTCTTTTTAGCCAAAACCTAGACCTAGTATGCAAATGAACCCTAGCCTGATTTCTTGAGTTGGTTCATGATACATAGGAATTGTCCAAGTTCACATGACACCATTCCATTGGTTTTTAAATTTTATTTGAATTTTCAAAGAATTAAAATGAATTAAATCATCAAAAATTAAATAAAATAAAAAAATCAATATTTGGTCTTGAAACTAATCATGGGCCACGTGTGTGGCATGACAAGGATGGACCAAGTGGAAAAAATGGGGCCCTTTTGTCAAAAATTGGATTTTCAAAGATAGTTGACTTTTGCCATTTCACAAAATTTTCCCAACTTCTACAAGGCATAACTTGCTCAATTTTTAAGCTTTTCACATGTTCTTGGACATTTTGGAAAGGTCTTTGAGTCCTTTAACCAATGCCTTTGGTCCCATGTCATTTTGATTTACCAATATCAAGTTATGGCCTTTGACTTAAAGTCCCTTTTTGTTGACTTTTGAAAATGACCTGTAATGTTGAAATTGATAACTTTTTGTGAGAGCATTTCTTGGACTTGAAGTATGAAGATGAGTTGTAGGAAATGTCTTTCTCTTCAAAATGAGCTTTGGATGGAATTTTTCTGATAATCCATGTGAAAGTTATGCCCTGGTCAATTTCAGTTGACTTTTTCAGCTGTCCAAATATAGCAACTTTTGCATCTTTGATGATTTCTGAGCCAAATTTTGAGAATCATGATCAAGCATTGATAAAATGATGTTTGTGGCTTCAAAATGATATATTGACCAAAAATTTGAACTTTTGACTGCTAAATGACCATTTTGCCCCTACAGTTGACTGTAGTGCAATCTAGGGTTTTGACTGTGCAATCTTGAGCTGAATGCCTTGAAACTTGATATGGGGATGCTTGACCATGTTTGTAAGCATATGAGACTTGATTGAGCCCTTGAAAACTTCCTTTTCTTGATCAGACTTGAAACCCTAATTTTGACTGTATGGAAGACTGTTGCACTGCACAACCCTTGGGGAACTTTCTAGCTTGGCTTGGCAATTTCTTGAGGAATATGGGAGGGCAAATTTTGGGGTATAACAGTTGCCCCTGTTCAATCTTCTTAGACCTGAGGATGCAGATTGGCTGACGTGCCTTTCGTAATCCGAGGGTAGAAGATGATTGGACACTAGAGTGCCCGGAAATTTGCGCTCACATGTTAGCAATGATGGTGGAATGGGCTTATAGATGCCATCTGGATGTTTTATTGCGTAGGAGATTCCTTGGAGAGAACCTGCATACCTGCAAAACAGAAAATGAGTACCTGACACGTTGCAGGAGCTGAGTCTGGAACTTCAAACGGCGATGAAAGAACCAGGGATGATTACTTCCTTAGCATGAATGGTAAGAGAGCCTTGGGCGACTTTAACTTCAACTACGCTCATTGAAAAAAATCTGGGGTGTCTTCTACTGGGATAAGAATCAGGGAGATCTTAGGGTCGATCTGACTGAACCAGAGAGGCCTTGGACTGGATAAGCAATCAGGAAAATCTTGGGACGATTTAACTGAACCGGTCTAGGTCTTGAAATGTCTTCAAAGGGATAAGCATCAGGAAAATCTTGGGACGATTTAACTGAACCGGAGAAGGCCTTTGACTGAACCAGTCTAGGTCTTGAAATGTCTTCAAAGGGATAAGCATCAGGAAAATCTTGGGACGATTTAGCTGAACCAGAGAAGGCCTTTGACTGAACCAGTCTAGGTCTTGAAATGTCTTCAAAGGGATAAGCATCAGGAAAATCTTGGGACGATTTAGCTGAACCAGAGAAGGCCTTTGACTGAACCAGTCTAGGTCTTGAAATGTCTTCAAAGGGATAAGCATCAGGAAAATCTTGGGACGATTTAACTGAACCAGAGAAGGCCTTTGACTGAACCAGTCTAGGTCTTGAAATGTCTTCAAAGGGATAAGCATCAGGAAAATCTTGGGACGATTTAACTGAACCAGAGAAGGCCTTTGACTGAACCAGTCTAGGTCTTGAAATGTCTTCAAAGGGATAAGCATCAGGAAAATCTTGGGACGATTTAACTGAACCAGAGAAGGCCTTTGACTGAACCAGTCTAGGTCTTGAAATGTCTTCAAAGGGATAAGCATCAGGAAAATCTTGGGACGATTTAACTGAACCAGAGAAGGCCTTTGACTGAACCAGTCTAGGTCTTGAAATGCAGCTTGAGAACTTAACTGGATCTTCCCTGAAAGGTAAAAGTCAGTCATATGCAATGCATGATATGGATCAAGCAATGATGTTCTCAACATAAATGAGATTTGTATGATGCAGTGCGTTATGCATGCTATAATGCTGTATGTGATGTTTTATGTATGTTTTCTTCTAGGAAAATGAATCCTTGACGGGTGCCGGGAAGTCGTATCCCGGGCTGATGTCGAAGAATAGATTTTGCTTCCGCTGGGGATGATAACTACAAGGATACCGGTAGGAGAAGATGACTCCGTTGCGGAATAAACTTGGCAAATGGAGGATTCTGCGGGGAGAAAAGATACTCTAGCGACCATGCTGGGAAGCAATACTCTGTGGGAAGAGTGATGCCTTGCTGAATGTTGATAGTAGCTCTGTTGGGGATACCGTTGTCGTATTGGAAGTGTGAATAGACTTCGCTGGGGATAGGAAAGAACTACGTTGACGACGACCTTTCCTTGGCTTTTGGCTGAGGATAACCCAGTTATATCCTGTTAAGGAAATAACTCTTTGAACAAAGCCGGACGACGCGTTCATGCTCTGCGAGGGGATAAGCTTCCAGAATTTACTGGGGACAAGCTTACTGCTTGGGAAGATGAATTCCATCTTTCCTGGGGAACTTGGATGGGACTCTCCTGGGGATGTTTTGATATGCTGGGGAAGTGATTCCTTTGAATGTTGATGTATGCCGCCGGGGAACAATCTTTAGACCAAGATTGCCGGGGATGCTTGTTAAGAATATATGCTGCTGGGGAATATTGGGATCTATTGGAGGATACCCAATTTCCTTGATACTTGTTAACTTTGTTTGGGGAAGAGTGCACTAACTTGCTGTCCTCTGGGGAATTTAAGATGTCTGGTTAGGTTCTTTAGCTGAACCTACCTTGGTACCTTGGAGGATAGAACAATTAGACTGCTCAGACAACTCTTTATTGCCCCTGTTTCTAGTGTCACCTGCAATTAATTCTTTGTTTCGTATGTAAATATTTATGAGCTAGCAAATTATTGTCAATGCATATATCACAAATTGAACCTTGGACGTTCTTCGCAAAACAAAACAGAAAAAGAAAAACACTTGGCACGTTTAACTGAAAAGTATATTTGTATTGATTTTGAATAGCCTGTGAATAGGGGTTTTGTGTACAAGAGGCTGACGTCCTGGTAAGCGGAATGTCGCCGAGCAAAAGAGTTCATTACAAGTTTTGTACAAAAGAAAATAAAACAGCTGTGTGAAAGATGAATGATCCACTGGGTTTCAACTCTGCTATCGCCTTTATACTCCGTGCGTCTCATCACTTGATGACCTTGGTTGAAGGTGAAGCTGACTGATCGAAGCCGTCTTGACGTAGATACCGGATTCTGGATGCAAAGTGATCCAATGAGACATAGTATTACGCTTTTATCCCTAATTTTTGCCTGGACTGCCCTTTCGGGTTTTCAGTCCACCGGGATACCCCTTTTTGCCCAAGCCGCCTTTTCAGGTTTTCGACTTGCCGGGTGTACAGATTTTTCATTTTCATCCCTTCATTTTGCCCGAACCCTTTTGGTTCGACGGGAAGCCCTAATTTTTGCCTAGACATGTCAGCCTAGCGGGTCTTTTTTCATGCGTAGTATTTTTTAACTATGTCTGCATTGGCGGGGTGAGGAAGGTCGTCACCATCCATGTTGGTTAATATCATTGCTCCCCCTGAGAACACATGCTTAACCACAAATGGCCCTTCGTACGTAGGGGTCCATTTGCCCCTTGGATCACTCTGAGGAAGGATGATTCGCTTGATCACCAGATCCCCGACTTGATATTCCTGTGGTCTGACCTTTTTGTTAAATGCCCTGATCATTCGTTTCTGATATGTCTGACCATGACAGATAGCAGCAAGTCTTTTTTCGTCAATAAGGTTGAGCTGATCAAGTCGTGTCTGGATCCAATCATCTTCGTTCAGATTTGCATCCTTCATTATCCGGAGAGAAGGAATTTGTACCTCAATTGGCAAGACTGCCTCCATGCCATAAACCAGAGAGAAAGGAGTTGCCCCGGTTGATGTCCTAGCTGAGGTACGATACCCATGTAGAGCGAACGGTAACATCTCGTGCCAATCTTTATACGTTACTGTCATCTTCTGCACGATCTTCTTGATGTTCTTATTAGCTGCTTCTACAGCCCCATTCATCTTCGGTCGGTAAGGAGAAGAATTGTGGTGCTGTATCTTGAACTGTTCGCAGAGCTCAGCGATCATCTTATTGTTCAGATTGGTACCGTTATCTGTAATAATCCGCTCAGGGACACCGTACCGACAGATCAGATTGTGCCGAATGAACCGTGCCACAACGGTCTTAGTTACCGTAGCATAGGATGCTGCCTCAACCCACTTCGTAAAATAATCAATTGCCACTAAGATGAAGCGATGTCCATTAGATGCCGTAGGTTTAATCTCACCGATCATGTCTATGCCCCACATTGCAAATGGCCAAGGCGCAGTCAGAACATTCAGGGGAACCGGAGGAACATGCACCTTGTCTGCGTAGATCTGGCATTTATGGCATGTCCTAGAATGTTGGTAGCAATAAGTTTCCATGGTGGACCAGTAATACCCTGCCCGTAGGATCTTCTTTGCCATGGTATGTCCACTGGAGTGTGTACCAAAGGTCCCGTCATGTAGCTCCTCCATGATTCTTTCTGCTTCAGTTTTATCTACACAACGCAGTAGGGTTGAATCCTGGTTTCGTTTGTACAAGATGCCGTTGCTAAGAAAGAACTTGGCTGCAAACCTCCTCAGGAATTTCTTATCATTGACAGATGCTCCTTCAGGGTATTCCTGAGCTTCCAGATATCTCTTCACTTCGTGGTACCAAGGCTTCTCAGTCACCAATTCGGTTTCGAGATCACAACAGTATGCCGGTTCGTCCAGTTTCCAGATGATGATCCGGGGAGCTTCATTATCCCATTTAACCTTGAACATTGAAGACATTGTAGCTAACGCGTCCGCCAGCTGATTCTCTTCTCTTGGAAAATGCTCAAATGTTATCTCTGTGAAGTGGGGGATCAGGGCCAACACACATTCTCTGTAAGGAATCAAATTTGGGTGTTTCGTATCCCACTCTCCTTTGATCTGATTGATCACGAGAGCGGAATCTCCGAAGACACTCAGAAATTTGATCCTCAGGTCGATCGCAGCTTGAAGACCCATAATACACGCTTCATACTCCGCCATGTTGTTGGTACAGTTGAAACACAGCCGGGCGGTGAGTGGAGTACCTTGTGGAGATACGATTATGGCGCCGATACCATTTCCCAAAGCATTGGAGGCTCCGTCAAAGTGCATAGACCATCGGGATCCTGGTTCAGGTCCTTCATCCGGTCCGGGTATTTCACAGTCAGTTACTATCATAATGCTTTCATCTGGAAACTCGAAGTTCATTGATTGGTAGTCATCTACAGCTTGATGAGCTAAGTGGTCTGCCAATACACTCCCCTTGATGGCTTTCTGGGTTGTGTACTGAATGTCGTATTCCGTCAAGATCATTTGCCATCTTGCGATTCTCCCAGACAGAGCAGGCTTTTCGAATATGTACTTTATAGGATCCATTTTTGAGATCAACAAGGTGGTATGAGTCAGCATATACTGTCTCAGCCGGCGAGCAGCCCATACCAAAGCGCAGCAAGTTTTCTCAAGCAGTGAGTATCGAGTCTCACAGTCGGTAAACTTTTTGCTAAGGTAATAAATGGCATGCTCTTTTCGGCCAGACTCGTCATGCTGCCCCAGCACACACCCCATTGCATTATCAAGCACTGTCAGGTAAAGTATCAAAGGTCTCCCTTCAACTGGTGGCATAAGGATGGGTGGTTCTTGGAGATATTCTTTGATTCTGTCAAAAGCAGCCTGACATTCATCATTCCAACGTACTACCTGATCTTTCTTCAGCAGCTTGAAGATTGGTTCACAGGTAGCAGTTAAGTGTGAGATGAACCGAGCAATGTAATTAAGACGTCCTAGAAAGCCTCTGACTTCCTTCTCTGTCTTAGGAACTGGCATATCTTGAATAGCTTTGACCTTAGCAGGGTCCACTTGAATTCCCTTGTCACTCACCACGAAGCCTAGCAATTTTCCAGATCTTACCCCGAAGGTGCATTTGTTCGGGTTCAATCTCAGCTTGTACAATTTCAACCGGTCAAATAACTTCTGCAGATGATCTAGATGCTCTTCCTCAGTTTGGGACCTAGCGATCATGTCGTCCACATACACTTCGATCTCATGATGGATCATATCATGAAATAAGGTAACCATGGCACGTTGGTAGGTTGCCCCAGCGTTCTTCAACCCGAACGGCATGACCTTGTAACAGAAGGTGCCCCACTGAGTAACAAAGGTAGTCTTTTCCATGTCTTCAGGTGCCATCTTGATCTGATTGTAGCCTGAAAAACCATCCATGAAAGAGAACACTTTATGCTGAGCTGTATTATCAACAAGGACATCAATGTGGGGTAGAGGGAAATCATCCTTAGGGCTGGCCCTATTCAGATCCCTGTAATCGACGCACATTCTGACCTTGCCGTCCTTCTTAGGTACCGGCACCACATTAGCAACCCACTGAGGGTAAGAAGTCACTGCAAGAAACCCGGCATCAAACTGCTTCATAACCTCGGCTTTAATCTTCTCAGACATCTCTGGACGCATACGGCGGACCTTTTGCTTAACCGGAAGGCAATCTTCTTTAGTTGGTAAGTGATGGACCATAATGTCGGTATCTAATCCGGGCATATCTTCGTAGGACCAGGCAAAGATTTCTTTATAGTCATGCAGCATCTGAGTCAACCGTTGCTTCACGCTGAGTTCTAGGTTGGCACCAATCTTCACCTCTTTCTTGTCTTCCTCAGTACCCAAGTTTATTATTTCCACTGGCTCCTCATGGGGTTGAATTGCCCTCTCCTCCTGTTGTAACAGTCTTGCAAGTTCACCAGGCACTTCGCAATCATCTTCACCTTCGTCTGCGGCTAAGTTGATCGGATTTTCGAAGTCATAACTGGCAGTAGCAGAGTCGTTACCAGTGAGATCCAGAGTGGATTGAAACCTGTATGAGTGAGTGTGTGTGTAAATACAACTGTTTTGCAATATGTAAAGAAAGGAAAGAAAAGGAGCGCAAAATTTGAATTGTGAAAAACGTCCAATGCTTTTATTCATGATATATGATAGTGACAAACAAAAGCCCTCATAAATAAAACCACGGTGCCCCGGGTAAGACACCGGGCCATATAGTCTCAAATTATTGTTTATTACAAATCAAAAACAAAGAAATTCATTACTGGGGAACAAAAGTTATGGGAGTAAAATCTTTAGCAGTCCAATTGGTCAATCCACCGTCGGCCGTTGGGTAGATCCAGCTATCGAACTCTGACTCTCCCACTTCATCTTCCTCTCCAACAGCATTCACTTCTGAGTGGGTGATGAGCACATGAGGTCTTCCAATTCTCGCCTTGCGCACCGCTTTCTGAGCTTCTGTGGTGAAACCCAGCCCAAACTTGTTAGTCTTAGGAGTAAGATCAGGGAGCTTGCCCCAGTTTGCACATTCGCCTTTTTCAATCACAGCCCGGGCGTCCTTTAATGAGGCCATCTTCATATGAGAAATCTCTTCATCTGCTTCTGCTGCTGCCAAGGTTGGTGGTACTTCCTCAAAATGTTGAAAGGGGGTTTCAATGAACTCCCCATCCATTTCCACGTATCTGAAGGAGTTGAGGTGACTGACCATGTACTCCTCTTCCCCTTGCATTGTTACGATCTTCCCCCTGACAGGGTACTTGAGCTTCTGATGCAATGTGGAAGTCACAGCTCCAGCTTTGTGGATCCACGGGCGACCCAGCAAACAAGAATAGGACGGATTGATGTCCATCACATAAAATTTCGAATCAAATACCTGTGACCCAACCCTGATTGGGATGTCCACCTCACCATGTACCATTCTTTTGGACCCGTCAAAGGCCCGGACAACAATGCTACTTGGTTTGAGCTCTAGATCCTCACAATCCAGCCTATCCAGAGCCTTCTTGGGCAGCACGTTTAATGAAGAACCTGTGTCAACCAGCACATGAGCAAGAGTAGTGCCCCTGCATTCAATGGAGACATGCAGGGCATCATTATGGTTCTTCCCCTTTGCTGTCAGATCAGCATCAGAGAAACCCAGGCCATTATCAGCAGTTAGGTTGGCCACACAGTCGGTGAACTGGTCAGCAGACGTCCCTTGGGGTACATGGGCTGTCTTTAAGAAAGCAATCAGAGCCTTTGCATGGGCCTCCGAACACAGCAGCAGTGACAACATGGAGACTTTAGAGGGGGTGTGCCCCAGCTGTTCTACAACGTTGAAATCACTTTTCTTTATTATCTTGAGGATTTCTTCCATTTCCTGCTTGGAAGCCTCAACAATGGTCTTTGGTGCCTCCGTCCTGGCAGGCATATCAGCAGCAATTCCCTTGCCCTGAGTATCAGATGACTCAGCAGCAGGGGTGGATACTTGGTCAGAAGGAGAAACAGGCCCCCTGGCAGGTGTGAAGATCAAAGGCCTATGAATTGCTGGAGGAGCAATGTCTGGCGAGAACAGTCTTCCACTACGAGTGACCTTAGCAGGCCCGGTGATGTTGGAGACACCAGTATCAATGTTGCACTCTTGTTTCACACCCAGAACATAAACATCCGCCCCATAGTGCCATGGGACAGCCTTATCAGATTTGTAGGGTATAGGCCCCGGAACAGTAATGGTGATGGGAACATTCTTGTGAACTGACAAAATTTGTATAGGCTTCTTTGAAGGAGCCTCGGAATAGTTGTTGAAGATGGTAACGATCGACACTTCTTCAACAGGAGCAGCAGGAACAATAGTCTTTTCGAACAAAATCTCTCTACTATCTATCAGGTTTTGGACGCCTGACTTCAGCAGAGAACACCCAGCAGGGGAAGCGACACATAGAGGGCAATTTTCGCTACATCCCGGAAATAAACCGGCTAGCAACAGATTCTTCTTGACCATCAGCAACGGAGTAGCAACATCATCCACCGAAGCTACATACAAATTCTCCTCAACAGCATTCACTCCATGCTGGGGCATGGGAGCATTTACAACATTCGGCCTCTCGGGCGCCTCAAACTGTATCTCCTTGGCATCAATGAGATCTTGAACCTTATTTCTTAGGGCCCAACAGTCATCTGTGTTATGCCCTGGGCTATCAGAGTGATAAGCACAGCGAGCATTTGGATTGAACTTGGGAGATGCAGTGTTGGGAAACTTTGGAGCCTCCTTGACAGTCACTAAATTGGTGGATAGCAACTGTGGCAGGATCTGTGATAAGGTCATGCTTAGCCGGGTAAACTCTCTCCGGGGTCTTTCAAACTTTTGAGGATTAGTTGGCCGAGGAGCGGCAGCAGGTTTGGCAATCATTACCGCACTGACAGATTGGCGGTGTTCAGGTCGCTCTGTTCTCCGGGAGTTATATACAGCACTAGCCTCCTTTTTGAAAGGTTTCTTTTCAGTACTGGAGGAGGCAACTTTCTGTATCTTCCCCGATTTTATACCGGCCTCAATCCTTTCACCAGTCAGGATTAGATCAGTAAACCCAGCAGAGGAATTACCAATGAGATGATTGAAAAATGGACCAGATAGGGTCCCCAAGAACATATCTACCAGCTCCCGATCCGTCAATGGTGGCTGCACCCTGCCAGCCAGGTCTCTCCATTTCTGAGCGTACTCCTTAAAACCTTCACCCGACCCTAGCGACATACCCTGGAGTTGGGTACGCGTAGGAGCGAGGTCGGCATTATACTGATACTGCTTGTAAAAAGCAGTGGCCAGATCCTCCCAGTTACGAATGCTGATTCCATCTAGCTGATAGAACCAATCGAGGTGAGTCCCTGAAAGACTCTCCTGGAAGAAGTGGATCCAAAGGTTCTTGTCTGCTGTGTAAGGCTGGATCTTCCTTACATAAGAACGGAGGTGCATCTTGGGACAGGAAGCCCCATCATACTTCACGAAGGCAGGTGTTTTGAACTTGTGCGGGATCACCACTCCAGTAGATAACCCCAAGTCTCCGAAATCCAATCCAGGTACCCGTTGAACTTCCACAGCCTTTAATCTGTCTTCCAGCTGTTTGTACCGGTCTTCAGCAGGAGGGTACTGGTCGTCGTTGAAGTCCGTTTCAGTATCAGAGCCCACAGGAGTAGTGACCTCCCTTTCTTGGTGACTACCTTCCGTCACAGATGGAGGAGTCCTTTCAGCTTCAACAACCAAAGTGTTCCCGAGTCTGCGCCCAGTGTTAAATAGCACAGCCCTCCTCTTCTTCTTAGTCTTCTTCAACAACATGGTCTTTAACTCTTGTTGACCCTGAGACAAGCCCTTGATCAACTCCTGAAATTGGGCGTTTTGCGCCTGAAACTGGACGTTCTGCGCCTGAAGAGCCTTGATAGCCGCATCGGTTGATGATTCAGGATTCATGATGCTGAAATAAACAGCGAAGAACGGTAAACAACCTGAAAAGAAAAGTACCCATGATGCACATGATGAATGATATGTGTTTATGCAATGCATTCAAGAGTTCGAAAATTCAAATTTGTTATAGACCAAAAGGAGCACACGTTATTATTAAGAAAATCATTGTTTGATACATCAAAGCCTCATGGGCAAAAGTACAAAAAGATCAAATCACATCCAAAATATGTTGCGCATCTTCTTCGGAGCTATGTAAGTGTTAAGACTCCTTTCCTCGTGCAACAGGCGGGTGAGCTCCAAGACCTTCTTTTCACTGGCATGCAAACTAGTCTCAAGAGAATTTCGCTCTTCCTTAAGCTGGATCCAGCTCTTCTGCATCTCTTCCCAGGATGTGGGCATATCAGGGTGCTGAATAACATGAGACACCTCTCCCTCCAAGGCAGGTTCTTTGATTACTGGAAGCATGTGAGGATAAGGCATTACTAACTTCTGAGAGCGGGCTCGTACCCATTTGAGGTAAGGCTCCAAAGGGATGGAGTTCCTGTGCCCCAGTGTCTTGCTGTCTATCCTACTAGGCATTCTCCAAGCTCTGATAAATCTCTGGCGAAGTCCTTGAGTATCATTGTCGAAGTCAAAAACTATGTCAGGAATCAACATGTCATGAGGACCATCCCTCCGAGCATAACCGAATTGTCTCCAAGCCAGGCATGGACTATAAGTAATACCCCCTCTGATTCCAAGTAAAGGAACATTAGGATACTCCCCGCAACGATCAATGATAGTGACATCTTCTCTGGACCTAGGGCACCAATGTATATCTGCATGTGTAAGAGTCATCAACCGTTGTGACCATCTCAAACCCCGCTCGTTCTTCAGGACTGATTGTGGAAGGTGCGAAATAAACCACTTTCCCAGGAGAGGAGTGCAACACATAAGGACACCTCTTTTTCTCATGGTTCGAGTGTAACATGAGTGAAGGAGGTCCCCCAGCAACGTAGGTATAGGATTCCTGGACATAAAGATCTGGACAACACTGATATCAATGAGCTGATCTGGGTTAGGGAACAACACCAAACCATAAACAAGGAGGGCCACAACCTCTTCAAAAGCTTGTAAGTCAAGGGAGTTCCAACAATCATAGGCCTTTTCAAACAGAAACCTGGCTAAGAACCCCTTGACACCACTTCTAACTTCCCAATGTCCCTTGAGGTCAGATGACCGTAGGTGCAAGGCTTTAGCAATCTCTTCAAGCTTAGGTTCTTTTTCTGTACCGTTGAAGGGTAGCTGATCAAGAATAGGGATCTTCAGGAGTCGGGAGAACTCCTCCAATGTAGGTACCAACTGATAGTCCAAGAAGGTGAAACAGTGATGCAGAGGGTCAAAGAATTGGAACAGGACTTTTATCATATCTTCCTCAATGTTGGTGTTGACCAAGCTGATGAGGCTTCCATGCCTTTCACTGAATGAAGAGTTCTCAGGAATCCTGGATATAAGCTCCTTAAGCTGAGGAGGGATCCTTACAAGACTGATTGGAATTGTCTTTCTACGAACAGTTTCCATGTCCTACAAAACAAGAACAAAGATGAAAATTCGAACCCCTGAAATGGTTAGTCAATGCATATGATGCTGGATGATGTCATGATGTTATGATTAAACACAAACATGTAAAGCACACAAGGCACACAAAGCAAGCCCTTAAGGTTTAAGGCCAGCATGGGGTCTGGGTAGTACCCTCTTGAAGTTGGTGGGTTCAACCTGTCCTAATCAAAGTAACCGGGTTCTAAGGTTCCCAATATCACGGGATTGCTTTCATTGTTCATCGTTTCGATTTAGCCACTGAACTGGCGACCGAAATATTCCAGGAAAGCAACCCTCAATTGAGTGTAGTATCGAGTATCAACCAACCTCGGACTGCACCAAAGTCAGTTATCTCACTACCCTAAAGAGGCCAAGATGGTTCAATTAAGGTTCCTAAGGTCTGTTGATGCTTCGTGACACCACATGGAGGCCCCGTACTCTCCTTGACTGACTCAAGGGTTACCGGTACACACCAAAGTGCCACATCAACGTAGCAGACTGTTTCAACCATGTCGGTATACCCCGCACAGTTCCCTCACAGCCTTGTTGCTACTTTCTAAGAAGGTATCTCCCAGATCCGGGTTAGGATCTATAGAACTCCCAAGCAACCCACAATTTTAAAGCATACAAGGAAAACAATTGAAAACACAGTTGTAACTAGCCCTAAGGTACACCTCACTTTAAGTTATCATCCCCAGCAGAGTCGCCAGTTCTGTGATCGGTGGATCTGGAACTGACTGTTTTAAAGCTGGTTCGCGAAATGTCGCGGAAGCAAGAGTCGCCACCGTCTTTTATTTTCTCCAAATGGAAAGGACAAAAGCACAGAAAAATTCCTTAAAAGAGCTTGCTCTCGGTTCGGGAGGTAGGTTATAGAAAGGGAAGGTATTAGCACCCTTTCTATCCATGGTTATCCATGGGCTCTTAGGTATTTGCTCAATGTGTTTTCAAAAATGTTTGCTTACTTTTCAATGTGGGTTTCAAAAATATTCTTTGAAAAGTTTCAATTCAACTCGTACGTCAGAGCGTTTGAAGAGTTTGTTTTGAAAGTTTTTGAAAGTGTGTTGGTGTGAAAAGTATTTTGATTTGTTTGAAATTAGAGCAAGTACCCTTGAGAACCTACCTACCCTAAGGAATTCGTCTGTGTAAAAGTCCTTGAATGCAGTGCCATCCCACCATTGAGAGGTAGGTAGCACCACCGTTGGAGGTGTTCGGGTCAATTCGAGTTTTAGGGACGTGGTGGTCACCAGAGCAACAGTAGGACACCTTAGAAGCTACCCTTATGCCATTGATCCTTTATTTTCCGAGGCAACCGTTTCGAGGCAACTGGATCATGTCATGGACATAAGGACTTACTAAAACGTCCTATACTCGACGACCACCTTTCGAAAGGCAACAGTGAGGCGTACCCTAGGGGTGGTGTGTGCGAATTGTGTGTCACTTTCAGTTTATTGTTTGTCTTGTCATGCATTGGTGATCTAACGATTCGATTTTATTTTTTGGGCATTCATTCTTTCATGCATATTTATTAACAGTTATATATTTGCGAGAAAATAAATCTAAACTATTACAACTGGCGCGGGTCCACATCGCCAAAAAAACCGAACCCGATTTGACTGAAAATAAATAAAGCGAATAAATAAAAGTGCGAGAATTTTAAATTACATGGCTTTGGGGCATATACAGAATTATTTAAACAATATAAAATAAATGCGCGAAATAAAGAGATTAAACAAAATTAGGGCGTTGGACCCTTTTACAAACAATTAAAATTAATCAAGGAATCTAAAATTAAAATTAGATGAAAAATGGTATTTTTGTGTTTTTTAGATTTAAAAGAAAAAAAGAAAAATTAATTAAAATTAAAATGCTAAACCCTAGTTCTAATATTTTTTAAGTTTATTTAGGAAAATATTGACTTTTAACCTAATTTAACTCTAAATTAATTTATGTACAATTTTTAATCATAAAAATAAAAATAATAAATAATAATATTGTGAGAAAAGGAACAATTAAAAAAAGATATAAAAAATTAATAATTAACCTAATTCTACATTTTTTGGATTTTTATTATGAAAAAGAATTAAAATTAAAACTTAATTAAACTAAATGATTTACATTTTAATTTATTTATAAAAGTAATCAAAGCTAATTATATTTTTTTTTGTCCTTTCTGTATTTTTAATGTTTTTTTATATTTTTGTAAGAATTAATTAAATCAGAAAATAAAATACACAAGTAAATTTAAAAATAATAGAATATAAAGAAAATTAGAAAAAAAGAAAAAAAAAGATAGAACCAGGGGGGTGTGGTCCCAAATTTGGAGGTGTAGGCCTGGTGATTTTGGCCCATTTGCATTGTGAATTGGTTGACTTTCTAAGCCACGTGCACGCCTGTTGACTTGTCCTCATGGTATCCCTTGATTCTGAGCCCTTGGATGATCATCTGGGCCACGTATGCGTTTGGATCATGATGGCCTATGGTGCACCTGGACATTAGCAAAGCACTGAATCTTGTTTTGAAAAATAATATGGAATTTTACAAGGCCTGGGATTCGAACCCAGGTCATAAGCATTGCAAGCGTTTCCCTCTGCCACTGAACCATTTGTGTTTCATTTAATATATAATATAATATAAATAATAAAAAAGAAAAGTGACACAGCTCTTGAGACGCGCGCGAACTTTTAAACCTCCCAATCCCTGCATGCCACCACATCATCATCCTCGTTCTTCTTTTTTTTTCTGAAACACACAAGCAATAAGCAACGGTTTTAACCCGTTGCTATAGAAGGCATTTTAGAAAATAGCGATTAGGATCCTGTTGGACATAAATTGTTCGCGAGGCATGCTTCTTGTTCGTTGGAGCATGCTGATTGTAATGGTAGTGGTCTTGAGGCTTGATTTTACTCCATTCTAAAAGCCCTAATTCAAAAAGCTGGAAAACCTAAAAAACGCGCATGGTGGATTCTTATATGCAGTGCAAAAATCAAATTGAATATAAGGGTTAGCTTGGAAACTTTGTAAGGAACACGAATATGTAATTAAAATGCAGTGAAGATGCTTAAAATGGGGAATACGATTTCAAATATTATGCTGTACAGTTGGACTTGTAGCTACCGTTTCAGGGGGTTTTGATTGAGGTTAAGGGTTGGAATGTGTTCAGTGACGCCTCAGGATGCTAATGGTATATGAATCAAGCCTTGAAAAATCCCCTAGTAGTGATTTCAGTTTTGCATTATATGGCCAAAATTTCAAATTGTCCAATGGCTTTTGAGCGAGCCTTTTGCTATGTTCTAGTTAGGGTTGGACTCAGTGCATCTCATGGAAGGGAATTGGTTTGTTTTTTTTGACCTAGATTCAAGCTTGGGAAAGAATTGGTCTTAGGGTTTCTTCCATTAACCATTTTCCTTCTTTTTAGCCAAAACCTAGACCTAGTATGCAAATGAACCCTAGCCTGATTTCTTGAGTTGGTTCATGATACATAGGAATTGTCCAAGTTCACATGACACCATTCCATTGGTTTTTAAATTTTATTTGAATTTTCAAAGAATTAAAATGAATTAAATCATCAAAAATTAAATAAAATAAAAAAATCAATATTTGGTCTTGAAACTAATCATGGGCCACGTGTGTGGCATGACAAGGATGGACCAAGTGGAAAAAATGGGGCCCTTTTGTCAAAAATTGGATTTTCAAAGATAGTTGACTTTTGCCATTTCACAAAATTTTCCCAACTTCTACAAGGCATAACTTGCTCAATTTTTAAGCTTTTCACATGTTCTTGGACATTTTGGAAAGGTCTTTGAGTCCTTTAACCAATGCCTTTGGTCCCATGTCATTTTGATTTACCAATCTCAAGTTATGGCCTTTGACTTAAAGTCCCTTTTTGTTGACTTTTGAAAATGACCTGTAATGTTGAAATTGATAACTTTTTGTGAGAGCATTTCTTGGACTTGAAGTATGAAGATGAGTTGTAGGAAATGTCTTTCTCTTCAAAATGAGCTTTGGATGGAATTTTTCTGATAATCCATGTGAAAGTTATGCCCTGGTCAATTTCAGTTGACTTTTTCAGCTGTCCAAATATAGCAACTTTTGCATCTTTGATGATTTCTGAGCCAAATTTTGAGAATCATGATCAAGCATTGATCAAATGATGTTTGTGGCTTCAAAATGATATATTGACCAAAAATTTGAACTTTTGACTGCTAAATGACCATTTTGCCCCTACAGTTGACGGTAGTGCAATCTAGGGTTTTGACTGTGCAATCTTGAGCTGAATGCCTTGAAACTTGATATGGGGATGCTTGACCATGTTTGTAAGCATATGAGACTTGATTGAGCCCTTGAAAACTTCCTTTTCTTGATCAGACTTGAAACCCTAATTTTGACTGTATGGAAGACTGTTGCACTGCACAACCCTTGGGGAACTTTCTAGCTTGGCTTGGCAATTTCTTGAGGAATATGGGAGGGCAAATTTTGGGGTATAACAAGCACCAACCTCTTTCTTCCCAATAAATGGTTTTCTTACAGTACTGGAGGATGCGTCTTTTTGGATCTTCCCACTCTTAATCCCAGCTTCCACTCTTTCCCCGGTCAAGATTAATTCAGTGAAGCCTGCTGAGGAGCTTCCAATTAGATGATTGAAGAAAGGATCAGACAAGGTATCCAAAAACATGTCTACTAGCTCTCTGTCAGATAGGGGAGGCTGGACTCTTCCTGCTAAGTCCCTCCATTTATGAGCGTAGTCTTTGAAACCTTCGCTTGAAACCATAGCCATACTTAAGTACGGGTGGGAGCAAGGTCTGTGTTGTACTGATACTGTTTATAAAAAGCAGCGGCAAGGTCCTCTAAATTATGGATATTGGCCCTTTCCAGTTGATAGAACCAATCTAGCTGAGTCCCGGATAGACTATCCTAAAAGAAGTGGACCCACAAATCTTTGTCAGTAGTGTGAGGTTGTATCTTCCTCACATATGATCGTAGGTGCATCTTGGGACACGAAACCTCGTCGTACTTAGAAAACACTGGTGCTTTGAACTTTGGTGGAATAACAATCCCAGATACCAAACCCAACTCTTCAAAGTCCAGCCCGAGCACTTTCTAAATCTCCATTGCACTCAGACGCTCTTCCAGATGTTTGTATTTGTTGTTAGCCGGAGGATACTGCTCTTCAGAATAATCCTCTTCTTCTTCCTCTTCAGATTCTGGAGGGGAAATCACTTCATTTCCTTTCCCTTCTTGATTATCCCTTTCACCAGAGGATGTTGTAAACTCTAGAGTCCATCTGGTTTTTCCTTCGGACCTTCTTCCCATATTCAAAACACCGGTCGATTTTTTTGCTTTCTTCTTCTTTTCTTCGATCAACAAATTTTTAAATCCTCTTATCCTTTGGCTAGTGTCAAGAGCATTTGTTGAAATTGAGCGTTCTGTGCCTGGAGATTTTTACCGTCTGTTCCATGTCCATCTTACTGAAATAAACAGTAGAAAGATGAGGAGACCTGTGGTAAGAAACCTGCTTATGTTATGATGAATGAAGATGCATATGTAATGATTTCAATGAAATTAGAGACTTAAATTTACTTCAGACAAAAAAGGAACACATCTTATATTAATAAATCAAAGTTTGAGTACATCACGCTTCTTTGGGCATACAAAACCTCTAAGATAAAAAGGTTGTACGCATCCTCTTTGGTGTGATGTAGGCATTCAGACTCCTCTCCTCATGAAGCTGCTTGGTGAGTTCTAAAACCTTCTTCTCGCTGGCGTAGAATTAGGCCTCGAAAGTGTCTCGCTCCCCTTTAAGTTGTATCCAATCTCTTTGCAAGTCTTTGAGAGAGGTGGGCATGTCAGGATGCAGGATAGTGTATGGGACATCTCCTTCCACAACAGGCTCTATGATAACTGGGAGAATAGAGAGGTAAGGCATCATAAGACTTTGAGCACGAGCTCGTACCCATTTGAGATAAGGCTCAAGAGGGATAGAATTCTTATGCCCCAATGTCTTGCTATCTACCTTGTTCAACATCCTCTAAGCTCGGATAAACCTTTGGCGGTGACCTTGATCATCATTCTCGTAGTCAAATACCACCCCTTGAACAAGCATCTCATGTGGACCATCCCTCTGGGCGTAACCAAATTGTCTTAGGGCTAAGCAGGGGTTATAAGTGATACCTCCCCTAATTCCAAGTAAGGGGACATTAGGGAATTCTCCACAACGGTCGATGATAGTAACATTCTCTATAGATCGGGAACACCAATGAATGTCTGAATGTTTGAGCGTCATTAACCTATGTGACCACCTTGAACCTTGCTCATTCTTTAATACAGATTGGGGAAGATGCAAAATAAACCATCTTGCCAAGAGAGGAGTGCAACACAAAAGGATACCTCTTTTCCTCATAGTGTGAGTGTGAAAAGAATGTAGGATGTCCCCTAACAAAGTAGGCACCGGGTTGCGAGATATGAAGATTTTGACGGTGTTTACATCTATGAGTTGGTCAGGATTTGGAAACAAAACCATCCCATAAATGAGGAGAGTCACAATTTCTTCAAAAGCTTGCAAGTCCAAGGAGTTCCAACAGTTTTGAGCTTTCTCAAACAAGAACTTGGCTAAGAAACCTTTGACACCACTCCTTGTTTCCCAATTAGTTGTGACATTAGATGATTGCAAGTGTAGGGCTTGAGCAATCTCATCTGGTTTCGGATCTCTTTTTGTACCATTGAAGGGTAGTTGATTGAGAATGGGAATCCTCAAGAGTTGGGAGAATTCTTCCAAAGTTGGCACAAGTTGATAATCGGGAAATGTGAAGCAATGGTGTAGAGGATCAAAGAATTGGAATAACACCTTCATCATGTCCTCGTCAGTGTTAGAGGTAACCAGGTCTAGGAAGCGACCATGTCTTTCGGTAAATGGAGAATTTTCAGAAATTCTTGATGCTAACTCTTTAAGTTGAGGAGGGATCCTTACAAGATTAACTTGAATGGTTTTCCTACGAATAGAATCCATGTCCTACAAAACAGAACAAAGATAAATCCCAAAAATCCTTGAAATGGTTAGTGAGTATGAGTATGATGTTTATGATGTTTATGATGTTATGTACAAGTAAATATATACAAATAAAACAAACAAGTCCTTAGGTTTAGGCTTGCATGGAGTCTCATAGGTAATTACCCTCTTGAAGTTTAGTTAGCTCAAACCTGTCCTAGCAATAGTAACCAGGTTCTAAGGGAGCTCAATATCACTGACTTTTTTCTTTAGGCATTGTTTAAGCTCAAGCCTATTTAATGGAGACCGAAATATCCCAAAAAACCAAACCTCAATGAGTGTAGTATCGAGTATCTATCAGCTTCGGACTGCACCAAAGCCAGTCATCTCACTACCTCTAAATGGCCATGTTGGTCAAGTAAAGGGTCTAGAAGTTAGTTAGTGCTTCATGACATCACTCAGCGGCCCCGTATTCTCCTTGACTACTCAAGGGCTACCGGTACCTACAAATATGTCACACTAACGTAGCTATTGCTTAGACCATGTCGGTATACCCCACACAGTTTCCACAACGTATTGCTACTTACCTATAAGGTATCCCAAGTCCGGGTAGAGGATTAGAACAAGCCCAAACAAGGAACCAAAATGTAAAGCAAACAAATCAAACAATGAAAGCAAATAAAGGTGATCTATCCCTAAGGTAACCCCACTTTTAAGTCAATCCTCAGCAGAGTCACCAGTTTTGTGATACGGTGGAAGAACTGACTTGGTTGTTTTGCGTTTGATCGCAAATGTTGCGGTTAGCAAGAGTCACCATTGAATTTTCTTTTATCCAAAAGGAAAGGTAAAAAAGCACGGGAAATACCTTTGAGATGTTTTCTTTAGTTCGGGGGGTAGATTATAAAAAGGGAAGGTATTAGCACCCTTTTTATCCATGGTTTTCCATGGGTTCTTATTTACTTGCTAGATCACTTGCGTTTGTTTGAAAATGTGCTTTGTGTGGTGTTTGAAAGTATTTTGAAAAGGCGCCATCGTTTAGGCAAACTTTATAATGATTCTCGTTCGTAAGAATGTATACAAATTGTTTGATCTTTTGAAAATGTTTTCAAGTTTGAAAGATGTTTGTTGTAAGTGTTGGTGTTTGTTTTGAAAGTAGCAAGGATGTTTTTGGTTTTGAAATTGAGCAAGTAACTAGGAACATTCTACCTACTCAAAAGTATTTCATATTCATTTCCTCTTTCCTTTGATATTGTTATCTTACCATTTATTTGGTAAGTAACCCTATCTTTGGATGTAAAAGGGACGGGCATGGGTCATTGTATAACCATGATTAGCAATGTTGTAAGATATCTTAGCATTTTCTTTAGGGACTAAGATCATTTTGAAAGGCAACATGGATAGCATCATCGAGGGACTATGACCTTGTACTTTTGCTTGTTTTTGCTAAGATACCACATGCATAACATGGCCATTTTTGTAAGGCAACAAAGTGGATTTATCCTAAGGGTGTATGTGTACAAGTTTATTGGTTTACATGCTTGTTTTGTCTTGATTAGGGTTTTCTATTTGTTGGTTTTAATCTTTCCATATAAAACCCTAATTACTAGCATTTGTATATAAAGCAATAAATAGCGGAAAGTAAAATTACTACGTTATTACATCATTAGGGGAAGGGGTGTACAAATTTATAAATGGGGATTGCAAGAAAATTAAACCTAATTATCTATTACAACCATATTGAATATGTATAAATAATTGAATAAATAATGTATAAGTGCAAATGGAAAGGAAATGATTTTTGTTTGGATTTTTATGAAAAGGGTTTTAATCTAAACCTAATTAAGAAAATGATTAGTTAAAAATTAAATAAAACTAATTAAGAAAGAAATTAAATTAAAAAAAAGTATTTTTTTTGGGTTTTTTATGAAAAGGTTTTAAATTAATAATAATAATATGAAAATTAATTAATTAAAAGATACCTAAGTTCTAAATTAATTTTAAATAAATAAATAAAAATAAAATAAAATAATAATTAAACCTAAGTCTAAATATTAATCATTGATAAATAAATTAATTTGTTTAAGAAAAATGTTTTTAGTCTTTTTGTTTTTATAAAGAAAAATAAAATATAAGTGTAAAAAAGAAATAAAATATTTTTTGGAATTTTTTATTAATAAAAATAAAACTAATTTTAATAATAATAATGAAAATAATAAAACAAAATTGAAAATGAAAATAAAAATAAGAAAATAAAATAAATAAAATATAAAATAAAGGTTGAGTCAGGTGTAGAAGTAAAGCAGGGGGTTAGTAAAAGCAAAAAAAGCAAGGCCCAAATGTGGGAGGCCCAGGCGCTGCAAAAAACAACAAAAGTGTAAAATGTGAAAGAAAAATAACAAAAGGCAGCGCTGAGGTTCGAACCCATGATCTCTACCAATAACGTGCGCTGCCTTACCACTGGGGTGGCTGTACATCCGTTAATATAACTGAAATGATAAATACATAACACAAAACAAGTCCTGAATATTGAACTTCATCTTCAACCTCCAGCCAGACCACCTGTATCTCATTCATTTCTCAACAAAAATGAAAATGTGTTGTACCCCAATTTTTGCCCCTAAGATTCTTTCATCATACCATATTGTTTTAATCACTACAAGATCACATTAGGGCTTTTGGTTCTTCTCCCTATCTTTAGCCTTGCTATTTTGAGGAGTTACCAAGCACCTTGACTTGTTTTCTTTTGTGATCATGAATATTTTGCTTTGATTCTCTCTCTAATTAATAAAATGCAATGTTGGTTTGTCTTACTTGTTAATAATGTAGGTAAAAGAAATGAGGTTTAGCAAGTTGCTTAATGGGTGCATGAGTTTATTTCTATGCCCTAGTCAACATAGCTTTAGGATTTCAAACTTCACTATTGGAGTGATTTTGGAATAAATGGCATGACAAGGCTTATTTTAGTTCAACATATCTCAAAGTTATCAAAATTGATTCAAAAATACAAAAGGTTAAGGGAAGAAGTTGTCATGATTGAACAAGGTCTTGTTCCTATTGGTCACAAGAGCATATTTCTCTCTAATTTCAAGATATGGAAGTGGTTTTGGTGGCCATGAGTTCTCATCATCATCCTCAACAACTTCTATTCACAAAGGAAAAATATTGGCACAAAAAGTTTGTTCAAACTTGGCAAAGTTCCTCAAAGCATTCTCTTGATCTAGAGGCTAGGGTTTTGAACTTCAAAGGAGCATATCTTGCTCATCTTTTGGTATTTTTGATTGATTCCAAAGACATCTTTCTCTTCAAAGAGTCACCAACAAATCACTTCAAAAGTTCCAAGGAGTTTTCATGTGGAAGGAATTTGTTGAAGAAGAAAGATTACAAGTCATCCAGATGAATCCCTAATTTTCCATATGTTACTTCAAATGGTCATAACTTGGTCAATATTTATCACCTTGAGCCCATTCTTTTTCCATGATGATCTTAAGGATGTGTAATTTATGCCTTCTTTTATGTGAAAAGTAAGAAAATGGATGGAAGTTGCCTTAAGAATGCAAAAGATTATAGGTCATTTCATGATATTTGGCCAACTTCAACAAGTCATAACTTTCTCAATTTTTGGAGATTTTGAGTGGTTAAAATTTCAAAATGTCATTCAAGAGATCTACTTCATTCAATCTTCTTTGGTCAAGAGCAAATTCTAAGTGGAAGGCCATGTTTGGATACAAAATATTATAGGTCATTTTGGAAGAAGAATTTGAAATATTTCTAAGTATGGAAAGTCAACTCTTTTTCTTCAACTTTGACTCCATGTAACTTTCAGCTCAAGCATCCATTTGATTCCATTCTTTTTTTCATTGCAAAGCTTGTAACCTCATCTTTCCAAAGCATCGAGAATTATGCCCTAAGACCCCTTGAGTTGGAAATGCCATGGATTTAAATTTGGTAGTTTGAAACTGAATTTTTCACAAAGTCAGGCTTTTGAAATCTTTGTTTTAGCTTTTAATCACAAGATTTCCACGCGTTTTTGTTTCTAAATCATGAAACGTACGATTTGGCTGAGTTTTGATCAAGTTTGAGTCACACTTTCTTCATGATGCAAACCCACACGAATTCCCTCCAAAACGCATCATTTTCTATTCCTTTAGATCCCATTTGCTTCCCTATAAATAGAGGGTCATCCCCCATTAAATTTCCCAAGCTTAGACAGCCAAAATCACCCTGCCAAACTTGTTTCATAACCCAGAATTCAGCAACTTCGAAATCCATTCTCAAGAATTTTTTAATCCATTTTTTCCTTCAATTCACCTTCCCTAATCTTCCCTTAAGCTAACCATATAATTACATTCAAGAATCGTGCCCTATACTTTTCCATAGAAGTCCAGTTTCAGAGCTCTGCAACTCAACTTCAATAGGTAGATTCCTTCATCAATTCTTCAAAACTCAGATATCATTGTGTTGCTCTCATTGCCCTGGTTCTAGTTGCAACACTTACATTTCACTTGAAACACGTTTTGACCATGAATTTTCAAATCCCTTTTCAAAATTTCCTTCCAAATTGCTTGAGCTACAGTTTACATAAATTTGGCGCGAGGGTGTGGTTGTTTTTGTCTTGAAGAGATGAAGCGATTGGCATAGGTCTGAGCTTCTGATTTTAAAGTTTGAGAGACCTGCAAATCACGTTGCTGGAGGTTGAAGATGACCTACGTGTCATCTTCCAACCAATGATGGCGTGCCATTTGTTATTTTCAAAAATCTGATTTATTATGTACATTATTCACTAATGACCATGATATGCACAGCGTGCCAGATTCCTTGGAATTGATTACTAAAGCGTTTTGACTCTTATCCAATGGTCCACATATTTTACTTTTATTTTCTTTTTCTGATTTTTATATTTTAATTGTTTTAAATTTCAAAAAATTATAGAAAATTCATTTTTAGTCCAAAAAATCTAAAAAAATTATGAAAAATATTTTTGATTATTCTATTTCTGATTTTAATTTTTTCACAATTTAATTTTGTGTTTTGGTATTTTTTTTAAAATTTTACACTTATTTGATTTGTTTAAAATGTTTAAAAATACTTTTATACATTTTTTAATTCAGAAAAAATTATGGAATGATCCAATGACATTGTGATAAATATTGGTGACCTAATTTTGTTTTTGTTTCTGACTTTACTATTTTTTACTATTTTTGTTTATTTTACACATTTATTTTAATTTTTAAAAATAGTTTCTGACTTTTAAAAATTACCAAAAATTTTATAAAAATATTTGGATCCATTTCTGATTTTTCTATGGCTTTATTTTTCATTTCTTGATTAATTTGAACATAATTGATATTTTCCTCATTATTTTCCATTTTTTTAAACATTTTTAAACCTTTTAATGTAGATATTAAATATATTATTATTTTGTGATTATTTTCTGGCTGTCTTGGGTTGATTTTTTGATCATGACTTTATTAACATCATTGGATCCATAGTGTTGAGTTTGACTCCACAAAAAATGGATGAATGATTTTAATAATAGTTTGATTAAATTTTTAATTCAAAAGTGGTTTATTCATCTTTTGCCCTAATCCTCTTCAACTCATCCCCTTCTCATTGCACTAAATGTTGTTGGAGCATGATCTCTATGTGATGTCTCAAAACAAATGGTGCATAGATTGCTATTGACCGGCCTCAAAATAGATGTGACTTCTATATAAGTCCACTTACGATTACTTAACATAGCGCTAAATTTTGTCTTAATTCGAATAAATGATCATTCGTGGCCCAAACTTATGATTGCAAGCCCAAGTATGTTAATTTGATCTTTTTGATCCAATAACCTTGAGATTCATTGTGTGGAGGCTTTGGTTCTACCAATCCTCTAATGGATCTACAACACCTTTGGTCAACGCGGATCACTTAAACATCATTGATCATTAAATGTTACTTATGAGAATTCCAAAATGGATGATATACTTGACAAAAAGCAAATGCAACTTGTTGTGTGGAGGCTTTGGTTCTACCAATCCTCTAATGAGTTCCAAATGCAAGTTTCAAGATGGTCATCCAACTAACCACTAATTATTGATTTGTTTATCTTATGCTTTTATTCTTTTATGCTTTATGTACTATTTATTTTTTAGCATTTTCATTTCATGCCATTTTCAGCTTTGCTCATTTGTGCATTTATTTTCTTGCCCTTTTTACTTTTCTCACTTGAGCTTTTCTTTTCTTTTCTTAAGATACTTAATAATCAACATAAACCCTAAAAAACTCTTAATGGTACTTGGACTATTTGGTTACTACCCTTGGCATTATGGAGCATGGGACTTTTTCTTGGACTTAGGATTAGAAACCTTGGCCTATCTTGGAGATCTTGTGATCCTATCTGATTATTTTGTCTGGAGCTCTTGAGGTTTACCTCAAGACATTGGGTTGCATGTTTTTTTTTTGTGCAGGTTTTTGTGATTACATTCTCTATTTTTAATCTGGAATTCACCCGTATACAGTCGTTACTCTGCCCAATTTTTGTGAAGACTTAATACATTTGAAGAGGTCTAGTATCTTTGCTTGCTTGGTTTCAATCCAAAGAATGGGAATTCTATCTTGGCTCATAATGTCAAGTTTTGGCTTCTTGTTGGTTAGATGGTTTTTATCCTTAGCTTTTACCTTATGCTTTAGGGTAGTCTCTTCTTCTCCTCCCATCTTATTTAATTTCAAAAATCTTCTCCCTCCTTTTGAAAACTCTTCTTGTTTTGAAACTTAAACCACTTTCATAATAAACTTGGACTTAGGTCCATGCATTTTCAAACATTTTCATAAATAAACTCCAATCAATTTGAAATTCTGGCAACAGATACTTAATGTCACAGCGAATGTTATGACACTGTATCTGACAAATTATACACAAACCAAACAGTAATTTAAAAGACAGTAAAGAACACAATCAATTGTTAACCCAGTTCAGTGTATAACCACACCTACATCTGGGGGCTACCAAGCCAGGGAGGAAATTCACTATAAGAGGTATTAATTTAGGAATAAACCAACCAGTTTATCTCCTTCACTTAAGACCTACCCAATGCAACTTCAATCTAAGTCCTACTTAAACCTGAGTTCCTACTCACTCCCCCTCAATCACAGCAGTGATACTAATCTACTAATTAATAAGATTATGAAGACATTCTTCAATACACACGCTTGATTTTGCTTCAAAGCTTTAATCAAGAGACACAACACTCGTGCTTCAAAGCTTTGAGTGATAATCAACCCTTACAACCAAATGCTACACCAAGTCACTTATCAAGTGATAATTGCTTGGCTCACAGTAGTTACTAAAACTATCACAACTACAAAATGCCTTATTGATCTTCTGTTCAAAAGTGCTGCTCACCATTAGGATTCGTGAGAGAGATATAAGTAGTTTATTCTTCATTTTTGGGCTTCCATAAAAATAGTTAGGGTTAACCAAAGTTAACCTAAAGACTTGGTCTTAGGATTTCATCATAACAAATTAGGGTTAAGCAAGGTTAACCTAATATCCACATGAGCATCTGATCTAGTCAATACACTTCGACACAGAATAGCACACCAGATTCCTGAAAATTCTCAGGAACAATAAATCTGCACAACAACTTGATCAGTACAGGATGTCTTAACATTGGTTATGATATCATGTATCCTGCTCACTGATTTTGGTAGAATTCAGTACATATGATCATAGCTTAATCATCATGATATTCACTCATACTGAGTTGTTCCTGTAGAACATTCCTTCTGCAGAATTTGTCTTTATCCCAGAATGTTATGACATCAGTCATGACATTCGCAAATCTGGTTTTACCAAAAAATAATGCCAACAAGCAAACACTTACAAACTCCCCCTTTGGCAAATTTTTGGCTAAAACCCCTAAACAATCAGAGATTAGAATGCAGCAGAATTCCCCTAAACAATCAGAGATTAGAATGCAGCAGAATTTTTAATAACAGCTAATCTAACTGCCAATATCCAATTCTACCAAAATTACCATAATTACTTCTCCCCCTTTTTAGCCATAAAGAGGCCAAAGGATCTAGTACTTCAATTTATACAGACATCAAAAGGAAATCCAAAAAAACACAGAACTAGAGAGAAGGTATCAAATAGAAGCAGCAAGTTCCAGCATCAATCTTTACTGCTCAGCAAACACAGTCCTTCAGGTACTGTTATCCCCTGAGGAAGCACTATTTTCAGCAGCATCTTCTGGTGAGCTTCTTGCAGAACCATCATGTTGTTCTTCATCAGCATCATCTTCCCTCATTTGTTCTTCATTCTCCTCCTGTTCCAGACTAGCAATCAGCTCTTCAAGAGTCCTTTTTCTTGCATCAAGCTCTCTGCAGGTTTCTTTTAGAACAACTATAACATCATCTTTCTTGGAATGAGCTTTGACATTTGATGTCTCAGCAGATGTCATAACAATGTCAGGGACATGTGTTCCTTGAAACAGCTTATAGTGAAAACCAAGTGCAAAGGCTCTTTTGCACATAGAGTCCTTTTCAACCAGAATATCAGGATACTGATCAATGATTATACCACACAGGAGAGAGGGAAAAGCAATAGGGCCTTTAATAGCACAGCTCTCAGCATGTTTCATTGTTTGATCAAAGATGTAGTTGCCATAATCAAAGTTTGTTCTGGTTCCAACAGCATAGATAAATCTTCCCAAACCAGTGGAGATGGTGGATTTGTGGTTGGTGGGAACCCAGTTAGCTGCACCAATTTTGTGCAGTATGGCAAACTTCATACTCAACTTGCTTGCAGTTAGCTTCCCTTTCAAGGGCCAGTGCTTGACTTGCTTGGCAGTGATGGTTTGACAAACCTGGTTGTCAGTAACTTCAAGCTCAGGCTGAGCTTCATCAGGCCTTCCTAGGTATTTGTTTATCATAGTAGGAGAGAAATTTACCTTCCTTCCTCTCACATAAACACTCTTAAAATCAGCTGACTTTCCATCAGCACATCCACTAGACAAATTTACTATGAATTCTTTGACAAGAATCTCATAGCAGTTGGAAAACTTGACCACTGTTTTCATCAGGCCAGCAGCCTTGATGAGATCCATGACTTTCTTACACTTAATAGCACTTCTGTTCAGCTCCCTCTCTAAGGCAATCCTTTTCAGAAACACATACTTCCACCTGCTTGCATTTTCTGGATGGTGAAAGGAGATTTTGTCAATGGCAACCTCAGGAACCTTAAGAAGTTTGCTAGAAGAGGGTTTCTTCCTGAGAGGAATGTCTGGAACATTGCTCTCAACATCAAAAACAAAGTCTGATTCCTCATCAGATTCTGAGGGTTCAGGAGCCTTTCTTTTCTTGGCTATAGGTTGTCTCAAGGGTTTTGAGAGACTACCAACAGATACCCTAGCTTTTACCTTACCCTTCCCTTTGGAAGTTCCAGCCTTTTGATCCTTCTCAGCTTCTTCTCTAGCCTTGTTCTCAGGCCTAACTTTCTCATGAACAACTTCAGTAGCCTTCTCTTTGGTGGGGCTTTGGGCACTACTCTGCTTTTCTTTTCTACTCATCATCCTTCTTGCTATGCTAGGGTTGACATTAGCAATTAAATCATTGTCAGAAAATTCTTCATCAACATCAATGACAGGAGGTTCAACAGCCTTGTCAGTGGGGGTCTGGTGATCATCAGGTTTCTCTGGAGATTTCTCAATGTTGTCATCAGGTGTCTCAACATTCTGAGTGACATTGAGATCACTTTCTAAATTAAGGCTAGTAGTTTCTTGGTTCAATGGTACAGATATACCAGGAACAGAGTGATTCTCATTAAGAATCCTAGTGACTAGTCTGGCAATAGCTTGATGTACATAAGCAAAACCTTACCTATTAGCTATCTCTGGGGGAACAGAGGGTGATGGTTGAGAATATTTACCAGAGGGAGAAGCTTGTGATCTTCTTGCATGTATGGTTCGCAGCTTCTTGACCTTAGTAGGATCAGCTGCCATTGCACGAAGTGGAGTTACCTCAAGAACATCAGCATCCATGGGGTTTACATTTGCCCTAGGTTTGGTGTCAGTGGGTGAGGAAGATGCAGTTGCCTTTGATGAAGATGATGACACAGATTTTTGAGACATCTTGATAGATTGAGAATACAAGTGATAGCGAGTGTGAAATTTTCTTTTTAGGGAATGGAGAGTGATGCAGCAAACTGAGAAGAGGGAGATATAAATATGTATATTCCTCTTCTTAAACTTTTGGAAAGAAAGAGGGAAACAAATGATTAGCCCAATCAGAATAAACTTGATTAAACTATCTCTTTCAAACCTTGTATTAAGCAAAATTAATTGCTACATCTCTTCATATTGGCAAATACCCAGCTTGCCCCTTAAATTCTCAAACTGACTAGCATCAAGTGCCTTGGTAAAAATATCAGCCAGTTGTAGTTCAGTGGCAACATGTTCCAGCTTAATCACCTTCTCCTCCACAAGATCTCTGGTGAAGTGATGTCTAATGTCAATATGCTTAGTCCTGTTGTGCTGTATAGGATTCTTGGATATGTTAATAGTACTCAAATTGTCACAGTATAATGTCATGACATCTTGTGTGACATTATACTCAGTCAGCATCTGTTTCATCCAGATCATTTGAGAACAGCTGCTACCAGCTGCTATGTATTCAGCTTCAGCAGTAGATAGAGACACACAATTTTGTTTCTTGTTGAACCAAGAAACAAGATTATTTCCCAAAAAGAAGCATCCTCCAAAGGTGCTCTTTCTATCATCAGCACTACCAGCCCAATCAGCATCACAATAACCAGACAGAATTGGTTCATATCCATGAGAGTACATCATGCCATAATTGTAAGTTCCACTCACATACTTCAGAATTCTTTTCACCTGGTTGATGTGACTTACTTTGGGTTCAGCCTGGTATCTTGCACATACTCCAACTGCAAAGGCAATGTCAGGTCTGCTGGCTTTTAAGTATAGCAGACTTCCTATCATGCTTCTGTACAAGCTTTGATCCACATTTGCCCCACTTGTGTCTTTGGACAACTTTAAATGAGTAGGTGCAGGAGTCCTTTTATGACTGGCATTCTTCATCCCAAACTTCTTGACAATATTCTTTGCATACTTGCTTTGAGACAGAAAAATTGAGTCTTCCATCTGTGTGACTTGTAGTCCAAGAAAGTAGGTCAATTCTCCCATGAGGCTCATTTCAAATTCAGCTTGCATCTGGTTAGCAAAACGTTTAACCATTTTATCTGACATTCCTCCAAACACTATGTCATCAACATAAATTTGAGCTACCATTATCTTTCCTCCTTCATCCTTGACAAAAAGAGTTTTATCCAAACCTCTTTTCCTGTATCCTTAGTCAGTGAGGAACTTTGTCAACCTTTCATACCAAGCTCTAGGAGCTTGTTTCAGACCATATAATGCTTTCTTCAATTTGTAGACATGATCAGGACAGTTTGGATCCACAAATCCTTTAGGTTGTTCCACATACACTTCCTCATTTAAGTACCCATTTAGGAAGGCACTCTTCACATCCATCTGAAACAGCTTGAACTTAAGGAGACAAGCATCTCCCAAGAGAAGTCTGATTGATTCCAGTCTGGCTACAGGAGCAAATGTCTCATCAAAATAAACCCCTTCAACTTGAGTGTATCCTTGAGCAACAAGCCTTGCCTTATTCCTGGTGACAACTCCTTCAGCATCTGACTTTTTCTTGTAGATCCACTTTGTGCCAATGATGTTTGTTCCTTCTGGTCTAGGAACTAACTCACATACTTCATGTTACTTGAACTGGTTCAATTCATCTTGCATTGCTCCAATCCAGTATTCATCAGTCAAAGCCTCTTTAACATTTTTCGGTTCAATCTTAGACACAAAACAAGAGTTTGTGATGATTTCTCTAGATCTTGTAGTGACTCCACTGTTAGGATCTCCTATGATGAGTTCCTTAGGATGATCTTTCTGAATTCTGATGGAAGGATCTTTGTTAGCTTCCTTTGATTCAGACTCTGAGGGAGTAGGATTAGGCACATCATCCTTTTTAGACACTTGTGTTGAAGTCTCAAAGAATGTCTCAACATCATATGGGACATTTGTTTCCTCATGGTGATCATCAATTATGACATTTATAGACTCCATCATAACTTTGGTCCTGGAATTGAACACCTTATATGTTCTGTTATTGGTAGAGTATCCTAGGAATATTCCTTCATCACTTTTAGAGTCCATCTTTCTTCTTTGTTCACGATCTGTCAGAATATAGCATTTGCTCCCAAAGACATGGAAGTACTTTACTGTAGGCTTTCTTCCTTTCCATAGTTCATAAAGGGTGGATGATGTTCCCTTTCTCAAGGTGACCCTGTTGTGGACATAACAGGCTGTATTCATAGCTTCAGCCCAAAAATGAATAGGAAGCTTCTTGGCATGTATCATTGCTCTGGCAGATTCCTGTATAGTCCTGTTTTTCCTTTCCACAACTCCATTTTGTTGAGGAGTTATAGGTGAAGAGAACTCATGATTGATTCCTTCTAAGGAACAGAACTCATCAAACTTACTATATTCAAATTTCTTACCATGATCACTTCTGATTCTGACAATGCATCCTTCTTTTTCTCTTTGAATTCTTTTGCACAATTCCTTAAATACATCAAATACATCAGACTTTTCCCTAATGAAGTTTATCCATGTGAATCTGGAAAAATCATCCACAACAACATAGGCATATCTCTTTCCACCAAGACTTTCCACCTGCATGGGACCCATCAGATCCATATGTAGAAGTTCTAGCACCTTAGACGTGGTCAGATGTCTTGTCTTTGGATGTGACATTCTAGTTTGCTTTCCAACCTGACATTCACCACAGACTCTCCCTTCATCAATCTGAAGCCTTGGAATACCTCTGACAGCTTCCATGGATATGATCTTTTTCATCCCTCTAAGATGTAAA
Source organism: Vicia faba (assembly GCA_948472305.1). Taxonomy (NCBI): domain Eukaryota; kingdom Viridiplantae; phylum Streptophyta; class Magnoliopsida; order Fabales; family Fabaceae; genus Vicia; species Vicia faba. The sequence continues at coordinate 1,706,763,186 of OX451737.1, read as the reverse complement.
TGACCAAGTTTTTGGTGCCACAGTTTCACTTCCTTTTCTTCTTTGGCTATAGAGCATACAGAAGAGTAGTTAGTGTTCTCAGACTCCCATAAGTAACAGTTGTCTTTTGATCTGACTCCTCTCATTACAACTTCTTGTTTTTTATTAGTTACAAGACATTCATACTTGGTGAAGTTGACCTTGAATCCTAGATCACATAATTGACCGATACTTATGAGATTAGCAATCAAACCATTTACCAACAACACTTCATTTAGGTTTGGAACTCCAGAGCAGTCCAAGTTTCCAACTCCTTTAATTTCTCCTCTAGCACCATCTCCAAAAGTGACATAGCTAGTAGTATGAGGTTTGACATCATTCAGCAGATTCTTGATTCCAGTCATGTGTTTAGAGCATCCACTGTCAAAGTACCAGTCTTCCTTGGCAGAAACTCTAAAGGAGGTGTGAGCTATCAGGGCTGCAGTCTTTTTATTCCATTGTTGAGTATATGGTGCCTTGTTAGTCTTAGGTTTGACATATGGGGTCTGATTAGGATATCCATATAATCTGAAGCAGAATGGCTTTATGTGACCAAACTTCCCACAATGATGACATCTCTATCTTTTTTCTTCATATTTCTCTGTTCTTGATGTTGAGTCCTATGTTATGACATCTGCTTTGCATTTGTTTATCAGGCCTGGTCTTCTTCTTGTCAACAACAAATTTCTTTGCAGCCACAAATCCTAGACCAGACATGTTTCCTGCGCTTTGTCGAGCCTGAAGGATTTCTTCCAACTTGTTAGTTCCAGTTGTTAACATCTTGACAGACTTAGTCATATGATCAAGTTTGGAGTTCAACATTAGAACTTCACCTTTGAGATGGCTTATAGTAGCAGTGTCTGCCTTCTTCTCAGCCTCCAACTTCACTATGAGCTTTTTCTGTTTCTCATTTTGCTGACAGACTTCAGCACTTCTGATACATAGCTTCTTATAGGAGTCAGCAAGTTCTTCAAATGTCACTTCCTCATCACTAGAATCATTATCTGAGTTACAAACACCAGATAGTGCAGTAACTAGTTTAGCAGATTCTTCTTCAGAGTTACTTTCTGAGTCACCATCAGACCAAGTAACAAACATTCATTTCTTTTGTTTCTTGAGAAAGGTAGGACATTCAGCTCGAATATGCCCATATCCTTCACATCCATGGCATTGGATTCCTCTGCTTTGATTTCCCTTTTCTTCAGACTTAGTTCTTCTGCTGGAGTCATAGGATATGCTAATGTCAGAGGTAATGTTCTTGACATTTGAACTTGACTTTGGGTTCATTCTCTTGATGAGTTTGTTGAGCTGCCTTCCAAGCATAGCTATAGCTTCTGATATATTCTCTACATCACTCTCCTTGCTTTCATCTTCAGTATTGGATACAAGGGTTATACTCTTGTTTTTCTTGTCAACATTGTCACTGATCCCCATCTCAAATGTCTGAAGTGACCCAATGAGTTCATCAACCTTCAAGTTGCAGATATCCTGAGCTTCCTCTATAGCAGTCACTTTCATTGAAAACCTTTTAGGCAAGGATCTGAGAATCTTTCTCACCAGCTTTTCTTCTGACATCTTTTCTCCCAATTCTCCTGAGGTGTTGGCAATTTCCAAGATGTTCATGTGAAACTAATGAATGGTCTCATCTTCCATCATCCTTAGATTCTCAAATTTGGTAGTAAGCATCTGAAGTCTTGACATTTTTACTTTGGATGTACCCTCATGGGTGGTTTTGAGAGTGTCCCAAACATCCTTGGCCAGTTCACATTAATGTACTAGTCTGAATATGTTTCTATCAATTCCATTGAACAAGGCATTCAATGCTTTAGAGTTACCCAGGGCTAACTCTTCTTCTTCTTTGCTCCTTTCTTCCTCAGGTTTCAGACTAGTCGTCCCATCTTTCCCAGTTATGGTGGGATGGTTCCATCCTTTGTCAGCAGCTCTCCAAGCTTTTTTGTCCAGTGACTTCAAGAAGGCAATCATACGAGGTTTCCAGTAGTCATAGTTTGATCCATCCAGAATAGGTGGTTTGTTCCCAAATCCTCCTTCCTTGTCCATAGCGCCAGAAAATAATATCCCTAGATCTCACCCAGAAAGACAGGCAGGGTGCCTGCTCTGATGCCAATTGAAATTCTGGCAACAGATACTTAATGTCATAGTGAATGTTATGACATCGTATCTGACAAATTGTACATAAACCAAACAGTAATTTAAAAGACAGTCAAGAACATAATCAATTGTTAACCCAGTTCAGTGTATAACCACACCTACATCTGGGGTCTACCAAGTCAGGGAGGAAATTCACTATAAGAGGTATTAATTTAGGAATAAACCAACCAGTTTATCTCCTTCACTTAAGACCTACCCAATGCAACTTCAATTTAAGTCCTACTTAAACTTGAGTTCCTACTCACTCCCCCTCAATCACAGCAGTGATACTAATCTACTAATTAATAAGATTATGAAGACATTCTTCAATACACACGCTTGATTTTGCTTCAAAGCTTTAATTAAGAGACACAACACTCATGCTTCAAAGCTTTGAGTGATAAACAACCCTTACAACCAAATCCTACACCAAGTCACTTATCAAGTGATAATTTCTTGGCTCACAGTAGTTACTAAAACTATCACAACTACAAAATGCCTTATTGATCTTCTGTTCAAAAGTGTTGCTCACCATTAGGATTCGTGAGAGATATATAAGCAATTTATTCTTCATTTTTGGGATTCCATAAAAATAGCTAGGGTTAACCAAAGTTAACCTAATGACTTGGTCTTGGGCTTTCATCATAACAGATTAGGGTTAAGCAAGGTTAACCTAATATCCACGTGAGCATCTGATCTAGTCAATACACTTCAACACAGAATAGCACACCAGATTCCTGAAAATTCTCAGGAACAATAAATCTGCACAACAACTTGATCAATACAGGATGTCTTAACATTGGTTATGACATCATGTATCCTGCTCACTGATTTTGGTAGAATTCAGTACATATGATCATAGCTTAATCATCATGATATTCACTCATACTGAGTTGTTCCTGTAGAACATTCCTTCTGCAGAATTTGTCTTTATCCCAGAATGTTATGACATCAGTCATGACATTCGTAAATCTGGTTTTACCAAAAAATAATGCCAACAAGCAAACACTTACACAATTTAATAATACCTTGACTTTTTTTTTGAGAAGACTAAAAGCCAATCAATCTCATTCCAAACCATTTTGCTACTTTGGCTTTTATTTTAAAACTTTTCTCAAAAGATTAAACTCTTGTCAATCCTTGTAGTGATGCAAACAACTATACTTCTACAATACGTAGTGAAGATAAATATTTTCCACTTGGGTTTTGAGTGAGGCATTGTTGATTTTAAGATCCAAGTCATATCCTCCACTTTGAGATGATGCAAATTCTCCTTTCTCATGATTGTGGGTAGTAAGTATGTTTTCCATACGGACAATGACGATGATGTTTTATCTCATAAAAATAACCAACACACTTGTGTTCCAAATTTTTAAAAGAGGAACTACGTGTACCATGATCCCCTATTGCATGAAAGGTGGTACGTAGGCACTAAAGGTTCGCAACCGCGGCGGGTGCAAAAAACATAAAAATATACTTCTTTACTCACCTCTACCATCCATCTTATATACAACACATTTTTATAGCCAAAAAATATACAGGTTTTTTCAAAGAGGTTCATGCAGAGTACCGTAGATGTTTAGGGTGCTAATACCTTCCATTTGCATAACCAACCCCCTTACCTTGAATATTTCCCCCTTTTTTAGGTCATTCGCTCGTTTCCCATTCCTTTGGAAACAATAAAGCGCGGTGGCGATTTTTATTTTGATTTGTATAAATTCTAGTCAATCCAATGTCTTAGTCTTGAACATTTCTACCGCTACAAAATGCAAACATGAAAGTTGCTCCATTTTCCCATACTAATCCAACCATATAAATATCATGAACTGTAAACCAAAGATGAATGAGAATTTTTAAAAGTACCAAAATCTGACCTAAATATTTTCAGAGGTTCAAACTCAAAATTCTCCCTACTCAAGCAACATAAATAAAATCTATGGACATGTATAGTTTCAAGGCAATGATGTCTACATTTTATCTTCACAAATGCAAGTCTAACAATGCCTAAGTAATGAGATAGAAGTTCAAGAAAAATACCTCAAAACTGGAAATCTTGAAATGCAAATGAGCTTGATTCAAGGTGTTGTAATGATCAGGTTAGCTTCCTTGAGTCTCTAGGAAGCTAATGCAATGCTTAGCTTGAGTTGAGGGTGGCTGAAATGGCTTGGAGAAGTCAATGTGCAATGCTCTGTTTTTTGTTATGGAGGTTATGGTAAATGATGTTACAGTGATGAAACAAGGACATGGATAGGTTACACTTGATGTAAGTAAGCTTTAGGAACTAAGAAGCCAAGAAACGCACGAGGGAAATATGAGTTTGGTGTTCAAGGTCAGAAACTGTGCAACAATGGAGTTTTGGTGCAAATTCTGATTTGAGGGAGTTTGGGAGAGTTTCAGGGTGCTTGAGCTCGTGTGTTAGCTTGCAAATAATGTCTCTAGTTATAGGAAAATGGTTTTGAGACTTGAAACAACTCAAAATTTGAATTCACATGTTTAAGCTCAACATGTGATTTTTTGACAAAACAAGTTTCAATGCCTTTTTTCCTTGCTATTGTAGAGTGGTTACACTTTAAACAAGTTTGCTTCTAACTTTGTGGATGGAGTGTACTTGAAGAGAACAAGTTAGAGGCTCAAGAATGGACTTTATGCATAAAGCTTGCTTTTCAAGAATGGTATTCTTCACTTTCTTCCCAAAATGGCAATGTGAATTGGATAAAGCTTAAACCTCTTGGATTATAGCTCAAAAGTTTGTGTAATCCAGTAATGATGGATAGATACACAAGTTAGAAGGTCTACAAAGCAAGATTGTGCAGCCTAACAATGAATTTTCATTATGTGTTCATCAAGAAATGACTTGTCATTCAAGTTTGAAAACCCTAACTTCTTGTCTTCGATTCTCCTTGCTCAAGTATGATCTCAATGAGTTCTTGGACATTTTGGAAAGCTTGTAATGTGATATACAACCCATCTTTGAATCACTTTTGAAAATTCCCCTTGGAACTATGTGAAAAATTTCCATGAAGTTAGGTTAAAATCCTGCCTAAACTAGGGCAAAATTTTCACTAAGTGTTTAGTTTCATGAACATGTATTCACAAAATCATAACTTCAAATCCATGCATTTCTAGGAGAAGTTGTGTTCTACAATGTTTTATATCTCATTGAGATATACAACTTTCATTTTGAAAGTTTCCTTTGAATCATCTTGCATCATGGTGAAAAATTTGCTCAAAGTTGTGAAAAAATAAGAAGTTTTCAACACTTAGAAAAATTTCTAAGTTTGAAAATTTTGACTTTTCAAAATGAAATCTTGACTTTTTTATTTCTTGATGAATAAGTTTAATATTTTGACATATTTTGATGAATTGTGATCTTTTACACTTGATTTTGACCAAAAAGTCAAAGTTTGACTTTTCAGTATACAGTTGACTTTTGATCAGTTGACTGAAAATCAACCATCAATCAATTGATCTTGAGGGATGTTTTGAGTCATGTCACTAGGTCAAAATGATGCAATTAAACTCTTGATATCATGCCTCAAACCAATTAACCATTTTCTAGGTCAAAAATCAGAAATTGCCCTTTCTTAGTCAAAACCCTAATTTTGACCATTTTGCCCTTTTGATGATCTGATCAAATTTCTTGAGGAATTGTCGTCCAAACTTAATCAAATGACATATATAAGTTCATGATATTGATATGGATAAAAAATTATGAAGTTTGACTGTAAATTGGCCACAGTTGACTTTTTCCCCAATACAACTGATTTTTAGGTCAACTGCTTAATTGACTGAGCAAAAATGTGATCTAAGACTTGAAACTTGACATGATCAATCTTGAGGGTCCAAAATGATCCATGAAAGTAATATGAGGCATTAAAAGTTAAATTATCCTTGTGCAATCTCAAACCCTAATTTCAGTCATCGGTACTTAAGGAGGTGTCTTGAGTTGATCAACCCTTGTGCAGTCTTGAACCAAGAGAGATCTTGTGAGAAAATATTTGATAAATGGGAGGGTAAATTTTGGGGTACAACAGCTTCCCCTATTCAATCTTCTTAGACCTGAAGAGTTAGATTGGTGGATCCTCCATTCGTGACTTGAAGGCGGAAGATGATTGGACACTAGAGTGCCCAGAAATTTACACTCGAAGATGAATTGTGAATGGGCTTATAGATGCCATTTGGAGGAATGATGGAGATTTGTCAGAGATGGGCTTGTAGATGCCATCCAAAGGTGACTGTTGACAGAGAGTGGACTAAGTCTGCACTTGATTTCATCTAGAAAAGAATCTGAATAAATCTTTGGGGTGATTTATCTGAACTAGGAGAAGTCTTGTGTGTTATTTGACTGGGAAGAATCAGAATAAATCATTGAGAGATTTATCTAAGCCAAAATGTTCTTTTTGGAAATTATCAGGATAAACTGTTGAGGGGTTTAAACTGAACCAAAAAGATCTTGAATATTCTTTAACTGGAAAGAATCAGAGTAAATCTTTGTGCGATTTATCTGAACCAGAGAAAGTGTCTGTGGGAAAGAATCAGAATAAACAGTTGAGAGGTTTAAGCTGAATCGGCAGTGTTCCTTTGGAAAGTATCAGAATAAACTGTTGAGGGGTTTAAACTGAACCAAAAGAGATCTTGAATATTCTTTAACTGGAAAGAATCAGAGTAAATCTTTGTGTGATTTATCTGAACCAGAGAAAGCGTCTGCGGGAAAGAATCAGAATAAACCGTTGAGAGATTTATCTGAACCCGAAATGTTCCTTTGAAAGTATCAGGATAAACCGTTGAGGGATTTAAACTGAACCAAAAGAGGTCTTGAATGTTCTTTAACTGGAAAGAATCAGAGTAAATCTTTGTGTGATTTATCTGAACCAGAGAAAGTGTCTGCAGGAAAGAATCAGCATAAACCGTTGAGAGGTTTAAACTAAACCGGCAGGGATCTGGAGAAGAATCAGAATCAATCATTGAGAGATTTATCTGAACCAGAGAAGACATCTGCTGGAAAAGAATCAGAATAAATTGTTGAGAGATTTAAACTGAACCAGCAGGAGTCTGAAAGAAATATTTGTTATGTTGATGGTTGACCAATCTTTTCTTGGGAATTGATCTGTAGCTGATTTGTTGAAAATTTGACGATAATTTTCTATTGATTGATCTTTCCTGAAAAAGATGAAAAGTTAGTTGCATGCAATGTCATGATGTATGAAATGCATGGTACAATGATGTTCTCAAAATAAATGAGATTGTGTCGTTTGTATCTGTGTTGTCAATGTTATGACGTATGTATGTAATGTATGGACACATTAATTGTTATGCCACAGAATTGCTGGGGTCAAGGAAAATAAATCCCTGAGCATTGCCGAGAATGAGGAGTGTAAGCCTTCACGTTTTGAAATTGAAGTGTTGATGAGCTTCCATTTGTTAGAGAAATAAACTCTGTTGTGTAAAGGAAACGCCGTGTATTGCTCGTAGACCTCATGAAAACCTATTGGGGAATCCTGAGAAATTGGGCGACCTTTACTGAGGAATCTTTGGCGACTTCACTGGGGAATCTTCGGAGTGGTAACCAGAAGTTTTTTTCAGTCGAGGATAAGAGAGAGCTTGATATCATTAAGCTGCCCACGGTGGGGGATTTTATGGAATAGCCTAAAGATATTATCCTATTTCTTAAACCATTAGTATTTGTCTTTCTATTTTCTGTTTATTTATAAATAGTAGTTACGTTCAAATGCATATGTTCAAAATAAATCATTGGACATTTTTGTAAACAAAACAGAGAAATAAAGAAAAACATATAGTTTTGGACTTTAAAAGGGATATCTTTGTATTAACTTGAATAAGTATTTTTTGTACAACGAGACGAACATTCGAGTAAGAGAATGTCGTCGTAGAAAAATGAAAATTGATACAAAGAAAAGATAGCTATGTGAAATAATCCCATGGGGTTCCCATTCTGCTATAGCCTTTGTGTCTCTGGGCGTCTTGTCCACTTGCTGCCTTGTCCGAAGCTGATTGGATTGATTAGAACCGTTTGAGCTTGTCAGTTGATGCTAAATATTGTCTGTAATATGATCCAAATGGGACATACTCATACGCTTTAATTCTCTAACTTTTGCCTGGACCGCCCTTTCGGGTTTTCAGTCCACCGGGATACCCTTTTTTGCCCAAGTCGCCCTTTCGGGTTTTCAGCTTGCCAGGTGTACAGATTTTTTTTGTTTTATCCCTAAATTTTGCCCGAACCTTTGTGGTTCGCCGGGATGCCCTAATTTTTTCCTAGGCTAGTCGACCTAGTGGGTCTTTATGCGTAGTATCTTTTGACTATGTCCGCGTTCACAGGTTGTGAAAGGTCGTCGCCATCCATAGTGGTTAAGATCATTGCTCCGCCAGAGAATATGCTTTCGATCACAAAAGGTCCTTCGTATGTAGGAGTACGTTTTCCCCTGGGATCACCTTGTGGTAATACGATACACTTGATTACCAAGTTACCAACCTGATATACCTGACATCTGACCTTTTTGTTAAAAGCTTTGATCATTCGTTTTTGGTACATCTGGCCATGACAGACAGCCGTAAGCCTCTTCTCATCAATCAAGTTCAACTGGTCAAGCCGAGTTTGGATCCAATCATCTTCATTCAGCCCTGCATCCTTTATGATTCTTAGAGATGGTATTTGGACTTCAATTGGTAGGACAGCTTCCATACCGCATACCAAGGAGAAGGGAGTTGCCCTTGTTGATGTGTGCGCCGTGGTACGGTAACCGTGGAGAGCGAATGGTAGCATCTCATGCCAATCTTTGTAGGTCACTATCATTTTTTGTATGATCTTCTTGATGTTCTTATTTGCGGCTTCGACAAAGCCATTCATCTTTGGCTGGTAAGGGGAAGAATTATGGTGTTGGATCTTGAATTGCATGCACAGTTCAGTGATCATAGTATTGTTGAGATTTGTACCATTGTCAGTGATGATTCTCTCCAGGATATTGTACCGACAAATGAGATTCTGTTTGATGAACCGGGCCACAACATTCTTGGTAACAGAAGCGAAAGAAGCTGCCTTAACCCACTTCGTGAAGTAGTCAATGGCCACTAAGATAAAGCGGTGTCCATTAGAAGCTGTAGGTTTGATTTCTCCAATCATATTGATGCCCCACATCGCGAGTGGCCAGGGAGCAGTCAGTACATTAAAAGGAGCTTGAGGCACATGTACTTTGTCAGCGTAGATCTGACACTTGTGAAAGGTTCGCGAATGCTGATAGAAATTTGCTTCCATGGTAGACCAATAGTATCTCGTCCGTAGGATCTTTTTAGCCATCGTATGCCCAATATAATGGGTGCCAAAAGTGCCTTCATGCATATCGGCCATGATCTTTTCTGCCTCAACCTTGTCTACGCAACGAAGCAAAATAGAGTTGTGGTTGCGCTTGTAGAGAATGCCATTATTGAGGAAGAACTTAGAAGAGAATCTCCCCAATAACTTCTTATCATTGACTGAAGCTCCTTCCGGATATTCTTGGGCCTCGAGATACCTCTTAACTTCATGGAACCAAGGTTGTTCCACTACTTCTTCAGTATCAATCTCGTGACAGTAAGTTGGTTCATCCATCTGTTCAATGGTGATCTGGGGAGCCTCATTATCCCATTTGAGTTTAAACATGGATGACATGGTGGCTAGCGCGTCCGCTAGTTGATTTTCCTCTTGTGTAAAATGCTCAAAGGTAATTTCCTCGAAATATGGGATTAATGTCAACACATGTTCTTTATAGGGGATAAGGTTAGGGTGCTTCGTGTCCCATTCTCATTTGATCTGACTGATTACCAAACCTGAATCTCTAAACACACTTAAGGACTTGATTCCCAAATCTATGGCATCTTTGAGACCAAAAATACACGCTTCGTATTCTGCTATGTTATTTGTATAGTTGAAGCACAGTCTTGTAGTGAAGGGAGTATGACATCCTTCAGGAGATATGATTACAGCACCTATGCCATTGCCGAGTGAATTGTAGGCTCTGTCAAAAACTAGGGTCCATCGGGATCCTTGTTCAGGTCCGTCATATGGTCTGAATTCTTCACAATTATTTATCATCATGATATCTTCATCTGGGAACTCGAATTTCATGGACTGATAGTCATCCACAGCTTAATGAGCAAGGTGATCGGCTAGCACACTTCCCTTTATTTCTTTTTGGGCGGTGTACTGAATGTCGTATTCAGTCGGAATCATCTACCATCTTGCTATTCTCCCAGAGAGGACAGGCTTCTCGAATATGTATTTAATTGGATCCATCTTGGATATCAATAAGGTAGTATGGGTCAGCATATACTGTCTTAGTTGGCGAGTAACCCATTTCAGAGCGCAACAAGTTTTCTCGAGCAGTGAATATCTTGTTTCACAGTCGGTAAACTTTTTGCTCAGGTAGTAAATAGCATGCTCTTTTCGGCCAGACTCGTCATGCTGCCCCAGCACACACCCCATTGAATTTTCCAAAAATAGTTAGATACATGATTAAAGGTCTTCCCTCGACTTGAGCCATCAAAATAGGAGGCTCTTGTATGTACTCTTTGATCTTGTTGAAGGAAGCTTGGCATTCATCATTCCATTTGACTACTTGATCTTTCTTCAGTAATTTGAAGATTGGTTCACAAGTAGCAATTAGGTGAGAAATGAATCTGGCGATGTAGTTAAGTCATCCTAAGAATACTCTGACTTCCTTTTCAGTGCGAGGAGCAGGCATTTATTGTATTGCTTTCACTTTGGCAGGATCCACTTGATACCTTTACCGCTAACGACGAAGCCTAGAAGTTTACCAGACCTTACCCCAAATGTGCATTTATTTGGGTTCAACCTTAGCTTGTATTTCTTTAGTCTCTCAAACAGTTTCTACAAATGGTCGAGATGTTCCTCTTCAGTTTGAGATCTGGCTATCATGTCATCCACATAGACCTCTATTTCATGATGGATCGTGTCATGAAATAGAGCTACCATGGCGCGCTGATAAGTTTCCCCAGCGTTCTTCAACCCGAATGGCATAAGCTTATAACAGAAAGTGCCCCACTGTGTGATGAAGGTCGTTTTCTCCATGTCTTCAGGCGCCATTTTTATTTGATTGTAGCCTGAGAAACCATCCATAAATGAGAATACTTTATGTTGTGTGGTATTGTCAACCAAAATATCAATATGGGGAAGTGGGAAATTATCCTTAGGGCTTACCCTATTCAAATCTTGGTAATCCACACACATGCGTACTTTTCCGTCCTTTTTAGGCACTGGAACAACATTGGCGACCCATTGTGGATAGGAGGTGGCGGATAAGAATTCGGTGTTGAACTATTTCATGACTTCAGCCTTGATCTTCTTTGACGTGTCTGGCCTCATGCGACGGACTTTCTGTTTTACCGGAGGGCAGTCTTCTTTTGTCGGTAGACGATGGACCATGTGATACGGTGGGAGAACTGACTTGGGGGTTTTGCGTTTGTGTTTGCAAATGTTGCGGTTTAGCAAGAGTCGCCACCGACTTTTCTTTTATCCAATAAGGAAAGGTGAAAAAGTACAGGAAAGACCTTTAGAGATATTTTTGAGTTTGGGAGGTAGATTATGAAAAGGGAAGGTATTAGCACCCTTTTCATCCATGGTTTTCCATGGGCTCTTAGTTACTAGCTAGATCACTTGCTTTTGTTTGAATGTGCTTTGTGTGTGGTTTTTTGAAAGTATTTTGAAAATGTAACTTTGTAATGATTCTAGTTTCTATAAGAACTCATACAAAGTGTTTGTTTCTAAAATGTTTTCAAAAAAAGTGTTTGTGAGATGTGTTTTTGAAAGTGATTTTAAAAAGGTGTATCCTTTGTAATGTTTCTCGTCTCTATAAGAACGCGTATAAAGTGTTTGTATTTTGAAAATGTTTCAAAGTGAAAGGGTAGGTGTATAAAAATGTTTTTGTTGTGAGCAAGCGAGTAACTGAGAGCGAACCTACCTACTCAAAAGGTCTTAGATATGTTTTTCCTCCTCCTTTGGATGTTGCTATCTTACCATTGATTTGGTAAGAAGCCCTGTCATTGGATGTGAAGGGACGGGCGTTTAGGTCATCGTATCACCATGATAGTAATATTGTGATATGACTTAGCACTTTTCTTTTAGAGACTAAGATCATTTTGAAAGGAAACTTTGATAGCGTCACCGAGGGACTATGATCCTTTTTTTCGATTCGTTTATGCTAAGACATCCCACATGCATAACATGGCCATTTTTGTAAGGCAACAAGTGGGATTACCCTAAGGGTGTATGTGTGCAAGTGTGTTTGATTGCATGCATTTGTCTTTGATTTTTAGTGGTCTACTTGTTGATTTTATCTTGCCATACATGCCTAATTACTAGAATTTACATTTGAAAGCGATAAATTGCAGAAATGTAAAGTCCTAACTATTACAATATTTAGGGGATGGGGGTACAAGTTTATGAATGGGGATTGCAAGTAAAAAAAAGTCCTAAGTTACTATTACAACCATATTGAAATGTACAATATAAGAAAGAAATAGACTTGTTTAAAAATGTTTTTGTCTTAAGGAAATAAATTAAAAGGAAAATATTTTTATGTTTTTTATGTTAATCTTAAAAAAGATGAAAAGGAAAATAAATGCAAAAATAGAAATAGCGTGTTGCTGCAAAAAAGAAACAAGGATCTGAAGTTCTAAAGTCAGGCGTGTGACTCAGCAGGAAACGTCAATGGATATCAGAAGTTCTGAAGTTCTGAATAGGTAGATTCTAAGGTCCTGCAAGAAATGTTAGGAGACAAACACAGAGGTTCTGGGTGGTATGCAGCCAGTGAACCAAAAGTCAAAAGCTTTGTATTACACTAAAACAATGAGCAAACGTCAGCAGTTCAGTACATTGTCAGCATGTGAAAATCATAAACTGAGTGTTTGAAAACAACTGATGGAAACATCATAAGTTCAGTGTATTTGACATGTGAGGAGAACTCAGAAGTTTTGTGTTGTGATAAGATTGTGAGTGAACATCAGAAGTTATGTATTGTGCTGAGCCAGTGGGTGAACATCAGAAGTTCAGTGTGTGTTAACAGTGAGAAAAATCATGGAAGTTCTGTGTGTTAAAGCGATGAGTGAAAAATAGAAGTTTTGTGTTACATTTAAGCTCTTAATCAGCACAATAACAATTTATTCAGTTCAGCAAATCAGAATGATCACAGCACAACAAATCATAGAAGTTCCAATCCTAAGTTTGAGCCTAGCATTATTCTAGAAGTTCTGATCCATAGTTTTTCTACTCATACAATGATATGTACAACATTAGTACTATGATATTTATATGTTAATGATGTTCAGAATGAAAAGCAAGTAAAGTCAGAAAGACTTACCTGGAGCGTGTTTGGAGCTTTGAGCGGCTGCCTCTGGATGTTCTGAGTCAGTAAGAGAGACGGAAGAGTGGTTGTGTCCTTTTGTTCAAAGGGAAGAACAAAGGTTTGTTTATGTATGAGAAATCTGGATTTTTATGAAGGTTTCACAATTTCCTTTTCTCTCTTTTGGCCAATCTCTCCCTTCAAAAGCCAGCCCCTTGAACGTGTGATGGAGCCAAGTATTTATAGATGAATTTGCTGTGACTTTGGGGGAAAAACAAATACGATTTGAACCTATTTTGGCATCCTGTTCCTTTGCTTTTTCATCACAGTTTTCGTATGCTAGTTTAGTGTAATCATGAGATGCAGGCGTAGGCTGAGCCAGCTGTTGGTCATAGGTCTGCAGCAAGTTGTATAAGCAAGGTTTTGGGATTTGGTCAAGTTCTGACCAAAGCTTTGAAAAATAGCCTTCATGTGCTGAAGCGCTGCCTTGTCTTTGAAGTAAGCATGGTGGTTGTCCGCAGGATTTAAGGAAAAGCAAAAAGCAAGGCATGGGCTTGGTAGCAAAGTTGCTATCCCGAGACAGTAGAGGTACACGTGGTGAAAATCCTTTGGATAAAGACTCAGAAGGTGGTTGTGAGCATTAAATGAGCATTAAATGATGATGAGACTTATCACAACCAGAAATCCTGCAACATGAAACTCTACACCAAGGCTTAGTTCTGGATCATAAGTTCTTCTTCAGCGTAGCATCCAATCTTCTGATCCTCTTATCTTCTGGCTCCAGCATGTTCTGAAGGAGCTTTCAGGCTTCATATTACGCTTCATTACCTCCTTTGTATTACTCTAGCAAACTATGACTGAACTTACGTAGATGTTGAAGAGCCATGTTCTGACTGAAGATTATATGTTGAACCACGTTTACAACTTCTGACTGCTCCTGCCTGGAGGCCGGCTCAGAAGTTCTGAAGTGTCATTTTTCTTAAATACTTAGAAAAATCCCAAGTATTTAGAAATTTGGCTTTTCCATAGTAAATTTGGCTTTTGAACTTTTTGATGATACAAACTTCATATTCCAACATGTTTTGATGAGATATGATTTCAGAGATTTGATTCTGAGGATCCAGGGTGATTTCTTGAGAAAATGAGAGGGCAAATTTTAGGGTACAACAGCTGCCCCTATTCAATTTACTTTAACCTGAAGAGTTAGATTTGCGAGATTTGCCATTCGTGACTCGAAGGTGGAAGATGATTGGACACTAGAGTACCCAGAAATTTTCACTCGGCGGTGATAGGAGGAATGGGCTTAAGGATGCCATTTGGGGAGGTGATAGAATCTTGTTGGAGATGGGCTTATAGATGCCATCCAAGAATGCTTGTTGAGATGTAATCTGTAAGTTGAACATCAGAATGGCGTCAGTGTCTGGAGCCTATCTGTACTATGTCAGGAGTTTTCTTTGAATGAGTATCAGAATGGCATCCGTGTATGGAGCGTATCTAGACTGTATCAAAAGTTGAATGAGTATCAGAATGGCTTCCTAATTTGGAGCGTATCCGAACTGTATCAGTAGGTGTCTTTGAATGAGTATCAGAATGGCTTCCGTGTCTAGAGCGTATCAAGAGTAGAATATGAATGAGTATCAGAATGGCTTCCGTGGCAGGAGCGTATCCGAACTGTATCAAAAGTGTCTTTGAATGAGTATCAGAATGGCTTCCATGTCTCAAGCGTATCTGGACTGTATCAAAAGTAGAATCTAAATGAGTATCAGAATGGATTCCGGATCAGGAGCGTATCTGCATTGTATTAGGAGGTGTCTTTGAATTAGTATCAGAATGGCTTCCAGATCTGGAGCGTATCCGAACTGTATCAAAAGTTGAATCTGAATGAGTATCAAAATGGCTTCCAGATTTGGAGCGTATCTGGACTGTATCAAAAGTTGAATCTGAATGAGTATTAGAATGGCTTCTGGATCTGGAGCGTATCTGAACTGTATCAAAAGTTGAATCTGAATAAGTATCAGAATGGCTTCCGGATTTGGAGCGTATCTGCACTGTATCAAAAGCTGAATCTGAATGAGTATCAGAATGGCTTCCGGATATGGAGCGTATCTGAACTGTATCAAAAGTTGAATTTGAATGAGTATCATAATAGCTTTCGGATTTGGATCCTATCTGAACTGTATCAAAAGTTGAATCTGAATGAGTATCAGAATGGCTTCCGGATTTGGAGCGTATCTGCACTGTATCAGGAGGTGTCTTTGAATGAGTATCAGAACGGCTTCCGGATCTGGAGCATATCCGAACTATATCAAAAGTTGAATCTGAATGAGTATCAGAATGGCTTCCGGATTTGGAGCGTATTTGCACTGTATCAAAAGTTGAATCTGAATGAGTATCAGAATGGCTTCCGGATCTGGAGTGTATCCGAACTGTATCAAAAGTTGAATCTGAATGAGTATCAAAATGGCTTCCAGATTTGGAGCGTATCTACACTATATCAAATGTTGAATCTGAATGAGTATCAGAATGGCTTCCGGATCTGGAGTGTATCTAAACTGTATCAAAAGTTGAATCCGAATCAGTATCAGAATGGCTTCCGGATTTGGAGCGTATTCGCACTGTATCAAAAGTTGAATCTGAATGAGTATCAGAATGGCTTCCAGATTTGGAGCATATCTGCACTGTATCAGGAGGTGTCTTTGAATGAGTATCAGAATTGCTTCCGAATCTGGAGCGTATTCGAACTGTATCAAAAGTTGAATCTAAATGAGTATCAGAATGGCTTCCGGATCTGGAGCGTATCTGGAATATATCAAAAGTTGAATCTGAATAAGTATAGAATGGCTTCCAGATCTAGAGCGTATCTGAACTGTATCAAAAGTTGAATCTGAATGAGTATCAAAATGGCTTCCGGATTTGGAGCATATCTGCACTGTATCAAAAGTTGAATCTGAATGAGTATCAGAATGGCTTCCGGATCTGGAGCGTATCTGAACTGTATCAAAAGTTGAATCTGAATGAGTATCAGAATGGCTTCCGGATTTGGAGTGTATCTGCAATGTATCAAAAGTTGAATCTGAATGAGGATCAAAATGGCTTCCGGATTTGGAGCGTATATGCATTGTATCTGGAGGTGTCTTTGAATGAGTATCAGAATGGCTTCCGGATCTGGAGCGTATCCGAACTGTATCAAAAGTTGAATCTGGATCGCATGATGATCTTTGTCTGTTGATTGATCTTTCCTGAAAAGGTAAAGAGTTAGTTGTATGCAATGTCATGATGTATGCATTGTGTAATGATGTTCTCAAAATAAATGAGATTTGTGTCATATGTATTTTGTATGCATATGCTATGAATGTTGTTGAAGTGTAATTTTGTCTTGGAGAATAAATCCTTGACAAGTATTGGGGAGTTATTATATCCCAGATTGATGTTGAGGAGAACTCCGTTGGGAGATGTTGAAAGCTTTGTGGGGAGAATGTTTATTCCTGCTTGGGAAAAGAGTTCAGGAGTCTCATTTGTCTGTTACTCTACTAGGGAATCGAAGTTGAACTGATATCTGGTCGGATCCAGGTTTCACAGTAACTTGTTGGGGATTGTAGAGTAGTTTACTGGGGAAGAGGAGTTGTAGCCCTTTGATTTGTAGTAGTCGGAGAGGCAAACTCAAGCTGGGGAATCTATAATTTGTTGGGGAAATAAACCCTGTTGTCAATCTGTTAGAGAGGTGACGACTTTGTTGGGGAAGTCCTCGAGGATTCTTGAAGTTGTCTCAGCTGGGGAAAGGTTTTCAGAGATCAAACTCTTGTTGGGGACTCATCCTATGAGAAGGATTTTGGGGAGATTTGTCATTGCCCCTAGTAGCGAGTGTTTGGGGCCCTGCCTGGAAATGTTTGACTGCACGTAACCCTTTCTCGGGATTGATGTTCAATGCCCCAAGTGGCGGAGATGGAGATTTTCCCCTGGTTACTCTGCAATTCTTGAGAGATTTCTTGGAATCTTGACTGGACTTCCCCAGGTGTGCTGGATAGTGACATGTCAAGCCCCCTTGTCAATAGGAGATTTATTAATGGAAGTGTCATCCTTCTTGAAGTGATTTAGTTCACTAAGAGAGCTTTCGTTCACTGGATATTCATTGTGTGAATTTCTCCGCTGTCAAACAAATAGCTATATGCAAACAGTGATATTCAAATAATGCAAAGTTTATGTTTGTCTTGAAGTTTTGAAAAATGCCTTTTTAGCAAGTGAAGGAGTTTGTAATTCAACTTTGGATTTTTGAGTAAAGCCTTATAGGAGTCAGGATACCTTTTGTAACAGTATGCTTTCATACTAACCCATGCTTCAATTAGGACTTTTGAAAGGTTGTAACGTGGTTTGGTTTACGGTTTAAGAAACAAAGGATAAAGGCTCAAACTGTATTTGTACCTACCCGCTCTTCGTGATGTTCTTCAGTCCTAAGCTCAGTTAATTGTACGCTTGAACTCCAATTGAGTCTGGAATGACGTTTTGGCGATGGTTCAGACAGGTCAAATTTGTCCGAGGGTAATCCTTTTTTGCAATATTTTTTTCATGTTGTTGAGTATTTGTAGTGACCTCTTTTTTTTATTTGTTATCCCTAATTGTTTCCTGACTGTTCTTGTTTTGAGATTACAGTCAACGGGATGTCCCCGTTTTTTTTTAAGTCTCCTTCGTAGGTTTTGACTTAGTGGGCTTTACTTTTTGAGAGATGATGACTGCCTATGTGATAGGGAACAATCACCGTCTTTTGATTCTATAAGAATGTTTTTGATGTCATTCATTGTATTACGAAATGAGAGTTTGCGGCTAAATGCGCATTTGAATTAACTGAGAGACTACCCTACCCCAGGTTTTGTTTAAAGGTTTTAATTTTGTAAAAAAGAAAAACTTCTACTTCTTTGGCTCGAAGGGGTTGACTAGGGATTATCTTCCTTATAACTCCAGTGTTTAGGATTTGAAAAAAAATGCCTGTACATCGTCAGCAAGGTCTGTCCAAAAAGCATATTGTATGAGATTATGGCATTGTTTTCGTCATCCTCACTCTAAAGGCTTGTAACTTTTAGCAAGAGTTGAATGTCATAAAGAGTAAAAAGCATAGCTTAAGTGTAATGAAAATGAGTGGATCAAATCAAGACAAACATATGCAGTGCATTAATAAAACAAAGTTTGACATTAATAGATAATTATTTGAATAACAAAAGAGATTACAACTTGAAAATTCAAATGAAACAGAAGCCTCTTTGTTTGAACGTGTCATTTTAGGTGGTGAGCCTTTGAGGAACGGCAGAAGAACTCAGTCTGGCCATCTTGTGTGAACTCCAGCATTCCTTCATCGATCAGGTTTTGAATCTTGTACTTTAGCGCCCAACAATCGTTAGTATCGTGACACGGGCTGCCAGAATGATAAGCACACCTTACCTCCGGATTGTAGTTAGGAGAGGAAGTCTTCGGGCTCGGATGAGGGTTTATCACCGTAATCAGCTTCATCTTCAACATGTGTTGCAATGCTTGTGACAGTGGCATGTTGATTTGGGTGAACTGCCTTTGAGGTCTTTCCACCCTTGGTTGATTGTTTCGTTGATGTTGGTGAGGTTGTTGTTGGACCCGTGAGGTAGTAAAAAATTGGGGAGGTCTTCCGGCTTCTTGTATCATGGGAGGTTGAGCAGTGACCTGATTTCCAATCCTGATTGTTTGCCCCATACGGTTGCAACCGTCTTGACGAAGTTGGTTGACAAGAACTTTCAGCTCTTCTTGTTGTTGAGTCAGATTTTGGATAAGAGCCATCTGGCCTACCAGCTGTCCCGTCATTTGGACCTTCATTATGGCTATCTCGGTTTGTAGCCGTTCCAACTGGTCATCTTTGTTGCCCTCATGATTCCCCATGGTCATGCCCCTAGTGAGGAGAGCTTTCACCTCTTCTTGCCCTTTGGATAGGTTCAAGAACATCTCTTGAAGTTGAGCGTTTTGAGCCTGGATGTCCTTGATAGTCTGCTCTAGAGCCATCTCTACTGAAATAAATAGTAGGAAGATAAGGAGACCTGTGTGGGAGAAACCTGTCACGATATGATGCATGATATGTGGATGCATGTTTTCAAGGATCTCGTGGGGTAAATACAAGAAAATGTTAGAAGCTGAACTTTGATCAACAGCTTTGTTTGGAGAACTTTGTATTGATGGATGTCCTTTCACGAGAATTAAGCTCACCATGTCAAGTGGGTCATAGCCCTTGACTCAAGTTTGTTGTACTTGATCTTTGACGGTGTTTGGTCAAAGGAAAATAAATCCCCCTGTCCCTTGCTACACGTTTGGTTCATCGCAACCTGCATCAAAGACCCTCGAGATCCTTGAAATGGTTATTGAAAATGCTATGGTATGATGTTATGTACAAATATGCGAGGTAATCAAGTTTATATACAAATAATCATATACACACAAAGCAGACAAGTCATTAGTTTTAGGCTTGCATGGAGTTTGTAGTTAAGTACCTGATGGGGTTTTACTGTATAGTCTAAATTATAACTGCAAGTGCACAGCCTATCGAAGTAATATATAAGATTATCAAACCATAGAGACCAATTTTCAATCTATCGATTATATTGTTAAGGTGTTTATCTAAGGCAGATCAGTAAGGGATTGAGTTTAGTACAGGGAAATAAAAGCGAATAAAATTAAAGAGATAAAACAAACGGGATCGAATGTAAATCACGAGATCAGACAGTGTCCTAGCATGCATGTATAGTATTTACTTTTGGGCAATATTTTCCATTTATAGCAAAGAACTGTTTAACAGGAACTTGTAGCTTTCGCATACTAAGAACCGAGTTTACTCTTTAAATTAAATTCCTTTATTGTCACTTATAAAGGGTGCCTAACGCGTTAAAGAAGTAAACCTATTTTTAAGAAACAAGTTATTTTGACTTAGTGAAAAAGTGTTTTAATTTGGAAAACTTAACTTAAATAGATCCTTGGCTTTTGACAAAGAATCAGATTTTAATCCCACAAACGCGTCCGCAAATAGTTTCAAAATCGTTTTCTAAAATTATATCAAGTAATCCTACTTAACCAAACGAACTGCTTTCGCTCTTTTCGTTTGGTCGAGAACTAATCTGGCTTAATCTCAAGTATGGACGGCTTTCGATCTTACCTATAAACTTTTAAACATATTTAAACTAGTATTAAAAACTAAAACATCCCAAAGGTATTTCTATTAGCATGACATGCAGAACATAGTTATGATTCGATCCTTACATTCTAACCCTAATAAATTTAGCTAGACATGGTAAGCATTTAAAGTCTATAAAACATGTAGACTATGATAAGAGCATTTAAAGTCTATAAAACGTGTAGACTATGGTAAGAGCGTTTAGAGTCTATAAAACGTGTAGACTATGGTAAGAGCGTTTAGAGTCTATAAAACGTGTAGACTATGGTAAGAGCATTTAGAGTCTATAAAACATGTAGACTATGGTAAGAGAATTTAGAGTCTATAAAACGTGTAGACTATGGTAAGAGCATTTAGAGTCTATAAAACATGTATATTATGGTAAGAGCATTTAGAGTCTATAAAACATGTAGACTATGGTAAGAGCATAAAATAAATGAAAGCAATTAAATTAGAACCTTTCTCCAATCGGAGGCTTGAATCTGATACAAGTCGTGGAAATGTAAAAGATAGTATGATAAACTTCAACCAAAGTGCTCCAAACTTGAATACAAACTCGCACACTCAAGTGTGATAACTTCCCGATGTGAGAAGATTATCACTTTACAAAGTAGTAATATATGCCTAAGCAGTAACTTGACTGGATCTAAGTTTGCATCTAAGTTTGGATGAAAACAAAAATGAAATGAACTTGCTATTTATAGAAGATCCTGAAACTCTGTAAAGACGAGCATGCCCCTTAACTCCTTCTGAGCGGTAAATGGTTTGTGAAGGCCGCGGGCGCGGCCACCCTCCCCGCGGGCGCGGTGAGTGAAAATGGAGAGATCGTGGGAACATGGCAGTTGGCCCCTGGGTGAAAGTGCGCCATGTCAGTACATTCCCTGTAGTCGGCGCGGAGCTGGACGCCATGTGTGTATTTTCTTGGAAAAACCCTATTTTTCTGGCGTTTTCGCTTGTTTCTTATTTGAAGGCTCTGAAAGGACATGTGACCTGAAAACAAAGGAAACAAGGGCATAATACTAGAAAAACAACAATAAAACTAAGGAAAACATGTGATATTTGAGTCAGAAACATAGTGTGATTCAGTGTTATAAAATTCTCCCACACTTAAACCTTTTCTTGTCCTCAAGCAAAACTCTCAGAAGTAGTCAAAGGGATACAAGTGTTTTTTCTAGTTATCGAGCTAAAGCAGTAAGGTTCAAGTGAGAGTGTGTTCGACAGGTACCAACTATTTGACTAAGAACATCGAAGTGACACTTTAACGCAGAATGCGGACATAAACCTTATTCCTACACAAGTGAACTCCTATTACTCCCACTATGCTAAGACTTCTCTTCTAGGTAAGGTCCTTTTCATTCAGGTGTAATCATATTAAGCCCGTTATCCGTACATACTCATAGTGTAGTGACCGGTTAGTGATTCTGATCTTTGCAATGGGATTCTGGTACAAGAATTGGTGTAATCCCGTTATTACCCAATTATAGCTATGGGGGATCAGATCGTAATCTGCCCTACCGAATTCAGCACCAGATACCTCTGAACTAGCCATAATGGGTAATGCCTTTTATTATTATTTTTCACTTTTTATTTTTTGTGGATGTTCGCGACCAGTGGAATTAAATGATCGTGTGAGGATCACCCAATTCATGGTCGTAACCATACATTTTTGCTTATATATATATATATATATATATATATATATATATATATATATATATATATATATATATATATATATATATATATATATATATATATATATATATATATATATATTTTCAAGGCAAAAAGATCATTCACTTATTTTCATCGATCCTACACGTAGCGCATGCTTAGGCCGGAGCCGACTACAAGAATAAACTACTTAGGACCCGTTTTGTAAAATTAAAATCATAGCATGGGGAGAAGACGGAATTAACTCTAATATTTACAAGGTCTATGGTGTAAAAGACGATGTTGATTTTTCAAAAAGGGTACCTAAGACTAATCACACTCTATCCTAAACCTAAAAACTTTACTTATGGCTCAAAAAACAAAAAACATGTTGTATTCATTTTTAGCAAAAAAAATTTCTCAAGGCTAGGAAGTGGTGGAGAACTTAAGGATACACTGCGCAAAATGACTCGTCAATCACATGTATTTTATTTAACGGATAAACTACTAAAAGGGAAATAACTAAAAGATACTGAAAAATAAAGTACTGAAAAGGGAAATAACGGAAAAAGAAATAACGGAAAGGAAATAAAAGCGATAAAATGCTCCTCCCACACTTGAATTGGACATTGTCCCCAATGTTCCAAAACAAGTCTAGGTAGGAGATACCTGGTAAAACTAGTGAGGTCCACTAGTACCCTCGCCATCCTGAGGTGAACGTCCGGAACGACGGCTACGACTACGGCGGTGGCGATCTCTATCGAGGCTAAACTGTGCCATGCGCTCAGTGAGAGCAGCATTTGCAGTTTGTGTGGCCTCCATTAATTGGAAGTGAGTAGCGAAGCTAGTCTGCTGACGGTGCTGCTGGTTCTGGAAAGCCAATTGACTTTCCATGATGGTAGTCAGAGAGCGGGCATTTTGAATTTGAGACGCCTGTATGAAAGCCATGTTATCGGAAACCTGTTGCTGGATTGTAGAAAGGAGGGCATCACGCCTCTCCTCTCTAGCCATATGCTCTCTCCACATGTCCTCAGTGACATGGAAGATCGGGACGGTACCTGCAGGAGGGTTAGAAGAAGATGGTGCAGTGTGTGATGGTGTAAATCAAAGAGGTGACTCTGTTTGAAAGTCATACTCATCATCAGTGTTGTTCCCCTCCTCTAAAGGAACATTCGGAGGTAACGGACCAGTGAAAGCGGGAGCGCTTAAATCATAGGTCCAGTTACGCTCCAATCTAACGTCAGTGCGACGGGTACAGAGGAGGACAACACTTGGTACAGCAGCATTACCAATCATAAGGTAATAGCCACCTTCCCTTTCTCGCTTTGCAGAGGCGCATATCTTTCAAAAATTTTAGGCCTGCAGTACGAGGAGGAAGTGGCTCTAAAGTTAAAAGCTCGGTGGCCAAGCCAAGGGCACGAGAGATAGTAGTAACCAGGCCACCAAAAGAAATCGGTGCCCCCTTTTTTCGGACATATTTCATGTGAGCAATCATAAAGGGCACCGGGTTAATTTTGGTGTCGGTGAGGCATGCTTGCATAATAATTAACTCTTTAGCATTCACCTTGTTCGGGTTTTCCCGAGCAAAGATGGTGGATGCTAAAAGGTATCGGAAGACACGGATGGCCGGATTATCAACACTCGAGGCTAGCAGGCCATCAAAATAATTTGCTTCTTGGTTTGTAAGTTTTTGCCAGAAAGCATAGCCAGCGGTTGTCCATTCCGTATCCAAGGGTGCTTCACAAATAACACCTTCCCCAAAAGGCATCCCTAACAACTCAGCTAAACCGTCGGTGGAGTAACTATATTCACAGTTAAACATTCTAAATTGTACCCCACCTACGGTACTAGCAGTGTTAGGTGTGACCTTATAAATAAGTGAACTTAAAAACTCATATGTCAACCTTGGGTAGGTAGGTTCTTTTGCAGAGAAAATATTATGCATGCCTATTTTATCTAATAAATGAAAAACACTATGATAAATATCTAAAGTATAGAGACAGTCTTCGTCAATATACTTGGTTGAGTAAATTTCTGTAGACTGTAGCTTTTCGAGCAGCTTCCTTTGTGTGGATCACGGTTTGCCGCTTTGAAGAACATACTCATTGAAGTCCATTTTGATTGTTTTGAACGATTTGGAGAAAGAAAAATAGTATGGTGGAGGAAGAAAATAGTGATTTTTATAGATTTGGAAGGTTTGTAGTGGGAAAAGAAATATAATAGAGAATTAGTTGAAGTGGAGAAATTATGGAAGGTAAGGTATGAAAATGTGGGTAAAATGAGGAAGAAAATGGGGTTTAAATAGGGAAAAAATGGAGTAAATGGTGAGTTTTCCGAAAAGTAGCCGTTTATTACCGTTGGAGGTTCGCGGGCGCGGTCCCTCCCTCTGCGGGCGCAGCCTGTTGAATTTCTAGCTGGGCCGGATTTTGTTCTTTGGGCAATTGGGCTTCAAAAATGGTGGCTTGCTCTTGTCACTTGGGGTGTACCTAGCGTTTTAAGGTGAAAATATTTTTTTTTGTAAAATATATGTGTATATCATACACATACATTTTATTTTCTAATTTTTACAAAATAAAATAAAACAAGTTAAGAGAAAATAAAATAAACACAATATATATGTAAATGTAAGTGAGTATGAAGTGCAACTGAACTGAAAAACAGAAAAAGTAAGTCTGGGAAATAAAATAAAAACAGTATAATAATAATAGAAATGGTGGACGTCTCATGATCAGATATCAGCAAAGTCGCGTCCTCGCAGCTCAGCCACCTGGCGTCTGAGCTCAGCAATCTCGTGTGTCAAATCGTCGATCTCGCCAGCATATGTGGCACCATCTAGCTCTACCTGTAGGGTGAGATCAGCCACCTCCTGGCGAAGTGTAGCCATCTCAGCTCTCATGGCTGCCATCTGCGCTCTCATGTCGGGCTCCTGTAAGGTCAAGTTATTAGTATAAACAACGGTATGCTCAACCTCAGGTGCAGGCGTGTACTCTGGAGTATGATTCTCTTTAACTGGATCCTCGGTGATTGGGTCGTCTGACTCTGGCTCTGACTCTGGTGAATACTCTGGCTCTGGAAGGTCAGTGATGTCTATAATTGTCTCGCCCCAACCCTCTAAAGTGTAGTTCCAGTTTGCCCGGTTGGAGACGCAGGTCATCTGTGGATCAGGCACGGTGAAATAGTAGACAGTCTGATCGTCAATAAGGAGCCTGTACTGATATGGATGAAAAGAAGCTCGGCGCATAAGGCCATGGTCTAAGCAGAAGTCAATGTCGATGCGTGTACTACCACAGTATGGTGTCAGGCGGAGTAATTGGCTATCCCAGCTCAGAGCAGATGCAATCAGCGTCACATTCCCACCAGCGTGCAAGTATCCCTCAGAGGATGATGCAGCCATATCTAGACTTTCTATCAAGAAAGCTCCACTCGCAATGGGACGCGACTGACTAGCGCAGTATAAAAATAGTATCTCCTCTGCAGTCACTAAATGATCGCAATAGCTCCTCCCGAAGAAGGTATGACAAATAATCATCTCAAAGTACCTGAAAGCTGGGTTATGAATCCTCTTAGACAGTTGCTCAGATGGGTCGAGGCTGCCCCCGTCTGTAATAGCTCTCCAGAATCTGTCTATATCACTGCTCATGAAATACCCTAGTGGAAGCTCAGGGATGGCAGTAAGTGCAGTCTCGATCCAAGCAGATCTCCAAATTGTCTCAAAGTAAAAGCATACTCTGCTCCGAACATGCGAAAACTAATTCGCCCACGGTCCTCTCTGGTGCCAACATAGGGCTCATACTCTAGTGAGCTGAGGAACTCCAAGGTGAGGTTCCTGTAGGTTACGTGGATCTCGTCAGCATATGCATCCCAACTGACCTGATGGCACAGATAACGGATACTGGCCTCAATGCCTAGTGCATCCATGCAAGCAGAATCAGGGTATCTGGTCGGAAGCATCGGTCGAGCAGACAGTGTAGCAAATCGCTCCCTCTAAGCGTCGTCTCTGAAGATGACATCAAGTCCATCAACGAAATCCATCTGAAAAAGGTGATATAAGAGCACTTGGTCCTGAAAAAGATAGATGAGTCCTTCCAAAATTAAAAATTTAATTACATAAAAGAAAAATTAAAATTTAAAAATTAAAAATAAAGAAAAAAGATCGTGGGTTGCCTCCCACGCAGCGCTTTGTTTAATGTTGTTAGCTTGACGATAAGATCTCACTTTTCACGTTGGGATTGGTGGGTCTATCAGAGTCTGACTACAGTAGTCAATAGGCAGGTCACCTCCTCTATACAACTTCAGTCGTTGTCCATTTACCACGAAAGGAGCGCTTGAGTTATTCTTGATTTCTATAGCTCCTGATACTAACACTTTTGATACCTCGAATGGACCTGTCCATCTTGAATGTAGCTTGCCAGGAAAAAGTCGTAATTTGTAATTAAACAGAAGAACAGGATCGCCTACATTGAATTCTTTCTTAGTAATTTTCTTGTCGTGCCATATCTTTGTTCTTTCTTTATAGATGATGGCATTCTCATAAGCATTTAGGCGGAGTTCTTCCAACTTATTTATGTCCAGAATTTGTTTCTCTCCAGCTCTTAGGTAGTCTAAATTCAAGGATTTTATAGCCCAATAGGCTTTGTATTCTAACTCGAAAGGTAAGTGGCAGGATTTTCCATAGACCAATTGATATGGGGTAGTTCTGATAGGGGTTTTGTAAGCTGTTCTATAGGCCCAAAGTGCATCTTTCAGCTTTCCGGACCAATCCTTTCTGGATATTGACACGGTTTTTTCTAGGATTTTCTTGATTTCCCTATTCGATACCTCCACTTGGCCGCTGGTTTGAGGGTGATATGGTGTTGCTACTCTATGTTTGACTCCGTATTTGTTTAAAAGTTTATTGAATATCTTGGATATAAAGTGCGATCCTCCATCACTTATGACTAGACGGGGTGTTCCAAATCTAGGGAATATGATGTTCTTGAACAATTTGATCACTACTCTCGTGTCGTTTGTGGGGGCCGCTATTGCTTCTATCCACTTGGACACATAGTCAACTGCCACAAGAATATATTTATTTCCCATTGATGATGGAAAAGGCCCCATGAAATCTATACCCCATACGTCAAAGAGTTCTATCTCTTGAATATTTCTTAATGGCATTTCGTCACACCTTGAAATGTTCCCAGTGCGTTGACACCGGTCACACTTGGTGATGTAAGTGTGGACATCTCGCCATAAAGTTGGCCAGTAAAGGCCTGCTTGAAAGATTTTGGCACATGTCTTTGATGTGCTTGCGTGTCCACCATAAGGCGCGGCATGAAAATGTTTGATGACGCTTTCCACTTCCTCCTCTGGAACACATCGTCTAAAGATGTTATCTATTCCTCTTTTGAACAAGAGTGGTTCGTCCCAATAAAAGCTTTTGATGTCATTGAAGAACTTTTTCTTTTGTTGAAAACTTAAGTCTGGGGGTATGATGTCAGCAGCTAGATAGTTCACAATGTTTGCGTACCAAGGTACGTTTCTTATCATTGAGACTTTTCCGGTTTAAATTCTTTATAGGTTTCAGAGTCATCCTCGCTCATTGTGTTTATCCTAGCTATCAGTCCGTCATAAGTGAAGTGATCGTCTATTGGTATTAGATCTGGTTTCAAATGTTCTAGCCTAGATAGATGATCGGCTACTAAATTCTCAGTGCCTCTCTTATCCTTAATGTCTAAGTCAAATTCTTGGAGTAAGAGAATCCACCTGAGCAATCTCGGCTTAGCGTCTTTTTTATTTAATAGATATCGGATTGTTGCGTGATCAGTATAAACTATAATCTTAGCTCCTACTAAATAAGATCGGAACTTATCGATTGCGAATACTACAACTAGCAATTCCTTCTCTATAGTTGTGTAGTTAAGTTGGGTGGTATCTAGGGTTCTACTGGCATAGTAAATGACATGTTATTTCTTGTCTTTTCTTTGCCCTAAGACAGCCCCAACTGCATAGTCACTAGCATCGCACATGATTTCAAATGGTTGCTCCCAGTCAGGGGGTTGAATGACAGGAGCTGAAATCAGCGCTTGTTTTAGAATGTTGAAGGCTTCAAGACACTTCTCATTAAAGTCAAATTCAGCATCTTTCATAAGAAGGTTAGTTAAGGGTTTTGTTATTTTGGAGAAGTCTTTTATAAAGCGTCGGTAGAATCCAGCATGTCCTAGAAAACTCCGTACTTCCCTAACGGTTTTAGGTGGGTTGAGGTTATCTATAACTTCTATTTTGGCTTTGTCAACTTCTATCCCTCTCTTGGAGATGATATGCCCTAAAACTATTCCTTCATTGACCATAAAGTGACACTTCTCCCAATTCAACACAAGGTTCACCTCCACACATCTTTCTAAGATTTTCTCAAGGTTCGAGAGACAATTTTTGAAATCGAATCCACATACAGAAAAATCATCCATGAATACTTCCATAATTTCGTCGAGATAGTCCGTGAAAATGGATATCATACAACGTTGGAAGGTGGCAGGTGCATTACAGAGTCCAAAGGGCATCCGCCTATAGGAAAACGTTCCATAAGGACAGGTGAATGTAGTTTTTTCTTGGTCCTCTGGGTGAATAGGGATTTGGAAAAATCCGGAATATCCATCTAGATAACAGAAATATGAATGCCTAGCTAGACATTCGAGCATCTGATCTATAAATGGAAGTGGGAAATGATCTTTCCTAGTCGCCTTATTTAGCTTTCTGTAACCGATGCACATACGCCATCCTCCTTCTGTTCGTTTTGCTACTTTGTCTCCCTTATCATTTTCAACAACCGTGATGCCTCCTTTCTTCGACACCACATGTACAGGACTTACCCACTCACTATCTGATATCTAATATATTATACCAGCTTCCAGTAACTTAAGAACTTCTTTCTTAACTACATCACTCATAATAGGATTTATTCTTCTCTGATGCTCTCTAGAGGGTTTCGAATTTCTTCTAGCATGATCTGATGCATGCATACGGACGGGCTTATCCCTTTCAAGTCAGAGATTTTATATCCTAATGCTGAAGGGTATCTTCGCAAGGTATCTAAGAATTGATTTGTTTCGTTTTGGACTAGAGTGGCGTTAATTATAACTGGGCGATTCATCTCTTCGTCCAAAAACTCATATCTTAGATTCTTGGGTAGTTCTTTGAGTTCTAGAGATGGCTTTTTAAGACACGACATAGGATCGGGTGTAAGAGCTAAACATTCAAAGAGGTTGTCATCAATGTAAGGTTCTTTATATCCATCATCCTCTAGAATGGGTGTTGGTGGTAGTTTAATTAAGGATTCATCTTGCTCAAGTTCGTTTACGCATTCATCAATGATGTCGATTGCATAACATGCATCTCCTATCACAGGTGCCATAAGGAATTTAGAGAGGATAAATTCTATCTTTTCATCTCCTACTTCGAAGGTAAATTTTCCTTTCTTAACGTCAATTATAGCTCCGGCGGTTGACAAGAATGGTCTTCCTAAGAGAATCGGGATTTCGTCATCTTCTTTAATATCCATTACCACGAAATTGGTTGGGATATACAACTGACCTATTCTAACTGGTATATCCTCTAATATCCCTGTGGGGTACTTGACAGATCTATCAGCTAGTTGTAAAGACATTTTGGTTGGTTGTAGTTCTCCTAAGTTTAACCTCTTGCATACTGCCAAAGGCATTAAGCTTATGCTTGCTCCTAGGTCTAAGAAAGCTTTGTTGATCATATGATTTCCTAGGATGCAAGGAATAGAAAAACTTCCAGGATCTTTTTCCTTTTTTGCAAGTTTATTTTCAGAGATGGAATGACATTCTAGGGGTTTAGGATCGTCGAGTCTGCGTTTGTTTGACATGATGTCTTTTAAGAATTTAGCATATGATGGTATTTGGGTAATCGCTTCGGTAAAGGGAATCTCTACATGGAGTTTCTCTATTACTTTGATGAATTTTTGGTATTGGCTTTCTATCTTGGTTTGTTTAAGTCTTTGTGGGTATGGTATTGGAGGTTTATAGGATGGAGGTGGTGTATAAGTTTTATCTTTCGATTCTTCCACCTGGTTCTGTTGGGTTCTTGGTTCCTCTGGTTTCTCTACTTGGTCCTCAGGTATGCTATCTTTTTTTGGTTTTTCGGGTACACACATCGTTGAAAGTTTCGGTCCATTGTAAGCGGTTCCACTTCTTAGAGTGATAGCATTCGCTTGTCCTTTAGGATTAGGTTGAGTCTGTCCAGGGAATTGTCCTCCAGGTGTGGTTTGCGTGGCTTGTGTTTGAGCTACTTGCGAGATCTGAGTCTCGAGCATCTTATGATGGGTCATCATTTGGTCAAACTTAGTTGCTAGTTGTGTTACTAGTTCGTTTGTATGGCCGTTTTGGTTCATAAATTCTTTGTTTTGTTGAGTCTGGGTTGCGATAAAAGTATCTAGGTTTTCCCTAAGATTTGGTCTGGGTGGCACAGCTTGCATAGGTTGGTTTGATTTTTGAGGTTGAAAACCTTGCGGTCTGGGTGTTCCAGGATGTTGGATTGGATTGTTGTTTTTATAGGAAAAATTCAGGTGATTCCTCCATCCAGGGTTATAGGTGTTCGAGAACAGGTTTCCTTGGGTGTAATTGACTTGTTCTGAGCTACACTCATTCAACAGGTAACAATCTGAAGTTGGATGTCCTTGGGTTCCACAGAGTTCGCGTTTCGAGTGGAGTGCAGCTACTGTGGCAGGGTTTTGGGATATGTTATCTACTCTTAAGGCTAGGGCGTCCATTTAGCTTGCATCATGTTCATGCTACTTATCTCATGCACCCCTCCTTGGGTCTCCTTCTTCACCACTATCGCTCGTTCTGCCCCCCATTGGTAATGGTTTTGGGCCATATCTTCGATCAGGGCACAAGCTTCAGGGTAAGGTTTGTTCATCAGCGCACCACCTGTGGCGGCATCGATAGACATTTTGGTATTATAATGGAGTCCATTATAGAAGGTGTGAATGATCAACCATTTCTCTAGGCCATGGTGTGGACAAGCTATTAAAAGGTCTTTATATCTTTCCCAAGCTTCAAATAGAGATTCTCCCTGGTTTTGGGTGAATCTAGTGATCAGGTTTCTAAGAATAGCGGTTTTGCTAGGGGGAAAATACCTGGCAAGGAACACTCTTCTAAGGTCCTCCCAAGTTGTTATTGAATTGGCAGGGAGGGAATCTAACCAATCGTGAGCTTTTCCTATTAGAGATAATGGAAATAATCTTAGGCGTATTGCTTCAGATGTGGCACCATTTGCTTTGAGGGTATCGGCTAATTGGATAAATGCCTTGAAGTGTTGATTCGGGTTCTCGGTAGCGAGACCAGCGAATTGGTTTTGTTGAACTAATTGTAATAGCGAGGGTTTTAGTTCGAAGTTGTTAGTTGTTATAGATAGATTTACTATACTAGAACTAGGTTCCTCGTTAGATGGTTGGGAAAATTCCTTAAGCGGTCTTTGATTACGGTCCTCGGCCATAGCTTTCTTCAACTTTCATATAAAGAGACGGGCTCGAGCGAAACATTCAGGTTCTACTAAAGGATCTATTAGGTTACCGGTGCTACGATTTCTACGCATCTACCGGCTAAATAAGTAGCCTTAGTCTAAACGGGATAACAAAAAGGGTACGAAATTTGGCAAAGTTGGTCCCCGACAACGGCGCCAAAAACTTGATGGGCTTTTACTGTATAGTCTAAATTATAACTGCAAGTGCACAGCCTATCAAAGTAATATATAAGATTATTGAACCAGAGACCAATTGTCAATCTATCGACTCTATTGTTAAGGTGTTTATCTAAGGCAGATCAGTAAGGGATTTAGTTCAGTACAGGGAAATAAAAGCGAATAAAATTAAAGAGATAAAACAAACAGGATCGAATGTAAATCACGAGATCAGACAGTGTCCTAGCATGCATGTATAGTATTTACTTTTGGGCAATATTTTCCATTTATAGCAAAGAACTGTTTAACAGGAACTTGTAGCTTTTGCATACTAAGAACCGAGTTTACTCTTTAAATTAAATTCATTTATTGTCACTTATAAAGGGTGCCTAACGCGTTAAAGAAGTAAACCTATTTTTAAGAAACAAGTTATTTTGACTTAGTGAAAAAGTGTTTTAATTTGGAAAACTTAACTTAAAGAGATCCTTGGCTTTTAACCAAGAATTAGATTTTAATCCCACAAACGCGTCCGCAAATAGTTTCAAAATCGTTTTCTAAAATTATATCAAGTAATCCTACTTAACCAAACGAACTGCTTTCGCTCTTTTAGTTTGGTCGAGAACTAATCTGGATTAATCTCAAGTATGGACGACTTTCGATCTTACCCATAAACTTTTAAACACATTTAAACCAGTATTAAAAACTAAAACATCCCAAAGGTATTTCTATTAGCATGGCATGCAGAACATAGTTATGATTCGATCCTTACATTCTAACCCTAATAAATTTAGCTAGACATGGTAAGCATTTAAAGTCTATAAAACATGTAGATTATGATAAGAGTGTTTAAAGTCTATAAAACGTGTAGACTATGGTAAGAGCATTTAGAGTCTATAAAACGTGTATACTATGGTAAGAGCGTTTAGAGTCTATAAAACGTGTAGACTATGGTAAGAGCATTTAGAGTCTATAAAACATGTAGACTATGGTAAGAGCATTTAGAGTCTATAAAACGTGTAGACTATGGTAAGAGCATTTAGAGTCTATAAAACGTGTAGACTATGGTAAGAGCATTTAGAGTCTATAAAACATGTAGACTATGGTAAGAGCATAAAATAAATGAAAGCAATTAAATTAGAACCTTACTCCAATCGGAGGCTTGAATCTGATACAAGTCGTGGAAATGTAAAAGATAGTATGATAAACTTCAACCAAAGTGCTCCAAACTTGAATACAAACTCGTACACTCAAGTGTGATAACTTCCCGATGTGAGAAGATTATCACTTTACAAAGTAGTAATATATGCCTAAGCAGTAACTTGACTGGATCTAAGTTTGCATCTAAGTTTGGATGAAAACGAAAATGAAATGAACTTGCTATTTATAGAAGATCCTGAAACTCTGTAAAGACGAGCATGCCCCTCAACTCCTTCTGAGCGGGAAATGGTTTGTGAAGGCCGCGGGCGCGGCCACCCTCCCCGCGAGCGCGGTGAGTGAAAATGGAGAGATCGTGGGAACGTGGCAGTTGGCCCCTGGGTGAAAGTGCACCATGTCAGCGCGTTCCCTATAGTCGGCACGGAGCTGGACCCCATGTGTGTATTTTCTTGGAAAAACACTATTTTTCTGGCGTTTTCGCTCGTTTCTTCTCTGAAGGCTCTGAAAGGACATGTGACCTGAAAACAAAGGAAACAAGGGCATAATACTAGAAAACCAATAATAAAACTAAGGAAAACATGTGATATTAGAGGCACAAACATAGTGCGATTCAGTATTATCAGTACCCTCTTGAAATTTAGTTGGCTCAACCTGTCCTAGTTAATAGTAACCGGGTTCTAAGGGATCTTAATATCACTGATCTTTCCCCCAAGTTTTGTTCAATAAGCAATTGACTCGCAACCAAACAAAACTCAAGAGTCAAACCTCAATGAGTGTAGCATCTAGTATCAACCAACTCCGGACTGCACCAAAGCCGGTTATCTCGCTACTTCCTAATGGCCAAGTTGGTCAAGTAAGGTTCTAAGGTCAGTTGATGCTTCACGACACCATGCGGCAGCCCCGTACTCTCCTTGACTGACTCAAGGGT
The DNA here is from genome assembly GCA_948472305.1 of Vicia faba. Classification (NCBI taxonomy): domain Eukaryota; kingdom Viridiplantae; phylum Streptophyta; class Magnoliopsida; order Fabales; family Fabaceae; genus Vicia; species Vicia faba. Next base: position 1,706,729,078 of record OX451737.1, on the reverse strand, counting down.
TACTGGTACCGACCAAAGTGCGACATCAACATAGCTACTGCTTCAACCGTGTCAGTATACCCCGCACAGTTCCCTCACAGTTTATTGCTACTTACCTAAAAGGTGTCCCCAAATCCGGGTGTAGGATTTTAAAACAAACCCAAACAAGGAACCAAAATGTAAAGAAAATAAGTCAAACAATGTAAGCAAATAAATATGATATAGCCCTAAGGTAACCCTACTTTTAAGCTATCCCCAGCAGAGTCGCCAGTTCTGGTGATACGGTGGGAGAACTGACTTGGGGGTTTTGCGTTTGTGTTCGCAAATGTTGCGGTTTAGCAAGAGTCGCCACCGACTTTTCTTTTATCCAATAAGGAAAGGTGAAAAAGTACAGGAAAGACCTTTAGAGATATTTTTGAGTTTGGGAGGTAGATTATGAAAAGGGAAGGTATTAGCACCCTTTTCATCCATGGTTTTCCATGGGCTCTTAGTTACTAGCTAGATCACTTGCTTTTGTTTGAATGTGCTTTGTGTGTGGTTTTTTGAAAGTATTTTGAAAATTTAACTTTGTAATGATTCTAGTTTCTATAAGAACTCATACAAAGTGTTTGTTTCTAAAATTTTTTCAAAAAAAGTGTTTGTGAGATGTGTTTTTGAAAGTGATTTTAAAAAGGTGTATCCTTTGTAATGGTTCTCGTCTCTATAAGAACGCGTACAAAGTGTTTGTCTTTTGAAAATGTTTCAAAGTGAAAGAGTAGGTGTATAAAAATGTTTTTGTTGTGAGCAAGCGAGTAACTGAGAGCGAACCTACCTACTCAAAAGGTCTTAGATATGCTTTTCCTCCTCCTTTGGATGTTGCTATCTTACCATTGATTTGGTAAGAAGCCCCATCATTGGATGTGAAGGGACGGGCGTTTAGGTCATCGTATGACCATGATAGCAATGTTGTGAGATGACTTAGCACTTTTCTTTTAGGGACTAAGATCATTTTGAAAGGCAACTTTGATAGCGTCGTCGAGGGACTATGATCCTTTTTTTCGATCCATTTGTGCTAAGACATCCCACATGCATAACATGGCCATTTTTGTAAGGCAACAAGTGGGATTACCCTAAGGGTGTATGTGTGCAAGTGTGTTTGATTGCATGCATTTGTCTTTGATTTTTGGTGGTCTACTTGTTGATTTTATCTTGCCATACACGCCTAATTACTAGCATTTACATTTGAAAGCGATAAATTGCAGAAATGTAAAGTCCTAACTATTACAATATTTAGGGGATGGGGGTACAAGTTTATGAATGGGGATTGCAAGTAAAAAAATAATTCATAAGTTACTATTACAACCATATTGAAATGTACAATATAAGAAAGAAATATACTTGTTTAAAAATGTTTTTGTCTTAAGGAAAAAAATTAAAAGGAAAATATTTTTATGTTTTTTATGTTAATATTAAAAAAAGATGAAAAGGAAAATAAATGCAAAAATAGAAACAGCGTGTTGCTGCAAAAAAGAAACAAGGATCAGAAGTTCTGAAGTCAGGCGCGTGACTCAGCAGGAAATGTCAATGGATATCAGAAGTTTAGAAGTTCAGAACAGGTAAATTTTGAGGTCCTGCAAGAAATGTTAGGGGACAAACACAGAGGTTTTGGGTGGTATGCAGCCATTGAACCAAAAGTCAGAAGATCTGTATTACACTAAAATAATGAGCAAACGTCAGCAGTTCATTACATTGTCATCATGTGAAAATCATAAACTCTGAGTGTTTGAAAACAGCTGATGGAAACATCAGAAGTTCAGTGTATTTGACATGTGAGGAGAACTCAGAAGTTATGTGATGTGTTAAGATTGTGAGTGAACATTAGAAGTTCTGTATTGGCTGAGCTAGTGGGTGAACATCAGAAGTTCAGTGTGTGTTAACAATGAGAAAAATCATGGAAGTTCTGTGTGTTAAAACAATGAGTGAAAAACAGAAGTTCTATGTTACATTTCAGCTCTTAATCAGCACAACAACAATTTATTCAGTTCAGCAAATCAGAATGATCACAGCACAACAAATCATAGAAGTTCCAATCCTAAGTCTGAGCCTAGCATTATTCTAGAAGTTCTGATCCATAGTTTTTCTATTCATACAATGATATGTACAACATTAATACTATGATATTTATATGTTAATGATGTTAAGAATGAAAAGAAAGTAAAGTCAGAAAGACTTACCTGGAGCGTGTTTGAAGCTTTGAGCGGCTACCTCTGGATGTTCTGAGTCACTAAGAGAGACGGAAGAGTGGTTGTGTCCTTTTGTTCAAAGGGAAGAACAAAGGTTTGTTTATGTATGAGAAATCTGGATTTTTATGAAGGTTTCACAATTTCCTTTTCTCTCTTTTGGCCAATCTCTCTCTTCAAAAGCCAGCCCCTTGAACGTGTGATGGAGCCAAGTATTTATAGATGAATTTGTTGTGACTTTGGGGGAAAAAAAGGATTTGAACCTATTTTTGCATCCTGTTCCTTTGCTTTTTCATCACAGTTTTCGTATGCTAGTTTGGTGTAATCATGAGATGTAGGCGTAGGCTGAGCCAGTTGTTAGTCATAGGTCTGCAGCAAGTTGTATAAGCAAGGTTTTGGGATTTGGTCAAGTTCTGACCAAAGCTTTGAAAAATAGCCTTCATGTGTTGAAGTGCTACCTTGTCTTACTGAAGACTATATGCTGAACCACGTTTATAACTTTTGACTGCTCCTGCCTGGAGGCCGGCTCAGAAGTTCTGAAGTGTCATTTTTCTTAAATACTTAGAAAAATCCCAAGTATTTAGAAATTTGGCTTTTCCATAGTAAATTTGGCTTTTGAACTTTTTGATGATACAAACTTCATATTCCAACATGTTTTGATGAAATATGATTTCAGAGATTTGATTCTGAGGATCCAGGGTGATTTCTTGAGAAAATGAGAGGGCAAATTTTGGGGTACAACAGACCACGATATCAGCATCAAGTCCTGCCATGTCTTCATACGACCAGGAAAAGACCTCAACATAGCCATGTAGTAACTGAATTAAGTGCTTCTTGACACTAGATTCCTGATTGGCTCCTATCTTGACTTCTTTCTTGTCCTCTTAGGTACCTAAGTTAACTGTGTCCACTGGTTCTTAGTGGGGATGTATGGTCCTTTCTTCCTGTTGAAGTAACCTGGCTATTCCCCTGGCACTTCACAATCTTCCTCACCTTCATCTTCGGCTTGGTAGATCATATTTTCAGAGTCATAATAGGCCATAGCAGAATCGTTACCCATGGGATCCCGAGTGGATGTAGATCTTCATTTTAATATGTGAGTATGTGTAAGAGCATAGCTATCTTTGAAAGAAATAAAAACATAGAAAAATAAAGACAAAGAGCACAAAGTTTGTATGCAAAAACGTCCATGAATCATTGATGACATATGAAAATGAAATAAAAACCATCACAAATGGATCATTGTGTATTGGGTAAGACACAAGGTTTTAAAAGTCTGAATTGTTTAATTATTACAGGTCCGACAAAAATTTAAAGATAATTACTGTTGGATAAAATTAATTGGGACAAAATCTTTAGCTTCCCAGTTGGTGAGTCCTTCGTTGATAGTTGGGAAAATCCATTCCTCCATGTCACAAACATCATCACTATCCTCCACTGTGTTGATTCCATGGTTGCAGATCTTCAAAAGTGATCCCTCAGTACGAGCACGACGAACAGCTTTCTGGGCTCCTGAAGTGAAACCCAAACCAAATTTGTCAGACTTGTAAGGGATATCTAGGATTTGGCCCCAAATAGTATACCCACCTTCTTCGACCACTGCCTTGGTATCTTTCATATAAGATATCTTTAGCGGAGGTCTCGTAATCTTCAGGACTTGGGAAACAACCTTTGTAGTTGCCACTGTTTGGGGAACTTCCTCGAAATGATGAAATGGAGTTTCAATGAATTCACCATCCAATTCCACGTATCTGAAGGAGTTTAAGTAACTGACCATATATTCCTCTTCTCTATGGACAATAATGATTTTCCCTTTGGTTGGGTATTTCAACATTTGATGCAATGTAGAGGTGACGGCACCAGCGTCATGAATCCAAGGTCGGCCCAATAAAAAGGAATAGGAAGGGCGAATTTCCATCACGTAGAAATTTGAATCAAAGGTTTGAGTTCCAACTTTTATGGGGATGTCCACCTCCCCATGCACCATCCTCTTTGATCCGTCGAAAGCCCTTACCATTATGTTGTTGGGTATTATGGTCAGACCTTCATAGTCTAGTCTATTAAGAGCCTCCTTAGGTAGCACATTTAGAGACAAACCAGTATCAACCAGAACATGGGCCAAAGTTGTTCCCCTGCATTCGACAGAGACATGTAATGCCTCGTTGCATTTCCTCCCTCTAGGTGTTAGGTCAGCATCAGAAAAGCCTAAACCATTGTCAGCGGTCAAACTAGCCACACAGTCTTGGAACTCGTCAGCAGAGGTTTCTTGTGGCACATGGGAGGTTTTAAGAAATTTCACCAAGGCCTTTGCATGAGCCTCGGAGCACAACAGTAAAGCTAGCATAGAAATCTTTGACGGAGTCTGCCCCATCTGTTCAACTATGTTGTAGTCGCTTCTCTTTATAATTTTTAAAATTTCTTCCATCTCCTTTTTAGAGGCCTCTGGGATAGATACTGATTGCTCCTTCGTCCAGACAGGCTCAACCAGAATGCCTTTGCCTCGAGTCTCGGTCGACTCGGTAGTAGGGGTGTCAGCAGGGGTAACCACGGGAATTGTAGCAGTAGTGTCAACAGGAACAACAGTAGGGATGATTACAGGACCAGTAATAGTTTTCGGAGGAGCAATCTCGGGAGAGAATACTCTGTCACTTCGGGTTATCTTGTTGGTTCCCATAATATTGCCGATGTCGGGGTCAGCCTTCTCAAACATTGAGTCTTCATCAGCTAGCCAATCTTGTTTGACACCGTGATAGTAAACGTCACCCCCATAGTTCCATGGGACAATTTTATCTGATGAGTACGGGATTGGTCCTAGCGCAGTAATTATCAGTAGAGTCACTTTAGGAACTGATGTAATCGTAACAGGTCTTTTGTTGGAGACCCTGGAAGGATTGGCGGAAATGGTTATTATTGAAACATCTTTGTAAGAAATGGTCGTAGCGGGAGTCTTTTCAAACAAAATCTTTTTGTCATCCATTAGGCGTTGGACACCTGCTTTCAATAAGTGACAGCCAGTTGGTATGGATAAACAAAGGTGGCAACCTTCGCCACAACCTGGAAATAAACCAGCTTTCAACAGGTTCCTCTTGACAGTCAGGAGAGGAGTAACAAGTTCATCAACAATAGTAACAAACATATCGTCTTCAACAGTGTTAACATCACGACCATGCTTGGGCATAGGAGCGGTGATAACATTTGGGATTTTAGGAGCATCAAATTCAATTTCTTTTGCTTCAAGAAGGTCTTGCACCTTGTTTTTCAAAGCCCAACAGTTGTTGGTATCATGGCCTGGACTTTCTGAATGGTAAGCACAACGAGCATTAGGGTGGTAATGAGGAGATGCAGTGTTGGGATTTTTTGGGGCTTCCTTCAAAGTTACCAGATTAGATCTCAATAAAATGTGGTAGGACTTGAGACAACGTCATATTTATCCGGGTAAATTGTCTTACCGATCTTTCTGTTCTAGGCTGGTTGCTTCTTTGTTGAGTATGTGCAGGCTTAGGGATCATGATGGCCCCTACCATTGGATGGCGTTCAATTCTGTCTTGATTCCTTTGAGGGTAAACAACACCAACCTCTTTCTTCCTAATAAATGGTTTTCTTACAGTACTGGAGGATGTGTCTTTTTGGATCTTCCCACTCTTAATCCCAGCTTCCACTCTTTCCCCGGTCAAGATTAATTCAGTGAAGACTGCTGAGGAGCTTCGAATTAGATGATTGAAGAAAGGACCGGAAAAAGTACCCAAAAACATGTATACTATCTCTTTGTCAGATAGGGGAGGCTGGACTCTTCCTTCTAAGTCCCTCCATTTCTGAGCGTAGTCTTTGAAACCTTCGCTTGAAACCATAGCCATACTCTAGAGTTGAGTACGCGTGGGAGCAAGGTCTGTGTTGTGCTGATACTATATATAAAAGCAGCGGCAAGGTCCTCCCAATTATGGATATTGACCCTTTCCAGTTGATAGAACCAATCTAGCTGAGTCCCGGATAGACTATTCTGAAAGAAGTGGACCCAAAAATCTCTGTCAACAGTGTGAGTCTGTATCTTCCTCACATATGATAGTAGGTGAATCTTGGGACATGAAACCCCGTCATACTTAGCAAATATTGGTACTTTGAACTTTGGTGGAATAACAATCCCAGACACCAAACCTAGCTCTTCAAAGTCCAGCCTGGGCACTTTCTAAATCTCCATTGCACTCAGACGCTCTTCCAGATGTTTGTATTTGTCGTCAGCTGGAGGATACTGCTCTTCAGAATAATCCTCTTCTTCTTCCTCTTCAGATTCTGGAGGGGCAATCACTTCCTTACCTTTCCCTTCTTGATTATCCCTTTCACCAGAGGATGTTGCAAAGTTTAGAGTCTGTCTGGTTTGTCCTTCGAACCTTCTTCCCATATTCAAAACACCGGTTGATTTTTTTGCTTTCTTCTTCTTTTCTTTGATCAGCAAAGTTTTTAAGTCCTCTTGTCCTCTGGCTAGTGTCAAGAGCATTTGTTGAAATTGAGCATTCTGCGCCTGGAGATCTTTTACCGTCTGTTCCATGTCCATCTTACTTAAATAAACAGTAGAAAGATGAGGAGACATGTGGTAAGAAACCTGTTTATGTTATGAAGAATGAAGATGCATATGCAATGATTTCAAGGAAATTAGAGACTTAAATTTTCTTCAGACAAAAAAGGAACACATGTTATATTAATAAATCAAAGTTTGAGTACATCACGCTTCTTTGGGCATACAAAAACTCTAAGATAAAAAGGTTGTATGCATCCTCTTTGGTGCGATGTAGGCATTCAGACTCCTCTCCTCATAAAGCTGCTTGGTGAGTTCCAAAACCTTCTTCTCGCTGGCGTAGAATTGGGCCTCGAAAGTGTCTCGCTACCCTTTAAGTTGTATCCAATCTCTTTGCAAGTCTTCGAGAGAGGTGGGCATGTCAGGATGCAGGATAGTGCATGGGACATCTCCTTCCACAACAGGCTCTATGATAACTGGGAGAATGGAGGGGTAAGGAATCATAAGACTTTGAGCACGAGCTCGTACCCATTTGAGATAAGGCTCAAGAGGGATGGAATTCTTATGCCCCAATGTCTTGCTATCTACCTTGTTCAACATCCTCCAAGCTCGGATGAACCTCTGGCGGTGACCTTGATCGTCATTCTCATAGTCAAATACCACCCCTTGAACAAGCATCTCATGTGGACCATCCCTTCGGGCGTAACCAAACTGTCTTAGGGCTAAGCAGGGGTTATAAGTGATACCTCCCCTAATGCCAAGTAAGGGGACATTAGGGAATTCTCCATAACGGTCGATGATAGTAACATTCTTTATAGATCGGGAACACCAATGAATGTATGAATGTTTGAGCGTCATCAACCTATGTGACCACCTTGAACCTTACTCATTCTTCAATACGGATTGGGGAAGATGCGAAATAAACCATATTTCCAAGAGAGGAGTGCATCACAAAAGGATACCTCTTTTTCTCATAGTGCGAGTGTGAAAAGAATGTAGGATGTCCCCTAACAAAGTAGGCATCGGGTTGCGAGACATAAAGATTTTGACGACATTTACATCTATGAGTTGGTCATGATTTGGAAACAAAACCATCCCATAAATGAGGAGAGCCACAATTTCTTCAAAAGCTTGCAAGTCCAAGGAGTTCCAACTGTTTTGAGCTTTCTCAAACAAGAACTTGGCTAAGAAACCTTTGATACCACTCCTTGTTTCCCAATTAGTTGTGACATCAGATGATTGCAAGTGTAGGGCTTGAGCAATCTCTTCTGGTTTCGGATCTCTTTCCGTACCGCTGAAGGGTAGTTGATTGAGAATGGGAATCCTCAAGAGTTGGTAGAATTCTTCCAAAGTTGGCACAAGTTGATAATCGGGAAATGTGAAGCAATGGTGTAGAGGATCAAAGAATTGGAATAGCACCTTCATCATGTCCTCATCAGTGTTGGAGGTAACCAGGTTTAGGAGGCGACCATGTCTTTCGGTAAATGGAGAATTTTCAGGAATTCTTGATGCTAACTATTGTACCCCAAAATTTGCCCTCCCATATTTCTCAACACATGGCAAGTGAGGTCCCTAAATTGCTCAAGGAAGTTCAAGAATTGACCAGACAAACTCTCTCTTAAGGTAGTATACCTCAAATTAGGGTTTCCATCTTCATCAAGATGTGTGAACCACAAATAACTCAAATGCTCACCATTGTCCTAATATGTTCTCAAGATCATCCATGTCAAGTTTCAAGCCTTGCAGAAGAAGTTTGCTCAGTCAATTGCTCAAATGCCTGAAAATCAACTATACTAAGTCAAAAGTCAACTGTGGCCCACATACAGTAAAAATTCAATATTTTTGGTCAACATACTCATTTTTAAGCATTATCCATCATTTGATCAAGGGTTGATCATGATTCCTCAAGGATTGCTCACAATTCATCAAAACCCAAAAGTTGCTAAATTAGGGTTTTATAGGAAAAGTCAACTCAACTTTGACCAAGCATAACTTTCTCATACTTTATCATAAATGACCCATCCAAAGCTCATTTTGAAGAGGATGAAATTCCCTACAATGCATATTCATCACCCAAGTACATAATATGCACTCACAAAAAGGTATGAATTTTGACATTATAGGTCTTTTTGAAAAGTCAACAAAAACACCTTTTGGGTTAAAGCTTCATACATGAACATGGAAGACTAAATTGAGATGAGACTAAAAGGGTTTTTTAGAGGACATCCTACGCTTTCTAAAAAGTCCAAGAACACCTCTCTAGGGTCATAATTGAGAGAGTTATGCATTGGCCAAGTTGACCATTTTTGTAAAATTGTCAAAAGTCAAATGTGCTCAAATTTGCATTTTTTGCTAAATGGGCCCAACTTTTTATGCTTGCACCTCAATTATAATGTGGTCCACGACTCAAATGTTCACTCACCTACTATGTGCTTCATTTTTCAATTTATTTTGATTTTTCATTAATTAAAAAGTGAATTAAATCAAATAAATGATGAAAATCAACAAAGATAGGATTTGATCTGTTTTTTTGAAAGATTGGCAATCAAGATATGCTGAGTTAACAAGATCAAATTGAATCAAGGTCAATTGGAACAAGAAAGGCATGATTTGGCTCAAAATAGAAACATATCATATAGCTTGCAAATCAAATCAAATCTTGGATAAATGCAAAGATTTAGTCCAAGTTTGTTAACCTAATTCACTCTAGGTTATATAGTGAACGATTCCAAATCAAAAATATAAGGGTGGAGGCGTGCAAACTGCAAAGAACAAACTTCAAAATTCCAAGAAAAAGTGGTGATTCAATTCCATTCTAGAGGCCAAGTCAAGCCATTCTAGCATTACCAAACGACTCCCGGACCTTCCCAGAACCTATCCCAATCACTTGCAGGTGCTCAAACACCCAGAAACGCACGCAAGGACTCCCACGGTTTGCATCATTCTTTGAAAACGATTACACTAATTCCTGCATCATTAGCATCTTTAACTCATATATTTGTAATCTTCATCATGTTTGCAAGCTAACCATGTCATTTAATTGCGTTTTTGATGCATGTACAGGATGTTGCCATTGTTAGGGTTTTTGTGTTATTTTTAGGGTCTTTTTGTACATGAACAATTGGGCCTTGAATCAGGTACCATGATGCTCGTGAGGATGAGACGAGTTGATTGGTACCATTACCTTTCATTTATATTGTGTGTACAGCATTTTTGAAATATGCAGGGTTATACCTACAGTGGACGTCCGTAGGTGGAAGTGCTTCATCTAAAGCCACGGTTCAAGGGAGAAGATGATGGCGTGTCAAGCCACCATTGGAACGTTTGAAAATTCGCGGGTTTTCTGAGCGTGACAATTGACTTTTCTTTTGATTTTTTTTGTTTATAATATATTCAATTAACAAGTCCAGCGCAGATGGTAAAAAAGCTTGCCTTTGATGTACACATCCTGGGTTCGATCCTAGGCGTGTGCATTTTTCTATTTTCTTAACAATTGCAGGCCAATCCCATGCATTGCACTATCCAGCGCCCAACATGTGCCATCAATGTAAGTCCATTGGATGCTCAGCTGGCCAGATCCCACGCCTCTCCAATGAAGGACCATGGTGTACCACAAAGTCAACACCATACCAGATCTAGCGCTGACCAGGCCTAGAGCTTAATGGGCCACAGATTTTCAGTTCTACACCCCCAACATTCCTAACAACACAGGCCCATTTCTCAAATTTTTTCTCTTCTTATTATTTTATTTTGCTTTATTCTTAATTCTTTTATTTTTAAAATCAGTTTTTTTTATAAAATCATAAAAATCAAAAAGTCATAAAAAATTATAATTAGGTTTTTTTATATTAAATTTAATTTAATTAATTAGATTAATTTAATTTAGGGTAACTTTAACTTATTTTTACAATTAAAATCAATTGGAAAACTAGGTTTAAATTCTTGATTTAATTATTTTCTTTTTTCAAACAAAGACACAAAAAATAGGTTAACTTAATTATTTTTCTTAATTAAAGTTAATTAGTAATTAGGTTCTTTATTTAATTCTCCATTTTTTCTCAAATGACAAAACATGACAAAAAAAAACATTTTTTTTCTTTAATCAATCGCAAGTACGATTAGTCAAAGAGTCAAAACCCTAATCGCCTCGCATTTAACTTACCGCGCGCATTTAATTCTTTTATTATTTTGTAACTGTTTCAAGGATGTAATAGTTTAAATTAGGATTTTAAATTTCGCATTTTTTTATTTCACGTCAAGGCAATTATGTAACTGTCAAAGCCATGTAATAGCTAGGTTTATTTTCGCTTTTACTTTCAGCAAACTTTTTTAACTGTCTAGATGTATGGCTAATAGGATTGTATGGCAAGAATGCATGACAAAATTAAAATGGTTAGAAAACCCTAATGTGCAAAGATAATAAACTAAAAATAAATCACTCGCACATATTCGCTCTTAGGGTATACTCTCACTTCGGTTGCCTTCGGTAAACGATCATTAAGCATAGGATGTCTTAGTGGTTGCCCTCCCGTCTAAAGAGATCAAATTGTCCCGTTCAAATGTTGCCTCGGAAATGTTGCCTCAGAAATGTTTCCTCGAAAAAATCTTAAGACTCTAGGGTTACTACTAAGGTGTCCTAATATTGCTTTAGTGACCGTACGTCCCTTTCGAATTGACCCTTACAAATTCCAACAACGGTGCTACCTATTTCTCAATAGTAGGATAGCGCTGTCTAAAGGAAACAAGAATAGAAACGATCTTTTTTCGAGTGGCTAGATGCTAGTAGGTACTTGCTCAAATCAAACTTTTCACACTTACACTTTTCAAACAAATGTTCAAAACAACTTCATCACACCCTTGAGGACTGATACAAGGGTTATCACGAAGTAAAAAAAAATTCAAAAAAAAGCACACAAACACAAGCAATTTAAAAATGAGCAAGTAACTAAGAGCCCATGGAAAACCATGGATAGAAAGGGTGCTAACACCTTCCCTTTCTATAATTTACCCCTCGTACTCAAAAATCTCGAAAAAGGATTTTTTTCTGTACTTTTTTCCTTTCCGGTTGGATGAAATAAAAGTCGGTGGCGACTCTTGCTTACCGCGACATTTTGCGAATAGAAAAAAACGCAAAACGCAAACCAGTATAACAGTCGGTTCTGCCACCGTATCACAACTGGCGACTCTGCTGGGGAATAATAGGTGGGGTATACCTTAGGATCTAGGTCATTAAAATTGCTTCTCTTGATTGCTTTAGTTTTGAGGTTTTTGTTTGGGGTTACTATAGATCCTATACCCGGATCTGGGGGCACTCATTAGGTAAGTAGCAATAGACTATGAGGGAACTGTATGGCGTAGACCGATACGGTTGAAGCACTAGCTACGTTGGTGTGGCACTTTGGTTGGTACCGGTATCCCTTATGGTGAAATGAGGAGAGTACGGGGCCGTCGCGTGGTGTTGTGAAGCACCAACGGACCTTAGAACCTTAGTTGAACAACTTGGCCATTAGAAAGTAGCGAGATAATCGGCCTCGATGTAGAGCTGAGGATTTGTTGATACTCGATTCTACACTCATTGATACCAGAATTTCGGGATATTTTGGCCGCAAGAAAAGATTGAGAGCTGAAACAATGCCTGATAAAGGATGTTCAGTGATATTGAGATCCTCTAGAACCCAGTTACTTTTCTAGGACAGGTTTGAAACCAACTTAACTTCAAGAGGGTGTTACCTTTGACCTCGTGCAAGCCTTAAACCTAAGGGCTTTGTGTGATTTGACTGTGTTTGCAATACCTGTGTTTGCTATACATGTGGTTTATCATGACATCATGCATCATAACATGGCATTCATGCTTCATTACACTAACCATTTCAAAGACCAAGGGAATTTATCTTTGTTCTGTTTTGTAGATCATGGCTTCCGTGCATAGAAATACTATTCGAATCAGCTTTGTGAAGATACCTTCCCAACTCAAAGAGCTAGTAACAAGAGTTTATCAAACTTATACTTTCATTAAGAGACACGGTCAACTTCTCAGCCTAGTTACTTCAAACTTTGATGAACAGATGATGAGCGTATTTTTTCAGTTCTTCGATCCCAAGCATCACTGCTTCACCTTTCCAGATTATCAGTTGGTACCCACCTTGGAAGAATTCTCTCAGCTATTGGGCATACCCATTCTTGAACAGGTACCCTTCACAGGTATAGAAGAAGTTCCTAAGCCAAAAGTCATTGCCTCAGCTTTGCATTTGAAACGTGCCAACGTGGTATCCAATTGGGAAACTCGAAGCGGAGTCGGGGGTTTTCTAGCCAAATTACTGATAGACAAGGCTCAGCTATTTTGGGATGATATGGATTTTCAGGCTTTTGAGGAGGTCTTGGCTCTTCTTATCTATGATTTAGTTCTCTTCCCTAATCCGGACTCCTTCATAGATGTGAATGTTATCAAGATTTTCCTTTCTCGCAACCCTGTACCTACCTTGCTTGGAGATATTTTGCATACTCTCCATACTCGTACCATGAAGAGAAGAGGGACTCTTATGTGTTGCATGTCGTTGCTGTCGAGGTGGTTTATTTCTCACCTCCCTAAGTTTGTACCGAAGAACGAAAAAGGTTTGGGTTGGTCGCAAAGGATAATGTCACTCGCTCATACGAATATTCTTTGGTGTTCCCGAGCTATGGAAGACATTGCTATTATTGACTGCTGTGGGGAGTACCATAATTTTCCATTACTTGGTATCAGAGGGGGTATAACTTACAATCCTTGTATAGCTTTGTGACAAGTTGATAATGCTCGAAGGGATGGTCCCCATGAGTTACTTATTGAGGGAATTATATTCAACTATGAGGATGATGTTAATGAGTATCGTCGGAGGTTCATACGAGCTTGGGGCATGTTAAACAGATCTGACACCAAAGATTTGGGACCAAAGACTTCCATTCCTATGGAGCCTTACCTCCAATGGGTACGAGCTCGTGCCCAGAAGCTTATGATGCCTTATGTGGCTGTATTACCAGTGATTGTGGAGCCCACTACTGAAGAAGGCATTCCTTACACGGTTCTCTATCCTTACATGCCCATTGATCTTAGGGAGTTACAGAGGTCTTGGATTCAGCTGAAGAATGAGCGGGATACTTATAGGGAACAATTCCATGATCAAGAGAGGAAGGTTTTAAAGCTCACCAAGCAGCTCCAGGAAGAAAGAGTGCTCAATGATTATATCAGCACAAAGAGAAAGCGTCCATGGGACTTTTGATTTTTCTTTTCTAGTTTTAGATTTGTTTTATTTACTTATTTGTAACGCCTCAAAGGCATTTTGAACCTTCAAATTTAAGCTAATAAAGTTTTGTTTATTTTGGTTTGCAAATTTAAATTTCCCGAAGTCTTTGAAATCATTACATGCGCATCCCATTATCATACACATCATTACAGGTACCACTACAGGTTTCTCATCTTCTTCGCTGTTTATTTCAGCAGAAATGTCTTCCGATCAAGCCATCAAAGATCTCCAGGCACAGAACGCCCAGTTCCAACAAATGTTCATAAGCCTGGCAAAAGGGCAGGAGGATCTGAAAGCCCTTATCCTGAAAGAGAAGAAGAAAAAGAAGAAGGTTGTCGGTATTCTGAATATGGGCAGAAGGTTTGGAGAGCGGTTGAAGCGACAAACTGATATGACCTCTTCATCCAAGGAAGGGGAGAACTAAGAAGGAGAGAAGGACCCTAGTCCTACAGTCTCTGACAATGATACTGATTATAACAATGAGCAATATCCTCCTGCTGAGGATAGATACAAACAGTTGGAAGATCGTCTAAGTGCCATGGAAGTTCAGAGGATACCTAGATTGGATTTTGAAGAATTGGGTTTGGTGTCGGGAGTGGTCATCCCGCAGAAGTTCAAAGCTCTAGTTTTTGCCAAGTATGATGGGGTGTCCTGCCCAAAGCTCCATCTCTGCTCTTATGTCCGAAAGATCCAACCCCACACCGCTGATAGAAATTTGTGGGTGCATTTCTTTCAAGATAGTCTGTCAGGGACTCAGCTTGAATGGTTCTACCAGTTGGAGGGAGCCAATGTCCGAAATTGGGAAGATCTGGCTGCTGCTTTCTACAAGCAGTATCAGTATAATGCCGACCTTGCTCCCACTTGTACTCAACTCCAGAGTATGTCCATGGGTGTAGGTGAAGGTTTTAAAGATTATGCACAAAAATGGAGAGACTTGGCTGGGAGAGTTCAACCCCCATTGTCTGATAGGGAGTTGGTTGATATGTTTCTGGGGACGCTATCTGGTCCATTTTTCAATCATCTGATCGACAGCTCATCAGCTGGTTTCACCGAGCTGATTTTAACTGGAGAAAGAGTTGAAGCTGGAATTCGGAGTGGTAAAATACAGAAGGATGCCTCCTCGAGTTCAGAAAAGAAACCTTTCGCTGGTAAGAAGGAAGCCAGTGCAGTCTATAGCTCGAGGGGCCAAAGCAGATTTGAACACCGTCAAACGGTAAATGCTGTAGTGATACCAAGACTTGCAGTTGCTCCACAATGCAACAATCAACAAAGGGTAGAAAGACCACAACGGCAGTTTAACCGCATCAACATGACTTTGGCTGAAGTTTTACCTCATTTATTAAAATCTAACTTGGCAACCTTGAAAGAGGCTCCCAAGAACCCAAAGACTACCTCTCCCAGATACAATCCTAACGCGCGGTGCGCCTACCATTCTGAGAGTCCTGGCCATGATGCAAATGATTGTTGGGCTCTGAGAAACAAAGTACAAGACTTGCTTGAAGCCAAGGAGATAGAGTTCGATGCTCCAGAAAAGCTGAATGTTATAACTGCTCCCATGCCCAAACATGGTCGTGGAGTTAATGTTGTTGACACTTATTTGTTTGTGACCTCTGTTGAAGAAATTTCTACTCCTCTTATGACTGTTAAGAAGAATTTGTTGTTGGCCGGTTTATTTCCGGGTTGTGGTGAAGGTTCCCACATGTGTTCGATTCTACCTTCTGGTTACCGTTTGTTGAAGTCAGATGTCCAGCGCCTGATGGATAATAAAGAGATTTTGTTCTAGAACAATGTGATCCATGTTGTTCCCATTGAAGACGTCGCTATTATGACCATTTCCGCCAATCCTTCCAAGGTTTCCTCGAGAAGACCTGTTAGGATTACACCTGTTCAAAGAATTACTCTGCTGATAATCACTGTTCCTGGTTCAATCTCGTACACCTCAGACAAGGTTGTCCAATGGTATTATGGTGATGATGTGTACTATCATGGCATTAAGCAAGATCTGAAGAATAAAGAAGCTGATACTGATGTCAGTAATATTGTCGGGACTAGTAAGGTTACCCGAAGTGGAAGGGTTTTTTCTCCTGAGATTGCTCCGAAGATCATCAAGCCTACTGTTATTCCAACTGCATCTCCAACCAGCACTCCTGACATTTCTCTTGTTCCTACTCCAGTTATTACCCCTGCTGCTGAGCCATCTGGGACTCGGGGCAAGGAAATTATAGGTGAGCCTTCCCGGACGGAGGCACCTAAGAAAATCGTTATGGAAGCCTCTAAACAAGAAATAGAGGAAATACTTAAAATCACTAAGAAGAGCGACTACAATGTGGTCGAGCAGCTGGGGCAGACCCCATCAAAGATATCCATGTTGTCTCTGTTGTTGTGTTCTGAAGCCCATGCGAAGGCTTTGATTGCATTTCTCAAGACTGCGCATGTGCCGTAGGAAACTTCAGCATATCAGTTCAAAGATTGTGTGGCCAGTCTGACTGCTGACAATGGGCTGGGTTTTTCAGATGCGGATCTGACACCGAAAGGAAGGAAGCATAATGATGCTCTGCATGTATCGATTGAGTGCAGGGGAACCACTATGGCTCATGTGCTGGTAGATACCGGGTCTTCACTGAATGTTTTGCCAAAGAAAGCGTTGGACCGTTTGGATTGTGAGGGTTTGACTCTAAAGCCTAGTAACATTGTGGTAAGGGCTTTTGACGGATCAAAGAGAATGGTGCACGGGGAGGTGGTAATCCCTGTCAAAGTGGGTTCTCAGACTTTTGGGTCCACCTTCTACGTAATAGATATCGGGCCGTTGTATTCTTGCTTTTTGGATTGTCCATGGATCCATGAGGTTGGGGCAATTACTTCCACACTTCATCAAATCCTGAAGTATTCGGTGAAGGGAAAGATTGTCACAGTGCGAGGTGGAGAAGAATATATGGTGATTCACCTCAGTTCCTTCCTCTATGTAGAGATGGATGGGGAATTCATAGAAACTCCTTGTCAGAATTTCGAAAAGGTCCCTCAGATATTGGCATCAACTGAAGTTACTATCAACAAACCTCCGTTGAAGATGGCTTCTCTCAAGGACACCAGGGTTGTGGTTGAAGAAGGTGGGTGTACCAATTGGGTCAGCTCCATGATTTCACTCACAAAATTGACAAATTTGGTTTGGGCTTTACTACAGGGGCTCAAAGGGCTGTTAGGCACGCTCGGGCTGGAAGACCTCCTCTACACATCAGTAATCGGGGAATTAATGCAATTGAAGACAGTAAAGAGGATTCAGACATCGACAGATGGATCTACCCAACAACCAACGATGGACCGAATAACTGGATGGCTAGGGACTTCATACCTCTTTCTTTTATTCCGCAGTAATTGACCCATTTGTTTTAAGATTTGTAATAAACAATTTGAAACTTTACGGCCCAAGGCACCTTGGCTTTTCTTGTGAGGGCTATTATTTGTCATTTCATATATCATTAATAAAGCATTGGACGTTTCTTGCATACAAATTTTGTGCTCCTTGTTTTTATTTTCTGTCTCTCACTTTATCAAAACAACTATTCTCTTACACACACACACACGTATCATACTGCAGATCCATATCCACTCTGGATCCCATTGATAATAGCTTTGCTACTGCCAGTTATGACTTCAAAAATCTGATCAACCAAGCCGAGGACGAAGGTGAGGATGATTGTGAGGTGCCTAGAGAACTTGCTAGACTATTACAGTAGGAAGAAAGGGCCATACAGCCTCATGAAGAGCCAATTGAGTCAGTGAATTTGGGTACAGAGGAAGACAGGAAAGAGGTTAAAATAGGTGCAAATCTGGAGCCTAGTGTCAAATAACGGTTAATACAGATGCTACACGACTATGTTGAGATCTTCGCCTGGTCCTATAAAGACATGCCTAGTTTGGACACTGATATTATGGTACATCGCCTTCCGACTAAAGAAGACTTCCCTCCGGTAAAGCAGAAGGTTCGCCGTATGCGCCCTAAAATGTCAGAGAATACCAAGGCAGAGGTCATGAAACAGTTCGACGCAGGATTCTTAGTTGTCACTTCTTATTCGCAGTGGGTTACCTACGTTGTTCTGGTACCTAAGAAAGACGGTAAGGTACGGATGTGTGTGGACTACAGAGATCTGAACAGGGCAAGCCCCAAGGATGACTTCCCACTTCCTCACATTGATGTTCTAGTCGACAACACCGTGCAGCACAAGATATTCTCCTTCATGGATGGTTTATCTGGCTACAACCAGATCAAGATGGCTCATGAGGTGATGGAGAAGACAACCTTTGTTACACAGTGGGGCACCTTCTGTTACAAGGTAATGCCTTTTGGGTTGAAGAATGCTGGGGCAACTTATCAGCGCGCCATGGTCGCTCTGTTCCACGATATGATTCACCACGATTGAGGTTTATATTGATGACATGATAGCCAGGTCCTAGACTGAGGAAGAGCACCTTGATCATCTCTAGAAATTGTTTGACAGGTTGAAGACGTACAAGCTGAGGTTGAATCCGAACAAGTGTACCTTCGGGTAAGGTCTGGTAAGCTTCTGGGTTTTGTTGTCAGTGACAAAGGTATTCAAGTAGACCCTGCAAAGATAAAATCCATACAAGAGATTCTGGCTCCCTGCACAGAAAAAGAAGTTAGAGGTTTCTTGGGACGCCTGAATTACATCGCCAGGTTCATTTCACATCTGACTGCTACTTGTGAGCCAATCTTCAAGCTGCTGAAGAAAGATCAAGTGTTAAAATGGAATGATGAATGCCAGACTGCTTTTGAAAGAATCAAAGAATACCTTCAAGAACCACCAATTCTGATGCATCCAGTTGAAGGAAGACCTTTGATATTATACCTGACAGTGCTAGACAGTTCAATGGGGTGTGTGCTGGGGCAGCATGACGGGTCTGGTCGAAAAGAGCATGCAATTTACTACCTTAGCAAAAAGTTTACCGACTGTGAGACCCGATATTCATTGCTCGAGAAAACTTGCTGCACTTTAGCATGGGCTTCTCGCCGACTGAGACAGTATATGTTGACTCACACTACCTTGTTGATATCAAAGATGGATCCGATCAAATATATTTTTGAGAAGCCCGCCTTATCCAGAAGAATTGCAAGATGGAAGATGATATTAACCGAGTATGACATCCAATACACAACCCAAAAAGCAATCAAGGGGAGTGTATTGGCAGATCATTTGGCGCATCAGGCCATGGATGACTACCAGTCCATGAATTTCGAGTTCTCGGATGAGAATATCATGCTGGTAACCGACTGTGAAGAACCTGGACCGGATGAAGGACCCGAGGAGGGATCCTGATGGTCTATGAATTTTGATGGAGCCTCAAAAGCATTGGGTAATGGCATTGGCGCTATAATTATATCTCCTGAGGGTTGTCATACTCCGTTCACTGCCCGATTATGTTTTAACTACACCAACAATATGGCGGAGTATGAAGCGTGTATCATGGGTCTTTAAGCTGCTATTGACCTGAGGATTAAGTTCTTGAGTGTATTCGGAGATTCCGCTCTGGTAATAATTCAGATCAAAGGCGAGTGGGATACGAAGCACCCGAATCTTATTCCTTACAAAGTGTACGTACTAACATTGCTCCCACACTTTGAGGAGGTAACCTTTGAACATTTCCCAAGAGAGGAGAATCAGTTAGCGGACGCGCTAGCTACTATGTCTTCTATGTTCAAAGTCAGGTGGGACAATGAAGCTCCCCGGATCACTATCGAGAGGTGGGACGAACCCGCACATTGATGTGACATTGAGACTGGAGAGGTAGCAGATAAACCCTGGTTTTACGAGGTAAAGAGGTATCTTGAGGCTCAAGTACCCCGAGGGGGCATCTGTTAATGATAAGAAGTTTCTGAGAAGGTTCGTTGTGAAGTTCTTCATCAGTAGTGGAATCCTCTATAAGCGTAACCATGATTCAACGTTACTGCGGTGTGTAGACAAGAGCGAGGCAGAAAGGATCATGGCAGAGTTACATGAAGGTACCTTCGGAACTCATTCCAGTGGACATACCATGGCGAGAAAAATCCTACGGGCAGGATATTACTGGTCCACTATGGAAGCCGATTGTTATCAGCACTCTTGAACCTGTCATAAGTGCCAAGTCTATGCTGATAAGGTGCATGTACCTCCGGTTCCCCTGAATGTTTTGATGGCTCCCTGGCCTTTTGCGATGTGGGGTGTTGAAATGATCGGTGAAATCAGACCTACCGCGTCTAACGGGCATCGCTTCATTCTGGTAGCCATTGATTACCTTACGAAGTGGGTTGAGGAAGCTTCCTTTGCTACAGTAACCAAGAACATCGTGGCGTGGTTCATCCGACACAATCTGATATGTCGATATGGTGTCCCAGAGAGAATTATTACTGACAATGGTACAAATGTCAATAACACAATGATCACCGAGCTCTGCAAACAGTTCAAGATTCAGCATCATAACTCTTCTCCCTACCGGCCGAAGATGAATGGGGTTATTGAAGCAGCTAACAAGAACATCAAAAAAATTGTGCAGAAGATGACGGTGACATACAAAGACTGGCACGAGATGTTACCATTCGCTCTTCATGGGTACTGTACCTTAGCACGGACGTCGACAGGGGCAACACCATACTCTTTGGTGTATGGCATGGAGGCAGTCCTACCCATCGAAGTCCAGATACCCTCTCTCAGGATTATGAAGGATGCAGGTTTAAACGAAGACGACTTGATCCAAACTCGACTTGATCAGCTGAATCTAATCGATGAAAAGAGACTTACTGCTATCTGTCATGGTCAGACGTATCAAAAGCGAATGATCAAGGCTTTTAATAAGAAATTCAGACGTCAAGAATATCAAGTCGGGGATTTAGTGATCAAACGCATCATATTATCGCAAGGTGATCCCAGGGGCAAATGGACCCCCACATACGAAGGGCCATTTGTGGTTAAGAACATTTTCTCGGGAGGAGCTATGATTCTAACCACCATGGATGGTGACGACCTTCCTCACCCCGTCAATGCAGACATAGTGAAAAGATATTATGCATAATCAAAGACCTGCTAGGTTGACTGGCCTAGGCAAAAATAAGGGCTTCCCGGCGAACCAAAAGGGTTCGGGCAAAAGTAAGGGATGAAAATGAAAAACTGTACACCCGACAAGTCGAAAACCTGAAAAGGCGACTTGGGCAAAAAAAGGTATCCCGGTGGACTGAAAACCCGAAAGGGCGGTCCAGGAAAAAATTAGGGATCGAAGCGTAACACTATGTCTCATTGGATCATCTCGCAACCAGACTTCGGTATCAACTATCAAGCTCGGACAGCGCCAATCAATCTGATCAACCTTCGACCAAGTAGCAAAGTGATGAGACGCTTGAAGATATAAAGGCAATAGCAGAGTTGGAACCCGATGGGATTGTTTCACATAATTGTTTCCTTTTTTTTACAGATTGTAATTTCTTTCGGCAGCGTACTCTTACTAGGACGTCAGCCTCTTTGTACAAAAATTCCTATTACGGGCCAATTGCAAAAATTAATACAATTCATTTTCATAAGAAATTTCAATTTGTTTTTCTTTTTCTGTTTTGTTTTGCAAGAACATCCAATGATTCATTTTTTATATATGCATTTGAAATTATGGTTGCTTATAAATATTTACACAAGAAACAAAAGACGATTACTCGTAATGCTAAAAACAGGGAAAACAAGAAGTGCCCAAACCTTACAGTTACTCTGCCCATCAGGTACCGAGATAGAGCCAGCTTGAGAACATGGATAGTGGTACATACACTCCCCACAGAGTAAAAAGTATCCAAATACAGTGATGTTAGCTTTCCCGAATAGGACATAACTCTCCCCAACTGAGATTCACAATCGCGAGTGAGTCAGTAAATTTTTCCCCAAGCAGAGTTTATTTCTCTCACAAGCAGAAATTCAATCTCCAACTGAATTCATTATCACCAGCAACGGAAATTCATCCCCAACTGAGTTTATTTCTCTAAATCAGCAGATCTATCAACAGAGTATCTCCTCTCCAACAGAGTTATTCCCCACAGAGTTATCCTCGGACAGGGTCTCTTCCAACAAAATATTCACCAACCGAATGGATGTGAATCCCCAGCTAGTCATCTTTGTTCACCATCCCCAACAGAAGTAGAGGAACTATGGTTTTTTACAGCAGTCAAGAAAACCATTTCTCATACTCTCCAAACAACAGTCAGGGATTTATTTTCCCGGACTCAGATTATTACGTCAGCATTTCATGTTCATAGATCATGACATGTGCATACATTACATATAACATAATCTCAGTTATTTTGAGAACCTCGTCACAATGCATCTCATGCATCGCACATAACTAACCCTGTATTTCTTTCAGGAAAGACAATTATTATCAACAATCTCCAGCAGGTCCATGATCAACACTCGAAGCTAAACAGAGTAATCATCGCTGTGACAAATGCAACCTTACGTAGGTTCCTCACAGAAGTCCTACACAAACCTAGCACAACGTAAGCCCTACTATCCAGACTTTCATCTTGAAGTAATGCTACTATCCAAGTTCCTTCTCACAGCCCTACTATCCAGGCTTTTCATCTCAAGGTAATCCTACGACCCAGGTTCCTTCTCAAGCCCTACTATCCAGGCTTTCATGTCGAAGTAACCCTACTATCCAGGTTCCTTCTTAAGCCCTACTATCCAGGCTTTCATCTCGAAGTAACCCTACGATCCAGGTTCCTTCTCAAGCCCTACTATCCAGGCTTTCATGTCGAAGTAACCCTACTATTCAGGTTCCTTCTCTAGCCCTACTATCCAAGCTTTCATCTCGAAGTAACCCTACTATCCAGGTTCCTTCTCAAGCCCTACTATCCAGGCTTTCATCTTGAAGTAACCCTACGATCCAGGTTCCTTCTCACAGCCTTACTATCCAGGATTTTCATCTCAAGGTAACCCTATTATCCAGGTTCCTTCTCAAGCCCTACTATCTAGGCTTTCATCTCAAAGTAGCCCTATTATCCAGGATTTCATGTCGAAGTAACACTACAATCCAGGTTCCTTCTTACAGCCCTACTATCCAGGCTTTTCATCTAGAAGTAATCTTACTATCCAGGCTTTCATCTCGAAGTAACCCTACTATCCAGGTTCCTTATCATAACCTTACTATTCGGGTTCTTCCTCTCTTATCCCCAGAAAGCAGTCCACAACACTGTAAGACCGGGACCCGATCAAACACGATTGGTTTCGTATCTCTCCAGTAAGTCGCAGTGCAACATATACCCCGACCAGATATGCATTTCACTTCCGCTTCCCCAAACTGGAGTTATTCCCCAGTAGAGTAACGAACAACTGGAGCTCCTAAAACTCTATTTCTTCCAAGACAGAGACCAGCATTCCCCAGTGAAGTCCTCCTCAACAACAGCTATACGGGTTCTCGCAAAGGAATATCTTATGCGATTGACACCTCTCCGGATGGCATCTTTAAGCCCATCCCCGACAATATTCAATCCTCAACTTCCAAATGGCGTCTGTAAGCCCATTCTCGATAGCTCCCATCAGTACCACTGCATGCGAGTGCAAATTTTCGGGCACTCTAGTGTTCAATCATCTTCCACCTTCATATCACGAAAGGCAGATGAGCCAATCTACATCTTCAGGTTTAAGAAGATTGAACAGGGGAAGCTGTTGTACCCCAAAATTTTCCCTCCCATATTTCTCAACACATGGCAAGTGAGGTCCCCAAATTGCTCAAGGAAGTTCAAGAATTGACTAGACAAACTCTCTCCTAAGGTAGTATACTTCAAATTAGGGTTTCCATCTTCATCAAGATGTGTGAACCACAAAGGACTCAAATTCTCACCATTGTCCTAATATGTTCTCAAGATCATCCATGTCAAGTTTCAAGCCTTGCAAAAGAAGTTTGCTCAGTCAACTGCTCAAATACCTGAAAATCAACTGTATTAGGTCAAAAGTCAACTGCGGCCCACATACAGTCAACCTTCAAGATTTTTGGTCAACATCCTCATTTTGAAGCATTATACATCATTTTATCAAGTTTTGATCATGATTCCTCAAGGATTGCTCACAATTCATCAAAACCCAAAAGTTGCTAAATTAGGGTTTTACATGAAAAGTCAACTCAACTTTGACCAAGCATAACTTTCTCATACTTTATCAGAAATGACCCATCCAAAGATCATTTTGAAGAGGATGAAATTACCTATAATTCATCTTCATCTCCCAAGTCGAGAATATGCACTCACAAAAGTATATGAATTTTGACATTATAGGTCCTTTTGAAAAGTCAACAAAAACACATTTTGGGTCAAAGCTTTATACATGAACATGGAAGACTCAATTGAGATGAGACCAAAAGGGTTGTTTAGAGGACATCCTAAGATTTCTAAAAAGTCCAAGAACACATCTCTAGGGTCAAAATTGATAGATTTATGCATTGGCCAAGTTGACCATTTTTGCAAAATTGCCAAAAGTCAAATGTGCTCAAATTTTCATTTTTTGCTAAATGGGCCCAACTTTTTATGCTTGCACCTCAATTATAATGTGGTCCATGACTCAAATGTTCACTCACCCATTATGTGCTTAATTTTTCAATTTATTTTGATTTTTCATTAATTAAAAAGTGAATTAAATCAAATAAATGATGAAAATTAACAAAGATAGGATTTGATCTGTTTTTTTTTATAGATTGGCAATCAAGATATGCTGAGTTAACAAGATCAAATCGAATCAAGTTCAATTGGTACAAGAAAGGCATGATTTGGCTCAAAATAGCAACATATCATATAGCTTTCAAATCAAATCAAATCTTGGATAAATGCAAAGATTTAGTCCAAGTTTGTTAACCTAATTCACTCTAGGTTATATAGTGAATGCTTCCAGATCAAAAATACAAGGGTGAAGGCGTGCAAACTGCAAAGAACAAACTTCAAAATTCCAAGAAAAAGTGGTGATTCAATTCCATTCTAGAGGCTAAGTCAAGCCTCTAGCATTACCAAACGACTCCCGGACCTTCCCAGAACCTATCCCAATCACTTGCAGGTGCTCAAACACCCAGAAACGCATGCAAGGACTCCCACAGTTTGCATCATTCTTTGAAAACGATTACACTAATTCCCGCATCATTAGCATCTTTAAATCATATATTTGTAGTCTTTATCATGTTTTCAAGCTAACCATGCCATTTAATTGAGTTTTTAATGCTTGTACACGATGTTGCCATTGCTAGGGTTTTTGTATTATTTTTAGGGTCTTTTTGTACAGGAACAATTAGGCCTTGAATCAGGTAACATGATGCTCGTGAGGATGAGATGAGTTGATTGGTACCATTACCTTTCATTTATCTTGCGTGTACATCATTTTTGAAATATGCAGGGTTATACCTACAGTGGACGTCCGTAGGTAAAAGTGCTTCATCTAAAGCCACGGTTCAAGGGAGAAGATGATGGTGTGTCAAGCCACCATTGGAACGTTTGAAAACTCGCGCGCTTTCTGAGCGTGACAATTGACTTTGCTTTTGATTTTTTTGTTTATAATATATTCAATTAACAAGTCCAGCGTAGATGGTAAAGAAGCTTGCCTTTGATGTACACGTCATGGGTTCGATCCCAGGCGTGTGCATTTTGCTATTTTCTTAACAATTGCAGGCCAATCCCATGCATTTCACTATCCAGCGCCCAACATGTGCCATCAATGTAAGTCCATTTGATGCTCAGCTAGCCAGATCACACGCCTCTCCAATGAAGGACCATGGTGTACCACAAAGTCAACACCATACCACATCTAGCGCTGACCAGGCCTGGAGCTTAATGGGCCACATATTTTCAGTTCTACACCCCCAACATTCCTAACAACACAGGCCCATTTCTCAAATTTTTTCTCTTCTTATTATTTTATTTTGCTTTATTCTTAATTCTTTTATTTTTAAAATCAGTTTTTTTTATAAAATCATAAAAATAAAAAAGTCATAAAAAATTAGAATTAGGTTTTTATTTATTTATTAAATTTAATTTAATTAATTAGCTTAATTTAATTTAGGGTAACTTTAACTTATTTTTACAATTAAAATCAATTGGAAAACTAGGTTTAAATTCTTGATTTAATTATTTTCTTTTTTCAAACAAAGACACAAAAAATAGGTTAACTTAATTATTTTTCTTAATTAAAGTTAATTAGTAATTAGGTTCTTTATTTAATTCTCCATTTTTTCTCAAATAACAAAACATGACAAAAAAAAACATTTTTTTTCTTTAATCAATCGCAAGTACGATTAGTCAAAGAGTCAAAACCCTAATCGCCTCGCATTTAACTTACCGCGCGCATTTAATTCTTTTATTATTTTGTAACTGTTTCAAGGATGTAATAGTTTAAATTAGGATTTTAAATTTCGCATTTTTTTATTTCACGTCAAGGCAATTATGTAACTGTCAAAGCCATGTAATAGCTAGGTTTATTTCCGCTTTTACTTTCAGCAAACTTTTTTAACTGTCTAGATGTATGGCTAATAGGATTGTATGGCAAGAATGCATGACAAAATTAAAATGGTTAGAAAACCCTAATGTGCAAAGATAATAAACTGAAAATAAATCACTCGCACATATTCGCTCTTAGGGTATACTCTCACTTCGGTTGCCTTCGGTAAACGATCATTAAGCATAGGATGTCTTAGTGGTTGCCCTCCCGTCTAAAGAGATCAAATTGTCCCGTTCAAATGTTGCCTCAGAAATGTTGCCTCGGAAATATTGCCTCAGAAAAATCTTAAGACTCTAGGGCTACTACTAAGGTGTCCTAATATTGCTTTAGTGACCGTACGTCCCTTTCGAATTGACCCTTACAAATTCCAACAACGGTGCTACCTATTTCTCAATAGTAGGATAGCGCTGTCTAAAGGAAACAAGAATAGAAACGATCTTTTTTCGAGTGGCTAGATGCTAGTAGGTACTTGCTCAAATCAAACTTTTCACACTTACACTTTTCAAACAAATGTTTAAAACAACTTCATCACACCCTTGAGGACTGATACAAGGGTTATCACGAAGTAAAACATTTTTCAAAAACAAGCACACAAACACAAGCAATTTAAAAATGAGCAAGTACCTAAGAGCCCATGGAAAACCATGGATAGAAAGGGTTCTAACACCTTCCCTTTCTATAATCTACCCCCCGTACTCAAAAATATCGAAAAAGGATTTTTTATGTACTTTTTTCCTTTCCGATTGGATGAAATAAAAGTCGGTGGCGACTCTTGCTTACCGTGACATTTTGCGAATAAAAAAAGACATAAAATGCAAACCAGTATAACAGTCGGTTCTGCCACCGTATCACACTAACTCTTTAAGTTGAGGAGGGATCCTTACAAGATTGACTTGAATGGTTTTCCTATGAATAGAATCCATGTCCTACAAAACAGAACAAAGATAAATCCCAAAAATCCTTGAAATGGTTAGTGAGTATGAGTATGATGTTTATGATGTTATGTACAAGTAAATATATACAAACAAGTCCTTAGGTTTAGGCTTGCATGTAGTCTCATAAGTAAGTATCCTCTCGAAGTTTCGTTGGCTCAAACATGTCCTAGCAATAGTAATCAAGTTCTAAGGGAGCTCAATATCACTGATTTGTTTCTTTAGGCATTGTTTCAGCTCAAGCCTCTTTAACGGAGACCGAAATATCCCAAAAAACTAAACCTCAATGAGTGTAGTATCGAGTATCTACCAGCTTCGGACTGCACCAAAGTCGGTCATCTCACTACGTCCTAATGGCCACATTGGTCAAGTAAAGGTTCTAGAAGTTAGTTAGTGCTTCATGACATCACTCAGCGGCCCCGTATTCTCCTTGACTACTCAAGGGCTACCGGTACCTACAAATATGTCACACTAACATAGCTATTTCTTAGACCATGTCGGTATACCCCGCACAGTTTCCACAACGTATTGCTACTTACCTATAAGGTATCCCAAATTCGGGTAGAGGATTAGAACAAGCCCAAACAAGGAACCAAAATGTAAAGCAAATAAATCAAACAATGAAAGTAAATAAAGGTGATTTATCCCTAAGGTAACCCCACTTTTAAGTTAAACCCCAGCAGAGTCGCCAGTTCTGTGATACGGTGGAGAACTGACTTGGTTGTTTTGCATTTGATTGCAAATGTTGCGGTTAGCAAGAGTCGCCACCGACTTTTCTTTTATCCAAAAGGAAAGGTAAAAAAGCACAGGAAAGACCTTTGAGATATTTTCTTGAGTTCGGGGGGTAGATTATGAAAAGGGATGGTATTAGCACCCTTTTTATCCACGGTTTTCCATGGGCTCTTAGTTACTTTCTAGATCACTTGCTTTTGTTTGAAAATGTGCTTTGTGTGGTGTTTGAAAGTATTTTGAAAAGGCGTCATCGTTTAGGCAAACTTTGTAATGATTCTCGTTCGTAAGAATGTATACAAAGTGTTTGATCTTTTGAAAATGTTTTCAAGTTTGAAAGATGTTTGTTGAAAGCGTTGGTGTTTGTTTTGAAAGTAGCAATGATGCTTTTGGTTTTGAAATTGAGCAAGTAACTAGGAACATTTTACCTACTCAAAAGTCTTTCATATTCATTTCCTCTTTCCTTTGACATTGTTATCTTACCATTGATTTGGTAAGTAACCCTATCTTCGGATGTAAAAGGGACGGGCGTGGGTCATCGTATAACCATGATTAGCAATGTTGTAAGATATCTTAGCATTTTATTTAGGGACTAAGATCATTTTGAAAGGCAACATGGATAGCGTCATCGAGGGACTATGATCTTGTACTTTTGCTTGTTTTTGCTAAGATACCTCACATGCATAACATGGCCGTTTTTGCAAGGCAACAAAGTGGGTTTACCCTAAGGGTGTATGTGTGCAAGTATATTGGTTTACATGCTTGTTTTGTCTTGATTAGGGTTTTCTATTTGTTGGTTTTAATCTTTCCATATAAAACCCTAATTACTAGCATTTGTATATAAAGCAATAAATAGCGGAAAGTAAAATTACTACATTATTACATCATTAGGGGAGGGGGTGTACAAATTTATAAATGGGGATTGCAAGAAAATTAAACCTAATTATCTATTACAACCATATTGAATATGTATAAATAATTGAATAAATAATGTATAAGTGCAAATGGAAAGGAAATGATTTTTGTTTGGATTTTTATGAAAAAGGTTTTAATCTAAACCTAATTAAGAAAATGATTAGTTAAAAATTAAATAAAACTAATTAAGAAAGAAATTAAATTAAAAAAGAATTTTTTTTTGGGTTTTTTATGAAAAGGTTTTAAATTAATAATAATAATATGAAAATTAATTAATTAAAAGAGACCTAAGTTCTAAATTGATTTTAAATAAAT
Organism: Vicia faba; assembly: GCA_948472305.1. NCBI lineage: Eukaryota > Viridiplantae > Streptophyta > Magnoliopsida > Fabales > Fabaceae > Vicia > Vicia faba. Next base: position 1,706,699,702 of record OX451737.1, on the reverse strand, counting down.
AAATAAAAAGAAAATAAAATAATAATTAAACCTAAGTCTAAATATTAATCACTGATAAAGAAATTCATTTGTTTAAGAAAAATGTTTTTAGTCTTTTTGTTTTTATAAAGAAAAATAAAATATAAGTGTAAAAAAGAAATAAAATATTTTTTGGAATTTTTTACTAATAAAAATAAAACTAATTTTAATAGTAATAATAAAAATAATAAAACAAAATTGAAAATGAAAATAAAAATAAGAAAAGAAAATAAATAAAATATAAAATAACGGTTGGGTCAGGTGCAGAAGTAAAGCAGAGGGTTAGTAAAAGCAAAAAAAGCAAGGCCCAAATGTGGGAGGCCCAAGCGCTGCAAAAAACAACAAAAGTGTAAAATGTGAAATAAAAATAACAAAAGGCAGCGCTGAGGTTCGTACCCATGACCTCTACCAATAACGCGCGCTGCCTTACCATTGGGGTGGCTGTATATCTGTTAATATAACTGAAATGATAAATACATAACACAAAACAAGTCCTGAATATTGAACTTCATCTTCAACCTCCAACCAGACCACTTGTATCTCATTCATTTCTCAACAAAAATGAAAAATACAAACATGAAAGTTGCTCCATTTTTCCATACGAATCCAACCATATAAATATCATGAACTGTAAATCAAAGATGAATGAGAATTTTTGAAAGTACCAAATTCTGACCTAAATATTTTCAGAGGTTCAAACTCAAAATTATCCCTACTCAAGCAACATAAATGAAATCTATGGACATGTATAATTTCAGGGCAATGGTGTCTACATTTTATCTTCATAAATGCAAGCCTAACAATGCCTAAGTAATGAGGTAGAAGTTCAAGAAAAATACCTCAAAACTGGAAATCGTGAAATGCAAATGAGCTTGATTCAAGGTGTTGCAATGATCAAGTTAGCTTCCTTGAGTCTCTAGGAAGCTAATGCAATGCTTAGCTTGAGTTGAGGGTGGCTGAAATGGCTTGGAGAAGTCAATGTGCAATGCTCTGTTTTTGGTTATGGAGGTTATGGTAAATGATGTTACAATGATGAAACATGGAAAGGGATAGGTTACACTTGACGTAAGGAAGCTTTAGGAACTAAGAAGCCAAGAAACACACGAGGGAAATATGAGTTTGGTGTTCAAGGTCAGAAATTGTGCAACAATGGAGTTTTGGTGCAAATTCTGATTTGAGGGAGTTTGGGAGAGTTTCAGGGTGCTTGAGCTCGTGTGATAGCTTGCAAATAATGTCTCTAGTTATAGGCAAATGGTTTTGAGACTTGAAACAACTCAGAATTTGAATTCACGTGTTTAAGCTCAACATGTGATTTTTTGATAAAACAAGTTTCAATGCCTTTTGTCCTTGCTATTGTAGAGTGGTTACACTTTAAACAAGTTTGCTTATGACTTTGTGGATGGAGTGTAATTGAAGAGAACAAGTTAGACGCTCAAGAATGGACTTTATGCATAAAGCTTGTGTGATACTGCGGGAAGAACTAACTGTTTTTTGGAATGCTGGTTTGCATTTTACGTTTGTTTTCACAAAATGTCGCGGTAAGCAAGAGTCGCCACCGACTTTTATTTTATCCAACAAGGAAAGGAAAAAAGCACAGAAAAATTCCTTTTTCGAGATATTTCTCGGGTTCGGGGGGTAGATTATAGAAAGGGAAGGTATTAGCACCCTTTCTATCCGTGGTTATCCACGGGCTCTTAGGTACTTGCTCATTGTTTTCAAAATTGTTTTCTTTGTGCTTGTGGGTTTGAAAAAAAATTTGTTTGAAACTTCGATTTAACTCTTGCTTCTGTCCTCAAGAGTGTAATGAAGTGTTTTTGAAAACTTTGTTTGAAAAGGAGTGTAAGTGTGAAAAAGGTTTTGTTTTTTGAATGAGCAAGTATCTAAGAGTTAATCTACCTACTCGAAAAAGAAATCATTCTATGCTAATTTCCTTTAGACAGTGTTATTCCACTATTAATGAGTAGGTAGCACCGTCGTTGGATTTTGAGGGTCAATTCGAATGAGGGACATACGGTCGCCAAAGCAATGTTAGGACGCCTTAGCGATAACCCTAATGTCTTAGATCATTTGTTTGAGGTAACAATATCTGAGGCAACCGTTTCGAGGCGACTATGATCTTTTAGACAAGAGGACGACCTCTAAAACTACCTATGCTCAATGACCGCGTACGAAGGCAACCAAGTGGGGTGTACCCTAAGAGTGCGCATGTGCGAGTGTGTTATTTTCAGTTATTTTATCTTTGTACATGTTAATGGTGATCTAAGTTGATTTTAGGTTAAAACATTCAGTCTTGTCATGCAATCCTATTATCAAACATCTAACAGTTATAAATTGCGGAAGATAAAAGTGCGGAATTTAAATTACAAGGCGTCGGGTATTTACATCGCCAAAGACAAACCCTTTAAAAATAAATAAAGCGATAAATAAAAGTCCTATTAAGCTATTACAATCCGGAATCAGATACATCATGGATAAAAGATAAATCGCGTGCGGGAAATTAAATTGAGCGCAAAGTTCTAGGGTTTTGACCCTTTTTGTTAAAGAAAATATCTTTTTGTTGTTTTTATTTTAAGAAAGAAATTAACCTAAATTAAATTAAATTAATTAATTAGTAAAAATAAATTATTTTTGGCCTTTTTGTTATTTTAAGAAAGAAATAAAAATTAATTGAATTAGTAAAAACCTAATTAAGTCTAATTTAATTTTAATTATTTACAAAAATATATTAAAGTTATTCTAATTAAACCTAAGTTAATTTAATTAGTGTTTATTAATAAAAATTAAAATCAAAATTTGATTTGATGAAGAAAATATTTTTGTGGTTTTATTTTATAAAAAAGAATTTTTTAATTGGTTAGTAAATTAAATAAAACAATAAAACAAATAATTAAAACAAAATAAATAAAATAGAAAAGAAAGGGGTATGGGCCTGGATTTATGGTGTAGATAGCAATTCTGAGGCCCATTAGAGTTGGCCTTGGTGGACTTTTCCAGATTCAGCGTGCATGTGTTGACTTGGCTCCATGTAGACCTTCAGCGCTTGACCATCAGATTTGGCCTTGGGCCATCTGACAATTGGATATGTGAAGGTGTATGGTACACTGCAAGCCTGAATGTACACACAATTTCCTGAAAGAAAAAATCAAATAGGAATTGAGGGACCTGGGATTCGAACCTAGGTCCTGTAGGATATTGGATGTGCACGCTTACCACTAGGCCACTTGTCTTTGTTTGTTAATAATATACAAATAAATCATAATATAAAAAAATAAGTCAATATGCCAGCAAAATAAAAATGCGCGAAAATCATTTGAATTGACCAATCAGAGGAGGACACGATCTCGTCCCTATCCTCAGACCTGTAGCAATATTACCTGCGGATTTGAATCCGTAGCTAAAAGCGTAGGCCAATCCTAAAATCCATCTCAGGCTACATAAATCCATTCCAAGGCCATGGTTGTATTCGTCCTTCCCTCCCGGTCACAACCATACCTCTCTTGATGGTCAATTTTTCCTGAAATAAAAACGCCCAAAAAAGATCCAAGAACCCTAGCTATGGTGATTCTTGGTACAAGTCATATAAACGAAATTGGTTAATGTCAAAAGCTTGCAAATAGCATGGTGATTACAAATATGCAATTATTTCATTGTAACAATGCATAATTTCTGAGATACAAAACCAAGTACAGGGGGAGATCGCGTGACACTTACAGGGCTTTGTGGTATGTGAGAACACGTGCTTTTGATACAGGTAGACTGAGTGAACACCCAGGAAGCGTTTGGGACCGGTCTCAGCTTCTGAAAATGCCTCTAACTATGGATTCGATTTCAAGATTTTTGGTGCTTTTTTCAATTTCTGTTCTGCCTCTTTTTGCAACCTTCAGCCCTTGTCTCGATTCCTCTCGCTTCTTTATGTATGGTACAATGTGCTAGGGTAACAAACTTGACTCAAATCTTCCCCCATCAATGCTTGCCATTTTGATTTGATTCACTCTTTAACCCTTTCCAATTTTGCCAAATCTCAATCTTTTTGCACATGGTTTTGGTTGATACGAATTTGATGATGTTAATAATGATAATTACAACCTGAAACAGCCAAAAAATCTCATGTAATCAAAGCTTTGGATTTTTTATGATTTAATTTGATTAAAAATGAATAACTTCAATAAAAAATCAAATAAAATAATAAAAATGAAATATGGGCTCATGGATGAAGCTAGGACATGTGGACAATGATGCAAGCTCAAATCAAGTGGAAAATAATGGGCCCATTTGACAAAATTTGAAGTTTTGGGGATAGTTCACTTTTGGCTATTTTGCAAAAATGTCCAACTTCAACAATGCATAACTTCTTCAATTTTGAACTTTTGGAGGTTTTCTTGGACTTTTTAGAAAGCTTGAGATGTCATCTAACCAACCCTTTTGGTCTCATCTCATTTTGATATTCCATGCTCAGGTTATAAGCTTTGGAAAAAAAATGTATTTTGTTGACTTTCAAAAATGACCTATAATGTCCAAATTTATAACTTCTTGTGAGTGAATTTTTTGATCTTAGAGTATGAAGATGTATTGTAGGAAATTGCATCCTATTCAAAATGAGCTTTGGATAGGGCATTTCTCATAAAGTATGAGAAAGTTATGCTTGGTCAAAGTTGAGTTGACTTTTCCTACAAAACCCTAATTTAGCAACTTTTGAATCTTAATGAATTTTGAGCAATCCTTGATGAATAATGATCAACCCTTGATAAAATGATGAAATATCCTTCAAAATGAGAATGTTGACAAAAAATCTTGAAGTTTGACTTTGTAGGTCACAGTTGACTTTTGCCCTAGCACAGTCGATTTTTGGACCTTTGAGCAATTGATTGAGCAACCTTCATCTGCAAGGCTTGAAACTTGACATGGATGACCTTGAGAACATGTTAGGACATTGGGGAGCACCTGAGATCATTTGGACTCATGGATATTGAGGCAATACAAAACCCTAATTTGGGGTTGACTGCCTTAAGAGATGACTTGTCTGACCCACTCTTGAGAAACCTTGCGCCACTTGGAGATTTTTCTTGCAATGTCTTGAGAAATATGAGAGGGAAAATTTTGGGGGTACAACAGCTGCCCCTGTTCAATCTTCTTAAACCTGAGGATGTAGATTGGCTTTCGTGCCTTTCGTGATCCGAAGGTGGAAGATGATTGAACACTAGAGTGCCCAGAAATTTGCACTCGCATGAAGTGGAATCAGCCTTGTGATGTCGAGAATGGGCTTACAGATGCCATTCAGAGATTGTGGACGGGAGGATGGGCTTAAAGATGCCATTTGCATGAGTGTCGATCGCATAAGAGATTCCTTAGCGAGAACTTGCATACCTGTTGTTGTGGAAGATTCCGCTGGAGAAGCCTGATCTTTGTTGAGATTTAGGAACTTGCTTGTACCTTAGCTGAGAGAACATCTCTGCTGAGTTTTAAGAACTTGTCCATAATTCAACTGGGGGAAATCTGTCGAGATTTAGAACCTTATCTGTAATTCAACCTAGGATAATTCAGTTGAGATTTAAGAATCGGCCAGTACTTCAACTGAGGAGGATTGTCGAGATTTAGAACCTTATCTGTAATTCAACCGAGACTAATTCAGTTGAGATTTAAGAACCGGTCAGTACTTCGACTGAGGGAAACATCTTCATCAATATCTAGGACTGTTTGTACTTCAACGGAGGATAATCCTGTTGAGATTTAAGAACTCGTCCATACTACGACGGAGGAAAATTGTCGATATTTAGAACCTTATCTGTAATTCAACCGAGAATAATTCAGTTGAGATTTAAGAACCGGTCAGTACTTCTACTGAGGGAAACATCTTCACCGAGATCTAGGAACTGTTTGTACTTCAACGGAGAATAATTCTGTTGAGATTTAAGAACTCGTCCACACTACGACGGAGGAAAATTTTCAAGATTTAGAACCTTATCTGTAATTCAACCGAGACTAATTCAGTTGAGATTTAAGAACCGATCAGTACTTCGACTGAGGGAAACATCTTCACCGAGATCTAGGAATTGTCTGTACTTCAATGGAGAATAATTCTGTTGAGATTTAAGAACTCGTCCACACTACGACGGAGGAAAATTGTCGAGATTTAGAACCTTATCTGTAATTCAACCGAGACTAATTCAGTTGAGATTTAAGAACCAGTCAGTACTTCGACTAAGGGATACATCTTCATCGAGATCTAGGAACTGTCTGTACTTCAACGGAGGATAATTCTGTTGAGATTTAAGAACTCGTCCACACTAAGACAGAGGAAAATTGTCGAGATTTAGAACCTTATCTGTAATTCAACCGAGACTAATTCAGTTGAGATTTAAGAACCAGTCAGTACTTAGACTGAGGGAAACATCTTCATCAAGATCTAGGACTATTTGTACTTCAACGGAGAATAATTTTGTTGAGATTTAAGAACTCGTCCACACTACGACGGAGGAAAATTATCGAGATTTAGAACCTTATCTGTAATTCAACCGAGACTAATTCAGTTGAGATTTAAGAACCGACCAGTACTTCGATTGAGGGATACATCTTCATCGAGATCTAGGAACTGTTTGTACTTCAACGAAGGATAATTCTGTTGAGATTTAAGAACTCGTCCACACTACGACGGAGGAAAATTGTCGATATTTAGAACCTTATCTGTAATTCAACCGAGACTAATTCAGTTGAGATTTAAGAACCGATCAGTACTTCGACTGAGGGAAACATCTTCATCAAGATCTAGGACTGTTTGTACTTCAACGGAGGATAATTCTGTTGATATTTAAGAACTCGTCCACACTATGACGGAGGAAAATTGTCGAGATCTAGAACCTTATCTGTAATTCAACCGAGAATAATTCAGTTGAGATTTAAGAACCGGTCAGTACTTCGACTGAGGGAAACATCTTCATCGAGATCTAGGAACTGTCTGTACTTCAACAGAGAATAATTCTGTTGAGATTTAAGAACTCGTCCACACTACAACGGAGGAAAATTGTCGAGATTTAGAACCTTATCTGTAATTCAACCGAGACTAATTCAGTTGAGATTTAAGAACCGGTCAGTACTTCGACTGAGGGATACATCTTCATCGAGATCTAGGAATTGTCTGTACTTCAACGGAGGATAATTCTGTTGAGATTTAAGAACTCGTCCACACTACGACAGAGGAAAATTGTCGAGATTTAGAACCTTATCTGTAATTCAACCGAGACTAATTCAATTGAGATTTAAGAACCAGTCAGTACTTCGACATAGCTGAGAACTTAACTGCATCTTTCCTGAAAGGTAAAGGTCAGTCGTATGCAATGCATGATATATGTCAAGCAATGATGTTCTCAAAATAAATGAGATTGTGTTATATGATGCGTATATGCATGTGTCATGATGTATGGAAATGTAATGTGTTGGCTGGGGAAAATAAATCCCGGATGGTTGCTGGAGAAAAGAATTGAATTCTTTGTTTCCGCTGGGGATAGCGAATGAAGATGATTGTGAGAATAAACCTGCAGGAGAGGATAACTTTGCTGGGGAATAAACTGATGAGGAGATTACTCTGTGGGGAAGAGATGCTCTGCTGAGGATTCCATTGATAAATTCCGCTGGGGATGAATTACCGTTGCTGGTAATAGGGGAACCTGTTGGGGATTGAATTTTTGTTTGTGAAAGGAATGAACTCCGCTGGGGGATGATCTTTCGGTTGCGACTTCGCTGGGAATAACCTTTTAGACTCTAATGGGGGTAATCCTTTGAACTTGCTGGGGACAATCTTCCAAAGTCTACTGGGGATGATTTTCCAAATTCCGTTGGGGAAGCTTTTTCAGACTGCGCTGGAAAATTTCAGACTCCACTGGGGACATATTGTATTCTGCCGGGGAATACTCTTATACTCTGTTGGGGAATATTAAGACTGTCGATGATATTAAACCTTTTCAGTGTTGATGGTAGATAAACTTTGCTTGGGGAGAATATTACTGATTCATTCACAGTTGCAAGTCTCAGCTGGGGAGAGTTAATATTATTGTCTTTTCTTTTACACTGTGGGGAGTGAATGTTACTGGGACGCGTGCTAAGGATATGACGATGGCTTTGCATCGAGACTTTTTTGCCCCTATTTCTGCGGGAGAAGGTGCCTGAGGAGGCCTTATGGATCGAGTATTGTCCCAGCCTATGAAGTGCTTGGTAACTTTCGATTGAAGTGACAAGTCTTCTTCTGGTAGGCTAGTGACAAGATGACGGGACATAGTCGTACGCTTTGATCCCTAATTTTTTCCTGGATCGCCCTTTTGGATCTTCAGTCCACCGGGATACCCTTTTTTTGCCCAAGCCGCCTTTTCAGGTTTTCGACTTGCCGGGTGTACAGATTTTTTCATTTTCATCCCTTATTTTTTCCCGAACCCTTTTGGTTCGCTGGGAAGCCCTTATTTTTGCCTAGGCTAGTCAACCTAGCATGTCTTTGATTATGCGTAGTACTTTTTGACTATGTCCATGCTCTCAGAGTGTATGGAGTTGTCACTGTCGGTAGAGTTGTGTTGCCACACTACCAGAAGATGTTTGTTTGATCATGCAAGATTCGTTGCAGGAATCCATGTCTAATTCCCCAAGCGATTCAGATGGAGATTTGCCCCTGGCTATTTTGGCATTTTTGAGAGATTCCTTGAATCTTGACTTGACTGCCCCAGATGATGGACAATGATCATGCTGTGCCCCTTGTTTGGAAGTGTTTTTCCACTTGAGGTGATCCTTTTTATTGAAAAGGTTTTTTGTTCACTTAGATATTCGTCGTGCGAATTTCTCTGTTGTTGAATAAATAGTCATATGCAAACAAAGTTATTTTAAGAATGCAAAGCTTATGTCTATTTTGAAGTTCTTTGAAAATGAATTTTTCAAGAAAACAAGCGAATTTTTGTAAAATGTGATGTCAACTCAGGATTTACAGCAAGCCCTACAGGAGTCAGGATACCTTTTGTAACAGTATGCTTTCAAACTAACCCATGCCTCAGCTAGGACTTTTAAGGTTATAACGTGGTCTGGTTCACAGTTTAAGAATCAAAGGATAAAGGCTCAAAAATTTATTTGTACCCACCCATTCTTCGTGATGTTCTTCGATCCTAAACTCATCTAATTGTGCATTTAGATCTCGTTTGAGTCTTTGCTCTGATATTCCAGTGATGGTTCAGATGCTGACAATTTATTTTGAACAGGCAGTCATTTTTGTTGAGAGTTTGTAGGATCTCTTTCTTTTTGATTTTATTATCCTTGTCTTTTGCCTGAACTGTTTCTTTTGTGATTACAGTCAGCGGGATGCCCCAGTTTTTCTTAAGTCTCCTTCATAGGTTTTGACTTAATGGGCTTTTATTTTTGAGAGATAATGACTGCATGTCCTTACGATTATACGGAACCATCACCGTCTTTTGTTTTGGGAGGACTTCTTTGATGCCATTCATTGTGCACCTGGATTAACTGAGAAAACTACCCTGCCCCAGGTTTTGATTAAGGGTTTTAATTTGTGTGAAAAGAAAAACTCCTACTTCTTTGGCTCAAAGGGGTTGACGAGGGATTATCTTCCTTATAAATCCACTGTTTAGGATTTGAAATAATGCTTGTACATCGTCAACGGGGTCTATTCAAAAGCATACTGTAGAAATTTGATATCATTTTCGTCATCCTCCCTCTAAAGGCTTAGAGTTTTTTAATCGAGAGTTAAACATCACAAAAAGGAAAGCAATTTGAATATAGTGAATACAAATGGATTGATTCAAAACAGACATATGCGATGCATTGATAAAGTAACAAAGTTTGACATGAATAAATGCTTGAACAATCAAAAGAAAATTACAAATTGAAAATTCTAATGAACAAAAATTCTTCTCGTCTGGTCTTGTCACTTCAGAGGGCGTGCCTTGGAGGGATGGTAGAAGAACTCAGCCTGACCATCTTGTGTGAATTCCAATGCTCCTTTATCGATCAGGTCTTGAATTTTGCTTTTCAATGCCCAACAGTCATCAGTATCATGCCCCAGACTGTTGGAATGGTATGCACACCTAGCATCAGGATTGTACCTTGGGGAGGCTATGTGGGGATTTTGAGGAGGATCCCTTAACATCACCAGATTCAATCTCAACAGGTGTTGTAAGGCTTGAGACAGTGGCATGTTGAGCTTGGTAAACAGCCTCTGATTAACCCGTTGTTTATGGCAAGGTTGTTGTTGGACCCGTGATGTAGTAGCAATTTGGAGAGGTCCATTCTTCACCATACCAGACCCTTGTCTTCTTGGAGGCTGATTAATGACTTGGTTCCCGACCTCTACTGTTTGCTTCATGCTGTTGTATTTGTCTTGATGAAGCTGGTTGATAATGGTTCTCAGCTCTTCTTGTTTCCGAGCAAAGCTTTGGATAAAAACCATCTGCCCCACCATCTGGGTTCTCATTGCATCTACCTCAGCTTGCAATTGTTCCAGCTGTTCGTCCTTATTGTCTTCAAGACTTTTCTTGACCAAGTATCCAACGAGGAGTGTTTTCAACTCTTCCTGCCCCTTGGATAAGTTTAGGAAGATTTCCCTGAACTGAGTCTCTTGAGTATAAAGATCTTGGTTGTCTTGTTGGAGATCCATTACTGAAATAAACTGCGAGAACATGAGAGACCTGTACTGGGAGACCTGTACTGGGAGACCTGTTATGCAATGATATGTATGATATATGTATGCAATGTTTTCAAGGATCTCGCAGGGTAAACAAGAAACTGTTAGAATTTATTTAAAGAAACTTTGTATCGTTAAGAGTCCTTCTTCAAGAGTCAAGCTCACCATATCGAGTGGGTCATAACCCATGACTCAAGTCATCGTGTTTTGATCTCTAGGCGACATTGGCTAGAGGAAAATAAATCCCCTTTTCCCCTTGCTAGACATTTGATTTACCATGACCTGCATCACAAACCCTTGAGATCCTCGAAATGGTTAAGGAAATGTTAAGGCATGATGTTATAATGTGTATGTTATGCATTTAAGCAAAAGTGTGAGGTGATGTAAGTGAACCCTGCAATAAATCCAAATTATTGGATAAGGACTGTAAACAAAACCTGCAAGGAACTCATGTTGTCAGATAACAAGAATGTGCAAGTAGTTCAAGTTTTGAAGGCACACAAGTCACACAATAGCCCTTAAATTTCAGGCTGGCATGGAGTTTAGGTATTACCCTCTTTCAATTTAGTTGGTTCAACCTGTCCTAGTAATAGTAACCGGGTTCTAGAGGATCTCAATATCACTGACCATCCTCGATCAGTCATAATTCCAGTTTAGCAACCTTTTCTTGCGGCCAGAATCATCGCAAGAGTTTGGTCTCAATGAGTGTAGCATACTGCTACTTTTCTATGGCCAAGTTGGTCAATTATAGGTTCTAAGGTCAGTTGGTACTTAATGACCCCTTAGAAGACCCATATTCTCCTCGTTGCGCCACAAGGGATATCGGTACAAACTAAAGTGCCACACCAATGTAGCTACTGCTTCAACCGTATCGGTCTACGCCGTACAGTTCCCTCACAGTTTATTGCTACTTACCTAAAGGGTATCCCCCAGATCCGGGTTAGGATCTATAGTAACTCTGATTCAACCCACAAAAATAAAGCATACAAGTCAAGCAATTGAAAACATTATGAACTATTCCTAAGATACACCCCACTTATAAATATCCCCAACAGAGTCGCCAGTTCTGTGATACGGCAAGAAGAACTGACTGTTTTTTGGAATGCTGGTTTGTGTTTTGCATTTGTTTTTGCAAAATGTCGCGATAAGCAAGAGTCGCCACCGACTTTTATTTTATCCAACAAGTAAAGGAAAAAAGCACAGAAAAATTCCTTTTTCGAGATATTTCTCGGGTTCGGGGGGTAGATTATAGAAAGGGAAGGTATTAGCACCCTTTCTATCTGTGGTTATCCACGGGCTCTTAGGTAATTGCTCATTGTTTTCAAAATTGTTTTCTTTGTGCTTGTGGGTTTGAAAAAGTTTTTGTTTGAAACTTTGATTTAACTCTTGCTTCTGTCCTCATGAGTGTAATGAAGTGTTTTTGAAAACTTTGTTTGAAAAGGAGTGTAAGTGTGAAAATGGTTTTGTTTTTTGAATGAGCAAGTACCTAAGAGTTAATCTACCTACTCTAAAAAGAAATCGTTCTATGCTAATTTCCTTTAGACAGTGCTATTCCACTATTAATGAGTAGGTAGCACCGTCGTTGGAGTTTGAGGGTCAATTCGAATGAGGGACATACGGTCACCAAAGCAATGTTAGGACGCCTTAGTGGTAACCCTAATGTCTTAGATCATTTGTTTGAGGCAACAATATCCGAGGCAACCGTTTTGAGGCGACTATGATCTTTTAGACAAGAGGACAACCTCTAAAACTACTTATGCTCAATGACTGCGTACGAAGGCAACCAAGTGGGGTGTACCCTAAGAGTGCGCATGTGCGAGTGTGTTATTTTATCTTTGTACATGTTAATGGTGATCTAAGTTGATTTTAGGTTAAAACATTCAGTCTTGTCATGCAATCCTATTATCAAACATCTAACAATTATAAATTGCGGAAGATAAAAGTGTGGAATTTAAATTACAAGGCGTCGGGTATTTACATCGCCAAAGACAAACCCTTTAAAAATAAATAAAGCGATAAATAAAAGTCCTATTAAGCTATTACAATCCGGAATCAGATACATCATGGATAAAAGATAAATCGCGTGCGGGAAATTAAATCAAGCGCAAAGTTCTAGGGTTTTGACCCTTTTTGTTAAAGAAAAGATCTTTTTGTTGTTTTTATTTTAAGAAATAAATTAACCTAAATTAATTACTAAATTTAATTTAATTAATTAATTAGTAAAAATAAATTATTTTTGGTCTTTTTGTTATTTTAAGAAAGAAATAAAAATTAATTGAATTAGTAAAAACCAAATTAAGTCTAATTTAATTTTAATTATTTACAAAAATATATTAAAGTTATTCTAATTAAACCTAAGTTAATTTAATTAGTGTTTATTAATAAAAATTAAAATTAAAATTTGATTTGATGAAGAAAATATTTTTGTGGTTTTATTTTATAAAAAAGAATTTTTTAATTGGTTAGTAAATTAAATAAAACAATAAAACAAATAATTAAAACAAAATAAATAAAATAGAAAAGAAAGGGGTATGGGCCTGGATTTATGGTGTAGATAGCAATTCTGAGGCCCATTAGAGTTGGCCTTGGTGGACTTTTCCAGATTCAGTGTGCATGTGTTGACTTGGCTCCATGTAGACCTTCAGCGCTTGACCATCAGATTTGGCCTTGGGCCATCTGGCAATTGGATATGTGAAGGTGTATGGTACACTGCAAGCCTGAATGTACACACAATTACCTGAAAGAAAAAATAAAATAGGAATTGGGGGACCTGAGATTCGAACCCAGGTCCTGTAGGATATTGGATGTGCACGCTTACCACTAGGCCACTTGTCTTTGTTTGTTAATAATATACAAATAAATCATAATATAAAAAAACAAGTCAATATGCCAGCAAAATAAAAATGCGCGAAAATCATTTGAATTGGCCAATCAGAGGAGGACATGATCTCGTCCATGTCCTCAGACCTGTAGCAATATTACCTGCGGATTTGAATCCGCAGCTAAAAGTGTAGGCCAATCCTAAAATCCATCTCAGGCTACATAAATCCATTCCAAGGCCATGGTTGTATTTGTCCTTCCCTCCCGGTCACAACCATACCTCTCTTGATGGTCAATTTTTCCTGAAACAAAAATGCCCAAAAAGCTCCAAGAACCCTAGCTATGGTGATTCTTGGTACAGGTCATATAAACGAAATTGGTTAATGTCAAAAGCTTGCAAATAGCATGGTGATTACAAATATGCAATTATTTCATTGTAATAATGCATAATTTCTGAGATACGAAACCAAGTACAGGGAGAGATCGCGTGACACTTACAACGCTTTGTGGTGTGTGAGAACGTGTGCTTTTGATCCAGGTAGACTGAGTGAACACCCAGGAAGCGTTTGGGACCGATCTCAGCTTCTGAAAATGCCTCTAACTATGGATTTAATTTCAAGATTTTTGGTGCTTTTTTCAATTTCTGTTCTGCCTCTTTTTGCAGCCTCCAGCCCTTGTCTCGATTCCTCTCGCTTCTTTATGTATGGTACAATGTGCTAGGGTAACAAACTTGGCTCAAATCTTCCCCCATCAATGCTTGCCAATTTGATTTGATTCACTCTTTAACCCTTTCCAATTTTGCCAAATCCCAATCTTTTTGCACATGGTTTTGCTTGATACGAATTTGATGATGTTAATGATGATAATTACAACCTGAAACAGCCAAAAAATCTCATGTAATCAAAGCTTTGGATTTTTTATGATTTAATTTGATTAAAAATGAATAAATTCAATAAAAAATAAAATAAAATAATAAAAATGAAATATGGGCTCATGGATGAAGCTAGGACACGTGGACAATGATGCAAGCTCAAATCAAGTGGAAAAGAATGGGCCCATTTGACAAAATTTGAAGTTTTGGGGATAGTTGACTTTTGGCAATTTTGCAAAAATGTCCAACTTCAACAATGCATAACTTCTTCAATTTTGAACTTTTGGAGGTGTTCTTGGAATTTTTAGAAATCTTGAGATATCCTCTAACCAAACCTTTTGGTCTCATCTCATTTTGATATTCCATTCTCAAGTTATAAGCTTTGGAAAAAAAGGTGTTTTTGTTGACTTTCAAAAATGACCTATAATGTCCAAATTCATAACTTCTTGTGAGTGCATTTTATGATCTTGGGGCATGAATATGGGTTGTAGGAAATTGCATCCTCTTCAAAATGAGCTTTGGATGGGTCATTACTCATAAAGTATGAGAAAGTTATGCTTGGTCAAAGTTGAGTTGACTTTTCCTAAAAAACCCTAATTTAGCAACTTTTGAATCTTGATGAATTTTGAGCAATCCTTGATGAATCATGATCAACCCTTGATCAAATGATGAAATATCCTTCAAAATGAGAATGTTGACAAAAAATCTTGAAGTTTGACTGTTTGTAGGTCACAGTTGACTTTTGCCCTAGCACAATCGATTTTTGGACCTTTGAGCAATTGACTGAGCAACCTTCATCTGCAAGGCTTGAAACTTGACATGGATGACCTTGAGAACATGTTAGGACATTTGGGAGCACCTGAGGTCATTTGGAATCATGGATCTTAAGGCAATACAAAACCCTAATTTGGGGTTGACTGCCTTAGGAGATGACTTGTTTGACCCACTCTTGAGCAACCTTGAGCCACTTGGAGATTTTTCTTGCAATGCCTTGAGAAATATGAGAGGGCAAATTTTGGGGTACAACAACTTGCTTTTCAAGAATGGTATTCTTCACTTTCTTCC
Organism: Vicia faba; assembly: GCA_948472305.1. Taxonomy (NCBI): domain Eukaryota; kingdom Viridiplantae; phylum Streptophyta; class Magnoliopsida; order Fabales; family Fabaceae; genus Vicia; species Vicia faba. The sequence goes on along the minus strand of OX451737.1, from coordinate 1,706,684,265 downwards.
CAAAATGCCAATGTGAATTGGATAAAGCTTAAACCTCTTGGATTATAGCTCAAAAGTTTGTGTAATCCATTAATGATGGATAGATACACAAGTTAGAAGGCCTACAAAGCAAGATTATGCAGCCTAACAATGAATTTGCATTATGTGTTCATCAAGAAATGACTTGTGATTCAAGTTTGAAAACCTTAACTTCTTGTCTTTGATTCTCCTTGCTCAAGTATGATCTCAATGAGTTCTTGGACATTTTAGAAAGCTTGTAATGTGATATACAACCACTCTTTGAATCACTTTTGAAAATTCCCCCTTGGAAATATGTGAAAATTTCCATGAAGTTAGGTCAAAATCCTGCCTAAATTAGGGCAAAATTTTCACTAAGTGTTTAGTTTCATGAACATGTATTCACAAAATCATAACTTAAAATCCATGCATTTATAGGAGAAGTTATGTTCTACAATGTTTTAGATATTATTGAGATCTACAACTTTCACGTTGAAAGTTTCCTTTGAATCATCTTGCATCATGGTGAAAAATTTGCTCAAAGTTGTGAAAAAATAAGAAGTTTTCAACACTTAGAAAAATTTCTAAGTTTGAAAACTTTGACTTTTCAAAATGAAATCTTGACTTCTTGATTTATTGATGAATAAGTTTCATATTTTGACATATTTTGATGAATTGTGATCTTTGACACTTGATTTTGACCAAAAAGTCAAAGTTTGACTTTTCAGTATACAGTTGACTTTTGATCAGTTGACTGAAAATCAACTATCAATCATTTGATCTTGAGGGATGTTTTGAGTCATGTCATTAGGTCAAAATGATGCAATTGAACTCTTAAGATCATGCCTCAAACCAATTAACCATTTTCTAGGTCAAAAATCAGAAATTGCCCTTTCTCAGTCAAAACCCTTAATTTTAACCATTTTTCCCTTTTGATGATCTGATCAAATTTCTTGAGGAATTATGGTCCAAACTTGATCAAATGATATATATAAGTTCATGATATTGATATGGATCAAAAATTATAAAGTTTGACTGTAAATTGGCCACAGTTGACTTTTTCCTCAATACAATTGATTTTTAGGTCAACTGCTCAATTGACTGAGCAAAAATGTGATCCAAGACTTGAAACTTGACATGAGCAATATTGAGGGTCCAACATGATCCATGAAAGTCATATGAGGCATTAAAAGTTCAATTACCCTTGTGCAATCTCAAACCCTAATTTTAGTCACCAGTGCTTAAGGAGGTGTCTTGAGTTGATCAACCCTTGTGCAGTCTTGAACCAAGAGAGATCTTGTGAGAAAATATTTGATAAATGGGAGGGCAAATTTTGGGGTACAACAGACATCCTCGGACCGTTCGTACAAGGAACATACCAAAATAAATTCATCATTGTGGTCGTAGACTATTTCACTAAATGGATAGAGGTCGAAGCCCTAGCAAAAATCACCTTGCACAACATCCTCCATTTTTACAAATGAAACGTGCTTGCTCGGTTTGGGATACCACAAGTGCTCGTCACGGACAACGGTACACAATTCACTGACCTAGGTTTCCAAAGCTTCATTGTCAAACTCGGCACCAAGTAGCATTTTACCTCAGTCGAGCACCCCCAGACCAACGGGCAAGTCGAAGCCGCGAACAGGGTCATCTTGTGAGGACTCAAGCGCAGTTTAGGTGAAGCCAAAATGGGATGGGTCGAAGAGTTACATAGTGTTCTATGGGCTTACCGAATAACGCCTCATTCGACGACTGGCGAGACGCCATTCCGACTGACCTACGGCACCGAGACTGTCATCCCGATAGAAATCATGGAGCAATCTAGGTGAACTGAAATGCCCCTCGACAAGGAGATGAACGATGAGGCCCTCAGAGATGAGCTCGACCTTGTCGAAGAAATACGATCATGAGCAGCCCTTCGTGAGGCCATGCTGAAACAGCAGGTAGCCCTACACCACAATAACAAAGTCATAAAGCACGAGTTTCAGGTCGGCAACCTAGTCTTGGAAAGAAACCAGAAGGATTCCCGCGAAGGGAAGTTGGCCGCAAACTGGGAGGGACCTTACCGCGTCCAAGGAGCTACGGGCACCGGAGCATATTACCTCGAGCAATTGAATGGAGAACTACTACCTCGACCCTGAAATGCTACGAAGCTAAAACAATATTATAGCTAAGTCCCTCACCTGTTGAGGACTTTTGCCGTCGAATATTCATCTTCAGCCGACGAAGGGAAAATCTCGACCACGAAGGCGCGTCGAGGTACGGACACGGCCTACCAACCAACAAAAAGCAGGATGTCGTTCATTTTGACGAGCAGTATCCTTTCCCGACAGGGACACCTCGATCGATCTCTGTTGTCGAAGTACCCTGACATGGCAGAACACCCAACTCTCGATGGGAAGTTCACGCCACGAGCGTAGGATCCCGATCATGATCATACGCTCATCCCTCGGATTCCCACTCCACGCCCTCGAAACATTTCGACATGTGTCAAACTGATATTAGGGTCGAGCGCATATCTCCACACGGAAAACATGAACTTCGTGGAAAATTCATAACAAACACAACAATGTTCGGGCACATATATCCAAAGGTTATACCAAGTATTCATCAAATAACCAGTCAAAAACAACGACAAACAGGAATAACTATAAGCATCAAATAAAGTGAAATAATTGCCAAAGGCGACCACTTGGGTCAAAGATGTCTGAATATTACAAAAATTACGGGCACGCGGGCCCAAATACAAACGAAAAAACAAAAATATCAATCACTCCCCGGAGTGCTAACTTCGACATCAGGAGATTCGAGAGGAGGGACCACCCGAACATCAAAAACCTGAGACACAACCCCAGTTCCTTCAGTATTTAACCCCAGGTTCAGCACAGACAGTTGATTCACAACAGACTCAAAGTCGTCGACCAATGCGTCAATGCAGTCCAACTCCAAGAGTTGAATCCAAGCAATGAAATCAGCACACGTGCGTAAGTCGGCCACCCCTTCAGGCTCGCCCTCCACTGGCAGCATATCTATCCTCATATCTTTAACCTCCCTTATCAGTCATTGGTTGTCACTCTCCAACCGCTCCTTATCAAGCTGGAGGCATTCGTTGTTTTCGAGGGCTTTGCCGGCTATCTCCTTCTCCCCCGCCAGTACATCGGACTGCTCATGAAACATCTCTCGGCTTCATTCAAGAGCAGTTTTCAGTTTGCGGGTTTTTTCACAAGAGTCGCCTTCTCCGACTCCAGCTCCTTGACCCGATCCGAGGAGTCTGACCCTTTGCTCGCAAGGACAACCGCCATCTCTGCCATCTTCACCACCCTGATCATGCTGGAGGCAAGGTGCTTCCTTCGACCTTCCTTATCGAGCCGCCTGATAATGTCGGACTCGTTGTTGGACACAGTCAATGGAAACCCCTCAAAGAAGTCTTTTTCCATGAAACAGGGTGGCAGGCTGAAGGCCTGGGAACCCGCCCCTTCGTCAGTCACATCAGCGTGTCCGCCTTCTGGTCGACTCCACTTTTTGCTCAACAACGCATCTTGGCGCTTGAAGTCACGAGAACCCGAGGACCCACTGGATCCTTCCCTGGCCAGCTCGGGGTCTGGACCCATACGCGTAGCTTGTTACGGTTTCACCAGCCTTTTATTGCTCTTCTTCTCTTGGGTCAACTTCAGTAATCTCTCTCGTTGTTCCGCCATGTGACCTGCAAAAATAAAGAAAATGTGCCCGGGTTAGCTACACCAAAGAAACAAAAGAAGGCTATCAATATAGTAAAGGTAAGCAAGAAACCTAAGAGATCTACGGCCTGCCCGTAAGATTGACACTCGACGAGCGCCTTGGCATTGATCGGACATGCCTCGAACGTTGGCTCGTCGTCCTCGTCAAGAACGTCGTGCCCTTTCCTCGTAACCCACCTAGCGGGGAAGAAACCGTCGACGAATCTATTTAGGACGCCATATGCCTCTTCGTCCTCGACGCTCATACCGCCGGCGAAAGTATGGTAATATCCGAGACCATGGTCGTAGTGGGCCGAGCACCAGTGGATGGGAAACTTTGAGATTCTCCCCATCTCAGGATTACCCTCAGCGTCCAAACACGGCTCCCCATCCTCGTCCACCATGGTAGCCGGGTCGAATAGTGAATCCACGGCTGTTTGGGTAGATGGTTGCAAGATATACCACTTGTCCTTAAAATACCAGACATAATCCATGTACATCCTAAACAACCTCACGCCCAACCATGAAGGCTTCGAGGACACCTCGGATGGCTCGTCGACTAAGATTGGTCCCTTATCGAACTCATATCTGGCGGGGATCACCCACGACGAGCAGGCACTCCTCTCGAGCATCTTCCTCGTAGGGCTGACTACCAACGTCTCCGGATATTGCAGAGTCTTCATGGTCCCGGAAAGATCGCATTCATTTCCTCCTGACCTTACAAAGGACGTCATCCAGGTAGGGGGCCACTCGTGGATCCCCACTACTCACGTAGAACCTGGCAGTTTCTACGTTGGGCCTGCTTGGTTATCCCAATAAAGAGACCTTGGCCCAGCGCTGGGGGCTATAAATACCCTCTCTTTCGAGAGGGTCAGGTATTCAACACTTTCTAACTCTTACGCTTGCTTGCTCATTCCGCGACTTACTTTGCCATCGAAGTGTCTTGTAGATACCCCCCCCTCCCATCTCATTCAACTTCTGTCCAAGCCAGCTGTGACAGTCCATTCTGATCCGGTAAGATCAGTTATGGTTTGATGAACTTGACCATCCAAAGAAGGCAAAGAAAATAGAAATTGTCTAAAGCCTCAAGTGATCTTAAGCAGTGTCAACACAAAAGATATCATAGGACAAACGGCTTTTAGGAAAAGAGTTAAACTGCCTAATTTAGTAAGTGAGTGAACTTATGTAAGCAAATGAGATTTTCTGTAAAAGTATATGGTTATAAGTACACATATACACAAGCCTTTTTCAAATATTTTTATTAAGAGAAGACATCTTCAAAAATGTCTAAAAGTTGTACCAGATGACTTAGGAGTTGTGGAAATAGTTAGAGGGAAAAACTTGACTTATCTAATTGATTGAGTCTTTGGTCTAATCGATTAGATTAGTTCAAACTTACGCCACAAGCCATTTAGACTACACCTTAATGATGTGCAACAACTAGATATATTTTCTTTCCATTTAAAGAATTTACAATCGATTATTTTTTAAATTCTAATTGATTAGAATAAATGATAATTGATTAGATAACATAAAAATTCATTTATTGCAAATTCCTTTTTAGACACACCTCTTGCCTATAAATAAAGACTCATTTTCTCATTACAAACCATCCAAAATCGTGTTTTGACACTACCATCTCTCAGACTCTTTCTCTAAGTTTTTTTCCCAACTTTCTCTCACTAGATATTATAGTCAAATGCTTTTGTTAGAAAAGTTACTTTGTGAGTGAGGTTACTTGTGTAATTCTAGAAAAGGTAGAATTGTAAAATTGACATAGAGAATCGTTTGTATACATACAGCTTGGTTGAATACTGTCCAATTAGGGATTATTTACACTTTGAAGCTAAAACTGATAAAAGCTTAGGTTGAGGATTGTGTGATAAGTCATAAGTTGAAGATTAGTCATTGTTAAAATCTTCAATGGTTCTTGGTTAGCTTGGTTAAAACCAAGATAGGTTAAAGATTAGCCTGGTTTTAAAATCTTCATAGGTTAGAGATTGTCCTGGTCAAAATATCAGAGATTGTTTAATTATCTTTTTAAAAACCAGAGGAATTGAGCTCAGGTATTTTGGAAATTGAAGACTAACTGCTCCAAGATCCGTGTTCGTGGAAAGGAGACTAACCATTTAGTCCACCATTGGGAAGGAAGATTGGCCACTTCACTCCTAACATTTTATTGAAGGTCAACCATATTTTCTTGTATAAGGGGGTTCGTGAGCCTTTTCCCACTAAAATATCTCAAATATTATTAGAAACTCTCAAGACCGAGTCTTGGGGAGATGAGTAGGTCCTCTATAATTTTACGTGTTCTTCTTTTTCCCTTAACTATTTACTTTATACTATTTACTTTTCGCTGCTTATTCTTTTAAAATGTTTTTAAGGTCTGATTTAACTTGCCAAAAGTTTTCAAAACCAAGTTTTTCCAAACCACTAAATTCACAACTCCTCTTATGTGTGAAGTCTCAAGTCTAACAAAGATCTGCGTAAAAAAAGTTACGATAATGAAGGTAGTTGCATGAGAAGAAAAAAAAGAGTTTCCTAGTTCCACAACTCATGAAAGAAGATAAAGGGGCAAGTTGGAAAGTTCTCATAAGTATGTTACTATTATGGACCATACAATCTCCCACGTTTGGAGGTGAGAGTTAGACCACTAATGATCCAAATATCCTCGTAAATTGCTCAAAGTATTTGAGTATCATATTAAACAAGGGATATCGTTGCTGACAAAAGTAGGGACACGCATCGTGACTTCCATGTAAAACATCACCCATTGCAACGAAAACATTTAAGGTGTATGTTCTCAATGTTAGTGACGCCACATCAAGACTCTTTGCTTACTTCGTCCAACATCGGCTCTAGGATCATACACGACAAAACCCTATCTCACAAAGTAGAGACATGAGCTTAGGAGACAACTGTTCGAGACCACTGACAATGCCCAAGGCGAGAGGCTCAAAAGTGAGCACTAAGGAATCAAACATGTGGATCTGGTGAACCCTTTTCTCACCAAATATAGGTGGATCCACCCTCTATACACATCACCCACCGTCCAAATCAATCAGATGGTTGTTCGCACATCACACTGCATTCATCGTAGACAGTTTTACCACTCAAACTATAGAAAAGACGAAATGTATCATTTTAGATATTCAAATTCATTTTCACTCTCACGTCACTTTTAATTTTTTTTCTCTCACTAACGTAGGTGTTTTGAAATGCTAACCTTTCAAGTTCAACCATGCATCGCCCTACCAGAAATTTAGTGCACCTTTCCAAAGATCAATCACACTATTTCATCAATCGTTTCTGATTCCAGAGCAAAACATGTTTTATGTGCTAATGAGAGGAGAAATTTTCATTTAGAAAAACATTTAGAGATATAAAATTGAAGAAAAAAAAGTCGGATACTCTGATTTCTAAATTAAAAAAAAAAAAACTTATTTGAGCATTAAGAGTTGAATTTTATTTATTTTTGTTTTTATATCCTATTTTCTAAATTAATTTTAAGAAATTATTTTTTAAAAAGAAATAACAAAAAAGTAAGTTAATCTTAACTTTGAAAAAAAAAACAAAACAAAAAAACAATGGCATATTAATTTTTAAAACAGTTTTAAAAAATTAATTTTGTTTTTATAATATACTTTTTTCGTCCTTGTTTTTAAAATTGTTTCAAAATTTATTCATGCTAAAATTAATTGTGATAATATATTATATATCACAGAACTTATTTTAACCATTCAAATAAACATTATGGACAAAATTGAAATTACAGGTTTTAACTCAAATATATGAAAAAAAAACTAAAACAATAAACTTGTAATGATGGTATTTTAAAAAATAGTTATATTAAAAATTATTAATCGTAAATAGTGACTTATATTTATTCGATGTTAGACATTTACAATAAATAATATTAGTTTAATTATTTTTATTTTTTATTAAATACAAAAATTTAAATTAATTAATTGATTATAGACACACAATTATCCCATCTAATAATTATATTTTTTTAGTGAAAAATAAGGTGAGAACAAAAAATAAAGACATAAGAAAAAACAAAACCAATAAAAATATGAATATATCAATAGTAATCTTAAATTTTAAAATGGCGACGAAGGCGACGAAGAAAAATCGGGGGCGGCCGCCAAAAATTTCGGTATCGCCGGTAACTTCGAACCCTTCACCACCACCTCCTCTGATGCCGGAAGAAAGCCCACAAGATAAGATGGAATCAGAGACAACAATGAAAGTTCATGACGAAGAAGCTAGCTCTGCAGATACCATAACAAAGACGAATCTAGAAATCCCTCATCGTAAGCTATGGGTTGATGTGCTAAAAGAGAATAGGAATAAAGCTAAGGGTTTGGAAATGAAGTATATACCCCCTACTGTTATTGATGGCAAAATGGAAATTGAAATCGATGAGGACGATGCAAACTGTGAAGCTCAATACTGGGAAAATTCGCTTATCATGTACGTATTGGGGGAAGACCTAAGTATGCACTCGGTAAAGAATTTCATGATAAAGACTTGGAACAACGTTCAGTTACCTAACATTTTCTACCATGAAGAAGGGTATTTCATACTCCGTTTTCGTACCAAAGACGCGATGGAAACAGTTCTAATGAAGGGGCCTTACACCCATAGAGGAATGCCTATGATCCTGAAAGAATGGAGGAAGGGTTTCAATCTAAAGAAAGATATGATGAGAACCATCCCAATCTGGGTGAAATTCCCCATGTTGCCCCTCCACCTTTGGGATAAGTCTAATCTGAGCAAACTAGCTAGTGCCATTGGTGTACCACTGGTGACTGACGAATGTACTGCTAGCAAACTGCGGGTATCCTATGCAAGAGTCCTAATAGAGGTTGATATCACTCAGAAACTGTCAGAGGAAATCAGTATCAAGGAAAAGGAGGGTACCACAGTTATTCAAAAGATAGAATATGAATGGAGGCCTAAATACTGTGAGAAATGCTAAACTGTGGGGCACAACTGTGAAATCAGAGTAAGACAAAATGAATGGAGACCAAAGAAGAGACAACCACAAGAAGCAGCTCAAAGTAAGGAAACAGTCGGTTCCCTATCCCAGAAAATTCCTGAGATGGAAAAAACCACTGCAATTGTGTCTACTCCTAAAGGGAAGGATCCTGATTGCAGGAATCAGGGTGTGGGTTCAGAATCAAAAGGGGAAGGGAGCTGGATTTCTCAAAACAAACAGGGGAAAAGCAGAAGTCCTATGAAAGGCCAGTCTGAAGCCGCAACAGCTTTACTATGTGAGAATGGTTATGGGGTATTAGGGACTTTGAATGAGCCTCTAGTATTAGATAGAGGACCTGTTTACCGTGGGAATTGGTAAACAACCGCTGATCTTCCAAAAGGTTACTTATTTGGTGACTCGCAGGATCGATCAGATTGATCCTAAGACATGGTTGATTTTGGGGTTTTGACTAAGTTCAATAATGGTTAAATGATAAGAAAATAAAGAAGCTTTATGTAAATTGCATGAGGAAGAAAACTTGATAGAATAAAGGAAGGCTTGAAATGAAGGCTTCGACTGGAAAAGTAAATGAAGAGCAATAAAGTTCTGGAAAATAAATGACTTTGATTAATTAAAGTGGTGTTTCACACATACATTCTCAACAATTCTTTCTCTCACGCTGGGTACTCGAATCTATATGAGTAACTTGTATATAATTGTGAACACACGCGAAAAACTGCGTGAACTACTAATATTTATACTAAACACATCCCAAGTAACCGTCGGGCAGTTACGCTGCTTCGAGATGACTCCACTTGGCACGTTCACAGCGTTCGACGCTCCAGATCTTGGCACATTGCACTTGGTAACCGTTGGGAACCGTTTTCCCTCCAAACGTTTGAATCTCAAGCCGTTCCACTCTGAGCAATCGAACACCTTCGTCGAGAAGCACCTTCGACGTCGAAGGCAACAAGATTCTTCCTTGGAAGAAATTCTCTAAGTACATTGCCATCTTCTGATGAGCATTTCGACAGAACCAGTCGGTCGAAACCATTCTTCAGCTTTAATGGCTTATATTAATAAAAACAAGGGTGTCGAATTTAGGAGCCAACAAATTGCCCCCCAAGAATGCCTTATTTCGACGCTGAAAAGAAAAAGGCATTCTTTGAGATTCCATTCGACACCTGTCTTTCATCCTTAGCTACAAATTAACCTGCGCACTTTTTGTCTTCTACCAACCACTGACAATCCCAAGAAAAAGCCATCATTCCATCTGTACCTAAGACGTCACCTCAGTACGGCGTTTAGCGTGCCCAATGTCTTTTCACAAATTGTCATCATGACAATTTCCCAAAAACGAGGGCGCACGCTGCACCTTTTCATTTCTGCAGAACGGCTATGTCAGCGAGGGGACGCCACGTGTCCCACTATCTTCTGCAACATTAAATGGCCTCGAATTTGGGGATTTGCCAACCACTATAAATAGCGCTAAGTACCCATTGTGGGACTTTTCACACTATTCTGCATTCAAACTTCCTTGTTGAACACAAAATCTCTGCAAACTTGTAAATACTTTGTTCTTCACTTCACCTTCAACCTTAACTCAACAATGGCTTCAGGTTCCTCTAACGCTCCTAGTTCTAACATCCCTTCCAGAAATGCTAAACCTAAGATCTTCTCAATTGTTCCAACAGTTACCCCTACAGGCCAACGAAGGGTTCCTGAACCCCTAGCAACTGCTGAGCGTGAAGCTTATTCACATCAACTAATGATTACGGTTGGATACTCCAACCAAATCTTTGCCATGTCTGGCCCGTTATCCCCATGCATTGATGAATCCATGAAGATCAAGAACTTCTTTCCAGTTCTTGAAAAGCTCAAACCTGTTGGTTGCTCTAAAAAAGCTGCAGAGGACAACGAAGATCCCGCTAAGGAGAAGATAGATCTTCGCTTCTTCAATAGGGGTGTTAGGGCTTTTAGGTCTAGCCCTAGCCTCACTCCTGACTACAGCGCTTGGCTAGAGAAGATGGAAAAAAGCCAGACTTCGATCTGGAAGAACCTGGGGATATACGACCTAGTTATGCTGTCGAAGACGGGTCTCAACTACTCCCCTGAGATGCTGATAGCCTCTTTGCTTTTCTGGGATTACACTCATTTCACTTTCCACCTTCCTTGTGGGATGCTAACACCCACGCTTTTCGACGTGGCTGCCATCACCGGCCTTCGACCCACTGGGGATTATTTCGACCCAGAGGAAATGTCGGAGGATCAGATTGGATTCTCAGCTACGAAACCCACCTATACCACCTATATCAACCATTACCATGATAGGTCGACAGCCACTGTGACGGATGTAGAGCATATTGCGTTTCTAGCCATTTGGCTGTCACGCTTTGTGTTCTGTACAAAGTCTTTACAGGTGACAAAGAAGATGGTCACCCTCGCCACCCAGCTTCACCATGGCCAAAATATTTGTTTGGCAGAATTAATTTTGGCGAATCTGTACGAGTCGATCAGCAGTGGAGCGACTCTGTTAAAGATCATCGAAAATAGAGCCAGTCTGTTGCTTGCAGGACCTTTTTGGCTACTTCAGCTGTGGCTCAATGCCACTTTCGAGTCTTTCTTACCTCAGAAGACTCAAATAAATGAACAAGCTCCTGAGATAGCAAATAGGCGTATCGAAGGCACCAGATTAGCTCTACTGACCCCGACTGAAGATGGGCTGGAGCTTCAACAGACTTTTGCAAACTTCGTCTTGATGTTTGCAAAAAGAAAAGAATTCACTTCGACCATGGCTCCCTTCGCTCGACGAAAGGTTGGTCCAGAATGGTTCACCAGGCCCCATCCCAAGTCGTCAGGTGACCCTCAGGTCGAAGAACACACAATAATGTGGGAAGCATTTCTCACACCTAGAATAATGCCACTGCGCTTTAAAAGCTCCAAGACTCACTTGAGCTTGATCGCTTATCAACCAAACTTGGTCTCTCGACAGTTTGGTATCATTCAATCACTTCCTTCTCCTATTTTTCCTAGGGAGAAATCCATGTTATATTTTTGCAACGACTATACTGAAGATGCTGCCACCAAGCATATTGGCAGGTATGCAGGTCGAACAGTACTTTCACTGTTCGATTATCAACTTAACTTCCTCTGCTCACCATCCTTCGAAGACTGGTGGAAGAGTTACTATGCTGAAGAGTTCTTCGACGAGAAAGACTTTGTGGACGAACTTCAGAAGTCTTTCGTTCTAGTCCTTGACAAAATAAAGAAATGTAAGTTCACTCTCCAAATTATTTTGTCTTTCCATTTCGACTGGTAGCATGTTAATTATAACTTGTCTTCTTTCAGTTGTTCGAAAGCCTGCAGCCAAGAAAGCTGCAGAAGGCCATCAGGGAGGAGGTCCCTTGACAAAACCTCCAGCACCGGCGAAAACCATAACAAGCCATCAGGGGGAAGGTCCTTCGATAAAATCTTCAGCACCGGTAACCAAACTTTTATTATTTCCTTCTGGTTTTAATATCCTGATTTTCGATGTAGCATTCTAAATCGAACTCCAATTGGTTTTCAGGCACCTTCACCCAAGAAACGACCTGCACTGACAGTCGAATCTGGGAGTGATGAAGAGGACAAATCTCCCCCCGCTCCTCTTAAACGGAGAAAACTGAAGAAAGATGCTTCTACTCCTGAGACTCGACCCACAATCAGAATAAAGGTTGCAGGGAGAAGACCCAGGCCGCCTCCAGTAATTATCGAAGAGCCAACGGAGGAGGAGCTAAATGTTTTGCTCAATAAACCCGTCGAAAGTGATAATTCCAGCCCTGGGGCTGAAGTTCCTCTGCAGGTAGTTTCTCTGACCACTTTTTAACTCAGGTGTCGATACTCACGTTCGATTGTGTCTCTTTCTAAACTAGAAGATTCTTCCTCTTCTATTTTCAGGAAACCACTGAAAGTTCAGCACCAAAGACTTCTGAAACACTAGACTCTGATGAACTCAGTAGGCCACAAGAGAAGGAATTGGTGAACGATGAAGCCAATGCTGAAACAGAAGAACAACAATCAAAGGAGATTCAAGTGGTCGATCTGTCAGAGGAACAACATGACAAAGGGGATCATGCTGATGCTGGCACTGCTGAACTTCAAGTCGAAGAGAGTCATGTCGATGCAAACGCTACTCAACAACTTCAACCCCAAGACAACGTTGCTGCAAAGGTTACCACCTCGACAAAGCATAAGTCCAAAGAAGACTTAACACTCTTGAAGCAAACTGATCCCATTGGCTATCTGAATGCCATTATCGAGAGCAGGGGAAGTTCATCTGATCTTAGTCAGGAGGCTTCTACTCAATCGGGGAAGTCCACTGAGACTTCTCCTCTCGATGAGGCTTTGATGAAGGTCAAGGCTCAGTTCTTCAAGAAAGATTTGATGAAGGCTTTGGAGGGGGATCCCACTGCTCTGTCGTGTTTGGGAGCTGTTTTGAATGCATTCGACTTGCTCGCTGTGACTCCAGAGGTTTCGAGCTTTATCATGGAGTTATACTCCATGATTGATCAAGTCTCAGCAGACTATCGACGTCAGAGGGGCTTCAACAGCCAGCTCGAAGCGTTACATGGCAAAAGTTCTTCTGCCTGGACTGCAGTAGCTGAGACGACTTCTCGAATTGCAGAGTTGTCGAAGCAGAAAGCATCTAAGCAAGAAGAAATTGACACCATAGATCGAGACAATGCCTCCATAAAGGCGCAAATCAAAGAGCTGGAGGCCAAGATGAATGCTAATACGAAGCGCAAGGAGGAGCTTCTCTCGGCCGTTTCAGACACAGAGAGCCAAGCTGAAGTCACACGAGGCCTAGAGTTTGCTGAGAAAGTCCAAGCCTTCGATGACAAAATTGCCAAGCTTGCCCAGGCGAATGCCTTGTGCAACAAAAGACTGGAGTTGCAGCAGGCCAAGTACCTTCGACTTAGAGATTCTATCCCCTTCTGATTGACTCAGCCATTTATTAAACATGTATTGTAATATGTATTTGACAATGTAGCCATTTTGGCTAATTCTTATAAAATTTTCCATTTTGGCTATTTATGGTTAATTTAGTCATTACTTGCTATTTATTTTGATCTCTTGGAGCATAGGTTTATACTTTTTCAAATATTTGCCATTTACTCTCAAGATCCTTTTATCTTCACCTAACTCTTCGACTTCATAAGCTCCACCAGAAAAAGTTTGGATAATTCTGAATGGTCCTTCCCATTTGGGTGACCATTTTCCCATGCTTCGATCCCTTCGATCCATGGGAAGAATCACCTTCCAAACTAACTCTCCAGGCGAGAATGCCTTAGGTTTCACTTTTTTATTGTAAGAGTCTTCTACTCTTTTCTTCTGAATCCTTAGTAGGTCGAGAGCGCGCAGTCTTTCTTCGTCTAAATCTACTAGTTCGTCTAACATCATATCCCAATAAACTTCAGAGGGGATATCATGGTGTCTCTGAACCCTTGCAGATTGAAGACAAATTTCCGCTGGCAACACTGCGTCATGACCAAAAGTTAGCCTATATGGTGTTGTACCTATGGCTTCTTTTGGGGACGTTCGACAGGCCCACAAGATCTGGTCTAACGTCTTATGCCAATTTTTTGGCTTCTTCCCAACATGCTTTTTTATCAAGCCAATCACTATTTTATTCGCTGCTTCGACTTGATCGTTTGCCTGTGCATAATAAGGCGTTAATGTTAGGAGTCTAAAGCCTGTTTCTTGAGCGAATTCCTGCATCTTTCGACCGGTGAAAACTGATCCTTGATCAGTAGTTATAGTTTCAGGGATTCCATATCTAAATATAATGTTCTTTTGAATAAATTCAATGACATTTTCTTGGTCTACATTGACTAAAGGAATAGCTTCAATCCACTTAGTGAAATAATCAATGCCTACCAATATATACTTCTGGCTCTTTGATGATGCTGGTCGAATCTCTCCAATAAGGTCCAACGCCCATCCTCTAAAGGGCCAAGGTTTCACTATTGAGTGAAGTTCGCTTGCTGGTACATGCTGGATGCTTGTATGGACTTGACATTCTTGGCAACCCTTGGCGAACTCGACACAATCTTTCAAGATGGTGGGCCAGTATAGTCCTTGTCGAAACAACAACCATTTCATCTTATGGCCTACTTGGTGAGCCCCACATGCTCCAGCGTGCTTAGTCGGGGTTATGTATGCTTCAGTTTCACTTAAGCACTTTAGCAATACCCTTTCAGGCGTCTTTTTAAATAACTCATTACCCATGAGTACATAACTCAACGCCCTATATTTTGTTTTTCGTTCTGTCGAAGCTGCTGGATTTTGTAGATAATCCACAATGGGTTTCCTCCAATCTTGCTCTGACAAATTGTCTATGAACGAAATTTCGAAGTTGCTTTGATCAGCATACCCTAGTCTTGTCGATTTCAAATCTGTTGGTGACAGACAAGTCGCTTTTATCTTTTCTCGAACTTCGATTGCTCTTTGTAATCTCGTTTTTGAAATTTTGTACCCAGATGCAATTTGTGCCAAATTGTTGGCTATTTGATTTTCCAATATGGGTATGTGTCGAATGTTAACCATTTCGAATTTTTTCAATAAACGATTTGCTATCACAAAGTACATAATGAGATTTTCTCTTATGCGCTTATATTCTTTTGTGACTTGCTTAATGACTAACTCTGAGTCTCCCATTATTTCGACTCGAGTTGCCCCCAATTCCAACAATATCTCAAGGCCAGTAATTAGAGCTTCGTACTCAGCCTCATTGTTCGAACAAGTACCTGATATCTTGTACTTGAATGTTGTTGGAATTTTTTCTGGAGAAATAATCAAGACTCCTACTCCTGTTCCATCTTTATGGCTGGAACCATCGAAGTAAAATTTCCAAGGCTCTATCTCCACATAATTTATATTCTCAACTTGAATTGAGTGGTCGACTATAAAGTCTGCCACCACTTGTCCTTTCACTGCCTTAAGAGGCATAAAGATTAAGGAGTATTCAGTTAATGCTAGCGCCCACTTGCCAATTCGGCTGTGCAAGATGGGTTTCGACAACATGTACTTGAAAACATCAAAATGAAACGAAACATACACATCAACTGGTTTTATATATTGTTTGAGCTTTGTACAAGAGAAATAAAGACATAGACATAATTTTTCAACTTCACTATTGTTTACGTTGGTATTTGGTAAACAACCGCTGATCCTCCAAATGGTTACTTATTTGGTTACTCGCAGGATCGATCAGATTGATCCTAGGACATAGGTTGATTTTGAAGTTTGATTAAATTGGATATTGGTTAAATGACAATAAAATAAAGAGGCTTTAAGTAAATTGCATGAAGAAAGGACTTTGGTAAAATAAATAAGGCTTTAAATGAAAGGTTTCGACAGGAAAGTAAAGAAGAAAGCAAGTAAATTTCTGGAAAAGTAAATGACTTTGATTAATAAAGTTGGTGTTTCACACATACATTTCTCAACAATTCTTTCTCACACGCTGGGTACTCGAATCTATATGAGTGACTTTGTATAGAATTGTGAACACACGCGAGAAACTACATGACTACTACTATTTATACTAAAACATCCCAAGTAACCGTCGGGCAGTTACACTGCTTCGAGATGATTCCACTTGGCACGTTCTCAACGTTCGACGCTCCAGATCTTCGCACGTTGCACTTGGTAACCGCTGGAAACCGTTTTCCCTCCAAACGCTTGAATTTCAAACTGCTCCACTCTGAACCATCGAACACCTTCGTCGAGAAACATCTTCGACGAAAAACTCCTTCGACGTCGAAGGCAACCAACTTCTCCCTTGGAAGAAATCTTTTAAGTACCTTGCTATCTTTCGATGGGCATTTCGACGGACCTATCCAGTCGAAAACATCCTTCAGCTTTAATGGCTGACGTTAATAAAACAAGGGTGTCGAATTTAGGAGCCAACAAATTGCCCCCCAAGAATGCCTTATTTCGACTCTGAAAGAAAAAGGCATTCTTTGAAACGCCATTCGACACCTGTCTTTTCACGCTTAGTCACAAATTAAATTGTGCACCTTTTGTTGTCTTCTACCAACCACTGGCAATCCCAAGAAAATCATCATTTATCCGTACCTAAGACGTCACTTCAGTACGGCGTGCAGTACCAAGCGTCATTTCAGAATTTGTCATTATGACAATTCCCAAAAACGAGGACGCACGCTGCGTCTCTCTATTTCTGCAGAACGGCTAAAACAACAGGGGGATGCCACGCGTCCCACTATCTCCTGCAACATTAAATGGCATTTAATGTCCTCGGTTTTGGGGATTTTCCCCCACTACTATAAATAGCAGTAAGTACCCCATTGTGGGACTTTTTACGCCATCTAGCCTTCAAACTTCTCTATTTTCACACAAACTTGTCATCTTTGCAAAAACCTTTCTTCCTTCACTTCGTCTTCAACCTCACCATTAACAATGGCATCTGGTTCCAGTGCTCCTAGCGCTACTGTACCATCTGGAAACGTCAAACCTAAGGTTTTCGTCACCGCTCCAGTAGTAACTGCTACGGGCCAACGAAGGGTCCCTGAACCCTTGGACATCGCCGTACGTGATGCTTACTCACACCACCTTATGATCCCGGTTGGATATTCCAACCAGATCTTTGCTATGTCTGGCCCCTTGTATCCAAGTATTGCTGAGGCCATGAAGATCAAGAGTTATTTTCCGGTAGTTGAGAAACTCAAACCGGTTGCATGCGCCAAGAAAGATGCAGAGGATACTGAAGAACCTGCTAAAGAGAAAATCGACCTTCGTTTCTTCAACAAAGGTGTTAGGGCTTTCAGGTCTGGCCCTAGCCTTACTCCTGATTACGTTGCTTGGCTGGAAAAGATGGAGAAACGCCAAGCTTCGATCTGGAAAGATATGGGGATTTTCGACCTGGTGATGCTGTCGAAGACAGGTTTGAACTATTCTTCGGAGATGTTGATAGCTTCTCTACTTTTCTGGGACTACTCCCACTTTACTTTCCATCTTCCCTGTGGGATGCTGACTCCTACACTCTTCGATGTGGCCGCTATCACTGGCCTTCGACCCACCGGGGACTACTTCGATCCGGAGGAGATGTCGGAGGACCAAATTGGATTCTCTGACACCAAACCAACCTATACCACCTTCATCAATCACTACCATGACAGGTCGACAGATGCTGTGTCGGATGTCGAACACATAGCGTTGCTAGCCTTATGGCTGACTCGCTTTGTATTTTGCTCGAAGTCCTTACAAGTGACCAAGAAGATGGTCACTCTCGCCACTCAACTCCATCATGGCCAAAATGTCTGTTTGGCAGAATTGATTTTGGCTAGCCTCTATGATTCGATTAGTAATGGGGCAACTCTTCAAAAAATTATCGAGAACAGGGCCAGTTTGCTACTTGCTGGGCCTTTTTGGCTGCTCCAACTGTGGCTCAATGCCACCTTCGAATCTTTCTTGCCTAAGAAGGTTCAAATAAATGAGCAGGCTCCAGAGATAGTGAACAAACGCGTCGAAGGAACCAGACTGGCTCTGTTGACGCCTATGGAAGATGGGCTGGAGTTTCAGCAAACTTTCACCAACTTCGTTCTGATGTTTGCTCGAAGGAAGGAGTTTGCTTCGACTATGGCTCCGTTTGCTCGACGGAAGGTAGGCACAGCATGGTTCACAAGGCCACATCCAAGGACGTCGAGTGGTCCTAATGTTGACGAACATACAATAATGTGGGAGGCGTTCTTACACCAAGGATCATGCCTCTTCGATTTAGGAGCTCTAAGACTCACTTGAGTCTGATTGCATACCAACCAAACCTGGTATCTCGCCAGTTTGGTATTATTCAAACCCTACCTTCTCCAATTTTTCCAAGAGAGAAGTCTATGTTGTACTTCTGCAATGATTACACCGAAGAAGCTGCAATTAAGCATATCGGAAGATATGCTGGTCGAACAGTTCTCTCGTTGTTTGATTACCAGCTCAACTTTCTTTGCTCACCATCCTTCGAGGAGTGGTGGAAAAGTTATTACACTGAGGAGTTTTTCGACGAGAAGGACTTCGTGGATGAGCTTCAGAAATCTTTTGTCCTTGTGTTGGACAAAATAAAGAAATGTAAGTTCATCCTTTCACATTACTTTGTCTTTCTCTTTCGACTGCTAGCCTGTTAACTATTTATTTGATTTCAGTTGTTCGAAAGCCTGTAACCAAGAAGGCTGCAGAGAACCAACAGGGAGGAGGCCCCTCAACAAAACCTCGACCGCCGGCGAAGACTACAGCACCGGCAAAGACCACAACCAACCAACAGGGGGAAGGCTCTTCGAAGAAGCCTTCTGTATCGGTAACCAGACTTTCATTATTTTCTTCTGGTTTTCGATTTTTGACTTTCGATGCAATTGCTAAATCGAATTCCCATTGGTTTTTTAGGCACCTTCGCCCAAGAAACGGCCAACACTGGTGGTCGAATCTGGGAGCGATGAAGAAGGTGATTCTCCTCCTGCTCCTCTAAAAAGGCGAAAGCTGACGAAGGACGCTTCTGCTCCTGCTCCTGCTCCTGAGGGTCGAACAATTAGAATAAAGGTTGCTGGGAGAAAGCCCAGGCCACCTCCAGTGATCATTGAGGAGCCAACAGAGGAGGAACTAAACGTTCTTCTCAATAAGCCTGTCGAAAGCGACAATTCCAGCCCTGGGGCTGAAGCTAATTTACAGGTAATCTCTTAGACCTTTCTGTATCTTAGGTGTAGATACCTACATTCGATTATGTCTCTTTCGATTTCTGAAGATTCTTCTTATTTCCTTTCTCAGGACACCACTGAAAGCTCACCGCCAAGGACCTCTGAAACGCTGGAATCTGCTGAACTCAGCAGGCCACAAGAAAAAGGCTTGGAAAATGACGAAGCCCATACTGAAATAAATGAGGCCAATGCTGAGACGGTAGAAAAACCAGCAGAAGAACCTCAAACGGAAGAACAACAGCCAGAAGAGGTTCAGGTGGTGGATCTGTCGGAAGAGAATCGTGACAAAGGGGACCATGGCAATGCTGGCGAAGAAAACCAAGGTGCCGCTGGCGAAGAGAACCAAGGTGACACTGGCGAAGGGCACCAAGGTGACGCTGGTGAAGGGCACCAAGATGACGCTGGTACTGCCCCAGTCCGAGTCGAAGGGAAACAAGTCGAGACACCTAACACTCAACAGCCTCAAACCCAAGACAATGCTGTTGCAAGGGCTGTTACCTCAACGAAGCACAGGTCGAAAGAGGACTTAGAACTCTTGAAACAAACTGACCCTGTTAGCTATCTCAACGCAATCATCGAGAGCAAGAGTTCGTCCGATGCAAGTCAGGAGGTTCCTACCCTGTCGGGGAAGTCCACTGAAACCTCTCCTCTTGATGAAGCTTTAGCGAAGGTTAAGGCCCAGTTTTTCAAGAAGGACTTGATGAAGGCTTTAGAGGGGGACCCCACTGCTCCATCATACTTGAGGGATGTTTTGAATGCTGTCGACTTGTTAGCTGTAGCTCCAGAAGTTTCAGGCTTGATCATGGAGTTACACTCCATGATTGATCAAGTCTCAGCAGATTATAGGCGCCAAAGGGGCTTTAATAGTCAGCTTGAGGT
Source organism: Vicia faba (assembly GCA_948472305.1). NCBI lineage: Eukaryota > Viridiplantae > Streptophyta > Magnoliopsida > Fabales > Fabaceae > Vicia > Vicia faba. Next base: position 1,706,663,950 of record OX451737.1, on the reverse strand, counting down.
GTTATATGGAAAAAGCTCCTCTGCATGGACCGCTGTTTCGGAGACGACTTCTCGAATTGCGGAGTTGTCGAAGCAAAAAGCGTCTACGCGGGAAGAAGTCGATGCCATCGATCGAGAGAATGCTTCCTTCAGGGCACAAATCGAAGAAATAGAGGCTAAGATAAATGCCAACACTAAACGCAAGGAGGAACTTCTTTCGACCGTCTCAGACGCCGAGAGTCAAACTGAAATCAAACAAGGCCTGGAATTTGCTGAGAAGGCCCAAGGCTTCGACGCTCAGATTGCCAAACTGGTGCAGGAGAACGCCTGGTGCAAGAAAAGATTGGAGCTGCAGCAAGCCAAATACCTTCGACTCAAGGACTCTGTTCCCTTTTGATTGATTCAACTTTTGTAACCATATTTTGTAATCTATATTCGACAACATTGCCATCTTGGCTAAAATTTATAAAATTTCCATTTTGGCTTTTTATGGTCAATTTAGTCTTGTTATTTTATTATTTTATTTTTATCTCTTGGAGTGTAGGTTTGTATTTTTTCAAATATTTACCATTTACTCTCAAGAGCCTTTTATCTTCACCTAACTCTTCGACTTCATAGGCTCCACCAGAAAAAGTTTGGATAACTCTGAATGGTCCTTCCCATTTGGGTGACCATTTCCCCATGCTTCGATCCCTTCGATCCATGGGAAGAATTACCTTCCAAACTAGTTCTTCAGGCAAAAATACCTTAGGTTTTACCTTTTTATTATAAGAGTCTTCTACTCTTTTCTTCTGAAGCCTGAGTAGGTCAAGAGCGCGCAATCTCTCTTCGTCTAAATCCACCAGTTCGTCTAACATCATGTTCCAATAAATTTCAGAGGGAATATCATAATGCCTCTGAACCCTTGCAGATTGAAGACAAATTTCTGCTGGCAACACTGCATCATGGCCAAAAGTTAGCCTATATGGTGTTGTACCTGTGGCTTCTTTTGGGGACGTTCGACAAGCCCACAGAATCTGGTCTAACGTCTTGTGCCAATTCTTTGGTTTCTTCCCAACATGCTTTTTTATCAAGCCAATCACTACTTTGTTTGCTGCTTCGACTTGACCATTTGCCTGTGCATAATAAGGCGTTGATGTTAGGAGTTTGAAACCTGTTTCCTGAGCAAATTCCTGCATCTTCCGACCAGTGAAAACTGATCCTTAATCAGTTGTTATCGTCTCAGGGATTCCATACCTAAAGATAATGTTCTTTTGAATAAATTCAATGACATTTTCCTGGTCTACATTGACTAAAGGGATAGCTTCGATCCACTTAGTAAAGTAATCAATGCCTACCAGTATGTATTTCTGACTCTTTGATGATGTTGGTCGAATCTCTCCAATGAGGTCCAACGCCCATCCTCTAAAGGGCCAAGGCTTCACTATCGAGTGAAGTTCGCTTGCTGGTACATGTTGGATGCCTGTATGGACTTGACACTCTTGACAACCTTTGGCGAACTCAACATAATCTTTCAGCATAGTGGGCCAATATAGTCCTTGTCGAAACAACAACCATTTCATCTTATGGCCTGCTTAGTGAGCCCCACATGCTCCAGCGTGCGTAGTCGAAAGGGCTATGTATGCCTCAGTTTCACTTAAGCATTTTAGCAATACCCCTTCAGGCGTTTTCTTGAATAACTCATTACCCATGAGTACATAACTCAACGCCCTGTACTTTGTTTTTCGTTCTGTCAAAGCTCCTGGATTTTGAAGATAGTCCACAATGGGTTTCCTCCAATCTTGCTCTGATAAATTATCTATGAACGAAATTTCGAAGTTACTTTGATCAGCATATCCTAGTCTCGTCGATTCCAAGTCTGTTGGTGATAGACAAGTTGCTTTTATCTTTTCTCGAACTTCGATTGCTCTTTGCAGTCTCGTTTTTGAAATCTTATACCCAGATGCAATCTGTGCCAAGTCGTTGGCTATTTGATTTTCGACTCTGGGTATGTGTCGAATATTGACCGTTTCAAATTTTTTCAATAAACGATTTGCTATCACAAAGTACATAATGAGATTCTCTCTTATGCATTTATATTCCTTTGTGACTTGCTTAATGACTAACTCTGAGTCTCCCATTATTTCGACTCGAGTTGCCCCCAATTCCAACAATATCTCAAGGCCAGTAATTAGAGCTTCATACTCAGCCTCATTGTTCGAACAAGAACCTGATATTTTGTACTTGAATGTTGTTGGAATTTTATCTGGAGAAATAATCAAGACTCCTACCCCTGTTCCATCTTTATGGCTGGAACCATCGAAGTAGAATTTCCAAGGCTCTATCTCCACATAATTAATATCCTCAACATGAATTGAGTGGTCGACTATGAAGTCTGCAACCACTTGTCCTTTTACTGCCTTAAGAGGCATAAAGGTCAAGGAGTATTCAGTTAATGCTAATGCCCACTTGCCAATTCGACTGTGCAAGATAGGTTTCGACAACATATACTTGAAAACATCAAAATGAGACGAAACATACACATCAACTGGTTTTATATATTGCTTGAGTTTTGTACAAGAGAAATACAGACATAGACACAATTTTTCAACTTCACTATATCTAGTTTCTGCATCGTTCAAAACTCTACTGAGATAGTAAATGGGTCTTTCGACTCCATTCTCATCCTCTTGGGCTAACATGCTTCCCAAAGTTTTGTCGGATGCAGCTATGTACAATCTCATACTCCTATTGCTACAAGGAGGCACCAAAATAGGTGGCTTAGTGAGGTACCCTTTGATTTTGTCGAAGGCTTCTTGTTGCTCTTGCCCCCATTCGAACCCTTCCTTATTCAGTCGAAGTAAGGGTGAAAAGGCCTGAGCTTTCCCACTTAGATTAGATATGAATCTCCTTAAGAAATTTATCTTGCCTAACAGAGATTGCAGTTCCCTCTTATTCGATGGCGCTTTCGCTTCCAGAATTGCCTTCGTCTTGTTCTGGTTGATTTCGATTCCTTTCTTGTGGACAACGAAGCCCAAGAAATCTCCAGCTTTTACACAGAACGCACACTTCAAAGGGTTCATCTTCAGACCATGCTCTCTCATTCTTTCGAATGATTGTCGAAGGTGGTCAATATGATTCTTCCTGGAAACAGATTTTATAACAATGTCATCAATATATACTTGCATAAAAGTGTTAATAAAATCATGGAAGATAGTATTCATTGCTCGTTGGTACGTTGCCCCAGCGTTCTTTAGGCCAAAAGGCATCACTACCCATTCGTAAGTGCCTAAGGCCCCAGGGCATCGAAAAGCTGTTTTCGACACATCCTCTTCAGCAATGAATATTTGATTATATCCTGAATAACCATCGAGCATACTCAGGTATTCATAGCCAGCGGCAGAATCGACTAGCATTTCCGCCACAGGCATAGGATATTCATCTTTGGGTGTAGCAGCATTCAAATCTCTGAAATCTATGCACACCCTTAACGTACCATTTTTCTTAATTACTGGCACAATGTTTGCAATCCATTCGACATACCTTGTAACACGTATGAATTTGCATTTCAGCAGTCTTTCGACTTCTGCCTTGATCTTCGACAGTATTTCTGGAGCGAAGCGCCTTGGATTTTGCTTGATTGGCTTCTTCCCAGGTTTGATTGGCAACTGAAGTTCTACCAATCCTCTGTCGAGACCAGGCATTTCGTCATAATCCCATGCAAAACAGTCTTTGAACTCTTTCAGCAATTGGATTACTTCCAACCTAAGTTCTGGATCAATTTTGGCACTGATGTAAGTTGGCCTTTTCTCCGACCCTTCGCCTAAGTTGATTTCTTCTAAAGGATCTTGCGCTAACATTTTAATGTTGTTCGCCAAGGGGTCCTTTTCGAAGCCCAAAGGCTCATCGTCATAGATGGCGTCGAGCCTCTGTTCCTGCATTTCTTCTGGCATGATATCAGGGGGTCTTGGATCGAAATCCTTTCCTGGACCTGCAGCAGATAACCGTTGATCATTGGCCTGTGTGGCCATGTACTTCACTTCGGCTTCGAGAGCCGTTATCATCTTAGTTTCGGCTACATAAGCCGAAATTCGCTTCAAAGATTGTGACTCAGTCATTATCACTGAATTCACTTCCCCAACCAGTTGGTTGGATATCAGTTAACCCACTGAAGTCTATGTGGGACAAGTCTTCTCTGTCCCATTGGAAACCATGCTCAGGATGCAGGTATAGGGAACAAAAAGTGTTTGGCGCTGGCGCCATGTCGAAGTCAGGTGTTGGACATGGCCCTATGTGAGCCAAGTTCTTGTCGAAATCTGCCAACCCCAGGTGATTCACTTCGCCCAGGTAGTAGCTTTGATCTGCCTCTATGTTTTCGACCATCCCATCTGGATGCCATAGGAGGAGCCTCTGGTGCATTGATGATGGCACAACTCCAACACCATGAATCCATTCACGGCCTAACAAGAGATTGTAGTTAGGTTTGGCCGATATGACCATAAACATCGTTGGTCGGAGGATAGATCCTACTTTGATATCTAGCTGGATCACTCCCATAGTGGTCCCTATGCCGCCCTCATAGTTCGACAGGACCATGTTATGAGGCTTAATGTCCTCATCCCTTTTGCCAATTTTCCTTAGCATAGAGTGAGGAATAATGTTGATGGTCGCCCCGCAATCCACCAAAATTTTATTCACAGTAGTTTCTTCGAGTTTAGCCCTTATAAATAAAGGCTTGAGGTGATTTTTCATCGCCTCTGTAGGTGGCTCGAAGAACCCATTTTGTTCCTCAGTGGTGCCATTGTCCATGACGAAATAGCACACTGGCCTGTGTTTGGCCATTTCTTGCTCCACTTACCAGTCACTTGCTTCGACCTCCACTTGTCGGTTGAATTCTCTGGGCAGCACTGAGACTATATTCACCATTATGTCCAAAGTATCATCAGACTCAGAAACGTCTTCATCTTCGACTTCGCTTTGGTTAGGCCAAACTAGCCTGTTGGTTACTGGCTCTCTTTCTAGAGGTTTCCTTTGCTTCCTTTGAGGAACGTTCGAACTGGTTTCTGCCTTTGGTTCGTTGGCAGCCTCCCTTTCAGCTTTTCGTCTCCTTTGGTATCTCCTCCATTGAGATCGAGACATGGGATTTTTACCTTTGTAGTTGCTTGACACTTGTGCAACTTTAGGTGCAGCAACCTGAGGCTCTTTCTTTTGAGTCAAAGAGGAACCCCTTGGCACGTCGAAAGAGTGCCATTTCTCCTCACTTGGCCTTTTTCGACCAGAGGTTTTGTACCAAGTATCTACAGGCACATTTGTGGGAGGCCTGAAAGTCAATGGCCTCTTTTCTTGGTTTGAACCTCTTTGGGAGGCTCTTCTGGGATCATGTCGAAGATCAACATTTTCCCTTCTCTTATTCGCTGCTCTTACGCCTTGAATGTGCTCAGCAGCTTTTTTGTCAAAGATCGAACTGCATCTTGGACACAGCATCACCTCTGATTTCTTTTTCTGGCATCTTTGTAGAAAATCTGCCAAATTTTCATTTTCCCGAGGGAAAGCAGTCTTATTAGCTTGTTCTTGCCTCATGGCCTCTTCTGATGCTTTTGGGTCAGAAAGTTCGACCATGTTGATATTCATTGTATCTTTGTTAGCAAGAGTTAACTGCTTCATTTGTATCTCCAGATTCTCCGTCTGGCCTTGAACTATGGCCAAGTGGGAACTGGGTTTTGGTCCAGTTTTTTGTGCTTCAGCGGTCTCCAACTTTGGGCTTTCGACCGCTTTCTGAACTGCTTCAATTGTCTTCCTGGATAAATTTCCAGAAAAACTGCCAAAGATTGGCATGTTGATGTGGTCCTTTGAGACTTCGACCATCGTAATTCCTGGCTTCTTCGACTGGCTCCTGGTTGCCTCTATCACGTTCACCTCAGAGGGCTCAGCATAGTGGGCTTCAGCCTGCAATGGATTTGAGTCGACAGCCATGGGGGTTTTGTCAGCAAACTTCAACCTCCCTTCTTCAATAGCGTCTTGCACAAGATTCCTGAAAAGAAAACATTGAGAAGTTTTATGGCCCAAAAAATTATGATATTTGCAAAAACCCCTCTTCTTTCTTTGATCAAGAGGAGGCACTTTTACCCCTAGGGGTACTATCATTTGGCCATCTTTAACAAGCAAGTCGAATATTTCATCACATTTTGTGATGACAAAACTATAAGTCTTTTTTGGGAACCTATCGCTGGTCCTTTCTGGACCAATGGGATTTTTCCCACTTGAGGGGACTAACAGTTTACAAGAGTATGGTGGCCCTTGTTTCAATTCCGCTAAATCGACTTCTCCTTCTTCGAAAGTTATAGTATCGTCGAAGGATTCTGGATCTTCGTCATCCATATCAACATACGCTATCCTCTCTCTCTTGTGAGTTTTCGTTGCCTTTGCTTTTTCAGCTTTGAGGCGTTCTACCTGTCGAACTCTATCGGCCAGTTGGGCCATGTCTCTCAGGTATTGGGTGTCTAGCTTCTTCCTAATGGAATAATCTAAACCGCCTGCGGCCATTTCGACTAACTCATGTTCTGGCACTTGTGTAAAACATCTCGCCTTGAGCAACCTAAACCTATTTAGATATTCGTCTATAGGTTCAGTGAAGCGTCTCTTCACACTGGCCAATTCTTTCAGGCTTATCTTGGTTTGCCCCATGTAGAATTGTTCATGGAACAATCTTTCCAACTGGGTCCAATGATGGATCGAATTGGGGGGGAGAGTTGTAAACCAAGTAAAAGCGTTCTTTGTTAAAGAACTTGGGAAGTACTTGATCCTTAGGTTTTCGTTATTCGAAATGTCACCTGCTTCGATCAAGTATCTCGCCACATGCTCGACAGTAGATTCTGTCGTGTCCCCAGAGAACTTAGTAAATTTGGGGACTTTGCATCTAGGAGGTAAGTCTGTCTGTAACACGTACTCTGACAATGGAGATGTAAAGTTGGGCCTTCGAAAGCCCATGTTCATCCCATTTTGAGTCATGATCCTTTCGATCATGGTTGCCAGATTATTTTCCAAACCCGTATTCTGGTATTGGATATGCTGGACTACTTCGTCAGCATTTTGGTTTCTGTTAATTAACCTTACCTCTGGGGTTATTACCCTAGGTTCCTCGACGGGTTGCTCCAATCGTGCCCTAAGGTTTTCTTCGACAGGCTGTTGAGCCTGGTTGATGGTGGTTTCTTCCTCTAAGAATATCCCCTGGTTACCCCTTATTTGCGCCCTTTGGGGCTGTCGAATAGGTTGGGGTACTCCAAAGAAATCAGCCAAACGCGTCATTTGTGCTGTCACTTGCTGATTCGATTGAGTAGTGTTTTGTATTAGAGGGTTTAGCACTGTACTCAAAGTTTGTGCCAACATTTGCACCATATCATGGTTGCTTTCGTCCATTTGTTGCCTCAAGACTGCTGTCGAGGCATTTGTAAGGCCATGGGCTACTTGGGACGTTCCTCCTAAGAGTTGGGTCCTATTTCTATTCGCCATGCCTACTCCAGAACCTTGGAGTGGCGAAGAGGCACTCACTAAAGGGTCTGAAAAAGTGGACGCAGCATTCGTCAGGCTAGCCACTTCAGAAGTTGGCATACCATAGAGTGGCATAAATCCTGGTGGCGCAAAAGGCCCTGTGCCTAAATTTCCCCTTGGTGGGGGAGTTCCCAAAGGCATCCTGGGGCCCGTGAACGAAAGTAATGGCCCCGTTACTGTGACCGTTACTGCTGGTGTCGAACCAACAGTTGTCGCTTCACTTACGGTCGTACTAACCGTTGCTCCCACATTCGTTTGTGGGATTTCGTTATTGTTTGGCGGATTCGCCATCTCTTCCCTTCTTCTGGCAGTATTGTTATCGTTAGTGTATATTCTACCACTTCTCAATAACATACATCACTCCTCGAAAAGATGAGATTATTTTCAACAATCAACACACAGTCCCACCGGGTGTGCTAATTTGTTTACCTTGGTATTTGGTAAACAACCGCTGATCCTCCAAATGGTTACTTATTTGGTTACTCGCAGGATCAATCAGATTGATCCTAGGACATAGGTTGATTTTGAAGTTTGATTAAATTGGATATTGGTTAAATGACAATAAAATAAAGAGGCTTTAAGTAAATTGCATGAAGAAAGGACTTTGGTAAAATAAATAAGGCTTTAAATGAAAGGTTTCGACAGGAAAGTAAAGAAGAAAGCAAGTAAGTTTCTGGAAAAGTAAATGACTTTGATTAATAAAGTTGGTGTTTCACACATACATTTCTCAACAATTCTTTCTCACACGCTGGGTACTCGAATCTATATGAGTGACTTTGTATAGAATTGTGAACACACGCGAGAAACTACATGACTATTACTATTTATACTAAAACATCCCAAGTAACCGTCGGGCAGTTACACTGCTTCGAGATGATTCCACTTGGCACGTTCTCAACGTTCGACGCTCCAGATCTTCGCACGTTGCACTTGGTAACCGCTGGAAACCGTTTTCCCTCCAAACGCTTGAATTTCAAACTGCTCCACTCTGAACCATCGAACACCTTCGTCGAGAAACATCTTCGACGAGAAACTCCTTCGACGTCGAAGGCAACCAACTTCTCCCTTGGAAGAAATCTTTTAAGTACCTTGCCATCTTTCGATGGGCATTTCGACGGACCTATCCAGTCGAAAACATCCTTCAGCTTTAATGGCTGACGTTAATAAAACAAGGGTGTCGAATTTAGGAGCCAACAACTATATCTAGTTTCTGCATCGTTCAAAACTCTACTAAGATAGTAAATGGGTCTTTCGACTCCATTTTCATCTTCTTGGGCTAACATGCTTCCCAAAGTTTTGTTGGATGCAGCTATGTACAATCTCATACTCCTGTTGATGCAAGGAGGCACCAAAATAGGTGGCTTTGTGAGATACCCTTTGATTTTGTCGAAGGCTTCTTGTTGCTCTTGCCCCCATTCGAATCTTTCTTTATTCAATCGAAGTAAGGGTGAAAAGGCTTGAGCTTTCCCACTTAGGTTAGATATGAATCTCCTTAAGAAATTTATCTTGCCTAGCAGAGATTGCAGTTCCTTTTTGTTCGCTGGTGCTTTCGCTTCCAGAATTGCCTTCGTCTTGTTCTGGTTGATTTCGATGCCTTTCTTGTGGACGACGAAGCCCAAGAAATCTCCAGCTTTTACACAGAATGCACACTTCAAAGGGTTCATCTTCAGACCATGTTCTCTCATTCTTTCGAATGATTGTCGAAGGTGGTCTATATGGTTCTTCCTGGAAACAGATTTTACAACAATGTCATCAATATATACTTGCATAAAAGTGTTAATAAAATCATGGAAGATGGAGTTCATCGCTCGCTGATATGTTGCCCCAGCGTTCTTTAGGCCAAAAGGCATCACTACCCATTCGTAAGTGCCTAAAGCCCCAGGGCATCGAAAAGCTGTTTTCGACACATCTTCTTCAGCAATGAAAATTTGATTATATCCTGAATAACTATCGAGCATACTCAGGTACTCATAGCCAGTGGAAGAATCGACTAGCATTTCCGCCACAGGCATAGGATATTCATCTTTGGGTGTAGCAGCATTCAAATCTCTGAAATCTATGCACACCCTCAATGTACCATTTTTCTTAATCACTGGCACAATGTTTGCAATCCATTCGACATACCTCGTAACGCGTATGAATTTGCACTTCAGCAGTCTTTCGACTTCCGTTTTGATCTTCGACAGTATTTCTGGAGCGAAGCGTCTTGGACTTTGCTTGATTGGCTTCTTCCCAGGTTTGATTGGCAACTGAAGTTCCACCAATCCTCTGTCGAGACCAGGCATCTCGTCGTAATCCCATGCAAAACAGTCCTTGAACTCTTTTAACAAATGGATTACTTCCAACCTGAGTTCTGGGTCAATTTTTGCGCTAATGTAAGTTGGCTTCTTCTCTAACCCTTCGCCCAAGTTGATTTCTTCTAAAGGATCCTGCGCTAACATTTTGATGTTGTTCGCTAAGGGGTCCTTTTCGAATCCTAAAGGCTCATCGTCGTAGATAGCGTCGAGCCTTTGTTCCTGCATTCCTTCTGGCATGATATCAGGAGGTTCTGGATCGAAATCCTTTCCAGGACCTGCAGAAGGTAAATCTTGATCATTGGCCTGTGTGGCCATATATTTTACTTCGGCTTCGAGAGCCGTTATCATCCTTGTTTCGGCTACGTAAGCCGAAATTCGCTGCAGAGATTGTGACTCAGTCATTGTCACTGAATTCACTTCCCCAACCAGTTGGTTGGATATCAGTTAACCCACTAAAGTCAATGTGGGAAAAGTCTTCTCTGTCCCATTGAAAACCATGCTCAGGGTGCAGGTATAGGGAACAAAAAGTATTTGGCGCTGGCGCCAAGTCGAAGTCAGGTGTTGGGCATGGCCCAATGTGAGCCAGGTTTTTGTCGAAGTCTGCCAGCCCTAGGTGATTTACTTCGCCTAGGTAATAGCTTTGATCCGCTTCTATGTTTTCGACCATTCCATCAGGACGCCATAGTAGCAACCTCTGGTGCATTGATGATGGTACAGCTCCAACACCATGTATCCACTCACGGCCCAACAAAAGATTATAGTTAGGTTTGGCCGATATGACCATAAACATAGTTGGTCGAAGGATAGATCCCACCTTGATGTCCAGTTGGATCACACCCATAGTGGTCCCTATGCCGCCTTCATAATTCGACAGGACCATGTTGTGAGGCTTGATGTTCTCATCACTTTTGCCTATTTTTCTTAGCATAAAGTGAGGGATGATGTTGATGGTTGCCCCACAATCTACCAAGATCTTATTTACTGTGGTTTCTTCGAGTTTAGCCCTTATAAATAAAGGCTTAAGGTGATTTTTCATCGCCTCTGTAGGAGGTTCGAAGAACCCATTCTGCTCTTCAGTAGCGCCATTATCCATGACGAAGTAGCACACTGGCCTATGCTTGGCCATTTCTTGTTCAATTTCCCAATCGCTTGTTTCGACCTCCACCTGGCGGTTGAACTCTCTGGGCAAAACTGAGACTATGTTCACCATGATATCTAAAGTGTCATCAGACTCAGAACCATCTTCGTTATCAACTTCACCCTGGTTAGGCCAAACTAGCCTATTGGTTACTGGTTGTCTTTCCAGGGGCTTCCTCTGCTTTCTCTGAGGAACATTTGAACTTGATTCTGCCTTCGGTTCATTAGCAGCTTCCCTCTCAGCTTTTCGTCGCCTCTGGTATCTCCTCCATTGAGATCGAGACATGGGATTCTTCCCTTTGTAGTTGCTTGACACCTGGGTCACTTTAAGGGTAGCAACCTGAGGCTCTTTCTTATGTGTTAAAGATGAACCTATTGGCACTTCGAAGGAGTGCCATCTTTCCTCGCTTGGTCTCTTTCGACCAGATGTTTTGTACCATGTATCTACTGGCACATTAGTCGGAGGCCTGAAAGTCGGTGGCCTCTTTTCTTGATTTGAACCCCTTTGGGAGGCTCTTCTAGGGTCATGTCGAGTATCAACACTTTCCCTTTTTCTATTTGCTGCTCTTACACCTTGAATATGTTCAGCAGCTTTTTTGTCGAAGATTGAACTGCATCGAGGACACATCATCACTTCTGACTTCTTTTTCTGGCATCTTTGCAGGAAATCTGCCAGATTTTCATTTTCCCGAGGGAAAGCAGTTTTGTTGGCTTGTTCTTGCCTAATGGCCTCCTCTGATGCTTTTGGTTCAGAGACTTCGACCATGTTGACATTCACGGTGTCTTTGGTGGCAAGAGTCAACTGCTTCATCTGAATCTCCAAGTCCTCTGTCTGGCCTTGAACTGCAGCCAAGTGAGAATTGGGTTTTGTTCCAGATTTTTGGGCTCCAACTGTCTCCAGCTTTGGGCTTTCGACCGCCTTTTGGACCGCTTCAATTGTCTTTCTGGATAGATTCCCAGAAAAACTGCCAAAGATTGGCATGTTGACATGGTCCTTTGTGACTTCGACCATTGTGATTCCTGGCCTTTTCGATTGGCTTCTGGATGCCTCGATCACGTTCACCCCTGAAGGTTCAACATAATGGGCTTCAGCCTGCAAAGGATTGGAGTCCACAATCATGGGGGTCTTGTCAGCAAACTTCAACCTCCCTTCTTCGATAGCGTCTTGCACAAGATTCCTGAAAAGAAAACATTGAGACGTTTTATGGCCCAGAAAGTTATGATATTTACAAAAGCCTCTTTTCTTTCTTTGATCAAGAGGAGGCACTTTTACCCCTGGGGGTACTATCATTTGGCCATCTTTTACAAGTAAGTCAAAGATTTCATCACATTTTGTAATATCAAAACTATAAGTCTTTTTGGGGAACCTATCGTTGGTCCTTTCCGGACCAGTGGGATTTTTTCCACTTGAGGGGACTAACAGTTTGCAAGAGTATGGTGGTCCTTGTTTTAGTTCTGCTAAATCGACCTCGCCTTCTTCGACGGTTATAGTTTCGTCGAAGGTTTCTGGATCTTCGTCATCCATCTCGACATACGCTATCCTCTCTCTTTTATGAGTTTTCGTTGCCTTGGCTTTTTCAGCTTTAAGGCGTTCTACCTATCGAACTCTATCGGCCAATTGGGCCATGTCTCTCAGGTATTGAGTGTCTAACTTCTTCCTAATGGAATAATCTAAGCCGCCTGCGGCTATTTCGACTAACTCATGTTCTGGCACTTGCGTAAAGCATCTTGCTTTGAGCAACCTAAACCTATTTAGATATTCGTCTATAGGTTCAGTGAAACGTCTCTTTACACTGGCCAATTCTTTCAGGCTTATCTTGGTGTTTACCTGGGGATTTGGTAAACAACCGCTGATCCTCCAAATGGTTACTTATTTGGTTACTCGCAGGATCGATCAGATTGATCCTATGGACATAGGTTGATTTTGAAGTTTAATTAATGTGGATAAGGCTTTAAGTAAATTGGTTAAAGTAAATTGCATAAAGGAAAAGGCTTGGTAAAATAAACAAGGCTGGAATGTAAAGGTTCGACAGGAATCTTAAAGGGAAAAGCATGTAAAATACTGAAAAAGTAAATGACTTGAATTGATTAAATTGGTGTTTCACACATACATTTCTCAACAATTCGTTCGCTCACACTGGGTACTTGAATCTAAATGAGTGACTATGTATCTATTGTGAACACCCGCGAGAAACTACACGTCTACTCCTATTTATACAAAAACATTCCAAGTAACCGTCGGGCAGTTACACTACTTCGAGATCAAGCCACTTGTCACGTTCTCCATGCTCGACGCTCCAGATCCTTGCACGTTCGCACGTAGTAACTGCTGGAAACCGTTTTCCCTCCAAAGCTTTGAATTTCAAACTGCTCCACTCTGGACCATCGAACACGTTCGTCAAGAGACGTCTTCGACGAAAACTCCTTCGACGTCGAAGGCAATCAGCCTCCTTCCTTGGAAGAAATCTTCTAAGTATTTGGCCATCTTTCGACGGTCACTTCGACAAGCTTAGCCAGTCGAAAGCATCTTTCAGCTTTTAATGGCTGTCATCAATTGAAACAAAGGTGTCGAATTTAGGAGCCAACAAATTGCCCCCCAAGAATGCCTTATTTCGACTCTTGAAAGAAAAAGGCATTCTTTGAAAACGCCATTCGACACCTGTTTGTCCACGCTGAGTCACAAGTTAACTTGTGCACTTTTTGTTGCTTTTTACCAACTATGGGCAATCCCAAGAAACCATCATTGATTTGATCCTAGGACGTCACTGTCAGTACGGCGTGCAGAACCAAAACATCACTTCATAATTTGTCATTATGACAAATTCAAAAAACGAGGACGCACGCTGCGTCTCTCTGTTTCTGCAGAAACGGCCAAAACAACAGGATGCTGCCACGCGTCCCACTACTCCCTGCAGCATTAAATGACATTTAATGCCCTCGTTATTGGGAATTTCTCCCACTACTATAAATAGTAGTGAATATCCCATTGTGGGACTTTTCACGCAAACAATCTCTCAAACTCCCTTGCTTCCTTGCAAACTTGTTTCTCTTTGCAGAAAAACTCTTCCCTTTCCAACTTCATCTTCATCTTCAACAATGGCTTCTGCTTCAACTGCCCCCAAGACTAACGCACCAACTGAACAACTTGCTAAGCCCAAGGTTTTTGTAACCGCTCCGGTAGTGAACGCTACAGGGAAACGAAGGGTCCCTGAACCATCTGATATCTCCGTCCGCGACGCTTACTCGCGTCACTTGATGATTCCGGTTGGATACTCCAACCAAATCTTCGCAATGGCTGGACCCATGAACCCCAGCATCTCTGAAGCTCTGAAGATCAAGAGCTACTTTCCCATTGTCGAGAAGCTCAAGCCAGTAGCTTGTGCTAAGAAGGATCCAGAAGACAACGAAGACCCCACACACGAGAAGATCGACCTTCGTTTCTTCAACAGAAGTGTTAGAGTTTTTAGGTCTTGCCCTAATCTCACCCAGGACTACGTTGCTTGGCTAACAAAGCTGGAAAAACATCAAACTCCAGTCTGGAAGGAGATGGGCATCTTTGACCTAATAATGCTGTCGAAGACAGGTTTAAACTACTCCCCAGAGATGCTTATAGCTTCGATGCTGTTCTGGGATAACTCTCACTTCACCTTTCACCTTCCATGTGGGATGTTAACTCCCACACTCTTCGACGTAGCAGCCATCACTGGCCTTCGACCAACCGGAGATTACTTCGACCCGGAAGAGATGTCGGAGGACCAAATTGGCTTTTCTGAGACGAAGCCAACATTCACCACCTTTATCAACCACTTTCATGACAAGTCGACAGACACAGTGTCCGACGTTGAACACATAGCGTTTCTAGCCTTATGGCTAACTCGCTTCGTGTTCTGTTCGAAGTCCCTGCAAGTGACCAAAAAGATGGTCACCCTGGCCACCCAACTGCATCACCGTCAGAACATCTGTCTGGCAGAACTAATTCTGGCCAGTCTTTATGACTCCATCAGCAATGGGGTTACTCTTTTGAAGCATATCGAAGATAGGAACAGTCTGCTACTCGCTGGGCCTTTCTGGTTACTTCAACTGTGGCTTAACGCCACTTTCGAGTCTTTCTTACCCAAGAAGACTCCGATAAATGAACAAGCCTCAGCGATAGCTAACAGACGGATCGAAGGAATTAGGCTGGCTCTACTGACGCCTGCGGAAGATGGGCTAGAGTTCCAACAAACCTTCACTAACTTCGTGCTGATGTTCGCTCGAAGGAAGGAATTTGTTTCGACTATGGCTCCATTCGCTCAGCGAAAGGTGGGGCCAGCTTGGTTTACAAGGCCACATCCCAAGGAGTCGAGTGGTCCCAATGTTGATGAGCACACCATACTGTGGGAGGCATTCCTTACTCCAAGGATTATGCCTCTTCGATTTAAAAGTTCTAAGACTCATCTGAGTCTGCTGGCCTATCAACCAAACCTGGTATCTCGCCAGTTTGGTATCATCCAAACCCTGCCTTCTCCCATTTTCCAAAAAGAGAAGTCAATGTTGTACTTCTGCAACGATTATACAGAAGACGCTGCTACCAAGCATATTGGAAGATATGCTGGTCGAACCATCCTCTCGCTGTTCAACTACCAGCTTAACTTCCTTTGTTCGCCATCTTTTGAAGAATGGTGGAGAAGCTATTACGCTGAGTACTTCTTCGACGAGAGGGACTTCACAGCAAAGTTGCAGAAGTCTTTTGTCCTCGTATTTGACAAAGTAAAGAAATGTAAGTTCATACTCTCACATTACTTTTTATCTTTCTCTTCGACTGTTAGCTTGTTAACTTTCCTTTTCGCTTTCAGTTGTTCGAAAACCTTTGGTCAAGAAGGCTCCAGGAGGCCCACAAGGAGGAGTCCCTTCGACCAAACCTCCACCGCCGGCGAAGACTATAGCGCCGGCGAAGACAACAGGCAACCAACAGGGGGAAGGCTCTTCGATGAGGCCTCCTGCATCGGTAACCAGATTTTCTTCATTTGCAATCTGGCTTTCGATTTTTTATTTTCGACGTAATTATTCAATCGAATTCCTATTGGTTTTATAGGCCCCTTCGCCCAAGAAAAGGGCAGCCTTGGTGATCGAATCGGGGAGTGACGACGACAGCGACGCCCCTCCTACTCCCTTAAAGAGGAGAAAGTTAACGAAGGACGCTTCTGTTCCAACTCCAGCTCCTGAAGGTCGAACCGTCAGAATAAAGGTTGGTGCAAGAAAGCCTAGGCCACCTGCAGTGGTCATCGAAGAACCAACTGAGGAGGAACTGAACGCTCTAGTTAACAATCCTGTCGAAAGTGATAATTCCAGCCCTGGGGCTGAAGCCAATCCACAGGTAATCTATTGGACCCTTCTTGTAACTTAGGCATAAATACCAGTATTTGATTATATCTCTTTCGACATCTGAAGATTTGTCTTCTTCCTCTTTTTTAGGAAACTACTGGAAGTTCCCCACCAAGGACTTCAGAAACTCTGGAATCTGCTGACCTTAGCAGGCCTCAGGTGCAAGATTTGGGCAATGACGAAGCCCACACTGAGCATGAGGCCAATGCTGAAACAGTGGAGAAGACAACTGAAGAACCTATGGCGGAGGAAACACAGCCAAAAACGGTTCCTGTGGTGGTCTTGTCGTCAGAAGAGAATCCTGAAGGAAGAGACCAAGGCAATGGCGAAGAGAATCAAGATGCTGTTGTCGAAGCACATGAAGGTGGTACTGGCGAAGAACACCAGGATGACGCCAGCGAAGAACCACAGAATGACGCTGGCGAAAGACCCCAAGGTGAAGTTAACGAAGAACCTCGAGTCGACGCTAGTACCGCCTCAGTTCGAGTCGAAGAACAACCAAACGAGGCACTCAGCATTCAACAGCCTCCAGTCCAAGATAATGCTATGGCAAGGGTCACCTCCTCAAAGCATAGGTCAAAAGAAGACCTGGAAATCTTGAAGCGAACTGACCCTATCAGCTACCTCAATGCAATCGTTGAGAGTAAGAGTTCTTCCGACACCAGTCAGGAAATTCCTACTTTGTCGGGGAAATCTACTGAGACTTCTCCTCTTGATGATGCATTGGCGAAGGTCAAGGCCCAGTTCTTCAAGAGAGATTTAATGAAGGCTTTAGAGGGGGACCCCACTGCTCCATCTTGCTTAAAGGAGGTTTTGAATGCTGTTGATTTCGATGCTGTATCTCCAGAAATCTCAGACTTGATCATGGAACTACATTCTATGATTGACCAAGTCTCAGCGGATTACCGGCGCCAACGAAATTTCAACAGTCAGCTCGAAACGTTGCATGGCAGGAGCTTATCTGCATGGACTGCCGTCACAAGTTCGACTTCTCGAATTGCCGAGTTGTCGAAACAGAAAGCGTCTGCACAGGAAAGGTTCGATGCTATTGAGCGAGAGAATGTCTCCTTCCGAGCACAAATTGCAGAAATAGAGGCGAAGATAAACGCCAACACTGTGCTCCAAGGGGAAATTCTTTCGACCATCCCAGACGCTGAGAGCCAGACTGAGGTCAAGCAAGGCCTGGAGTTCGCTGAGAGGGCGCAAAGCCTCGATGCTCAAATTGCCAAACTGGAGCAAGAAAAATCTTGGTGCAAGAAGAGGTTGGATTTGCAGCATGCTAAGTATCTTCGACTGAAGAATTCTCTTTCTTTTTGATTCTCTTTTGTAATCATCTATTGTAATCGCTTTCGACAACAATTGCCATTTTGGCAGAAATTAATAAAAATTTCCATTTTGGCATTTCTATGGTTAATTTAGTTTATTATTTTATTTTTATCTCTTGAAGTATAGGCTTGTATTTTTTCAAATATTTACCATTTACTCTCAAGAGTCTTTTATCACCACTTATCTCTTCGACTTCATAGGCTCCACCAGAAAAAGTTTGGATAACTCTGAAGGGTCCTTCCCATTTGGGTGACCATTTCCCCATGCTTCGATCCCGTCGATCCATGGGAAGAATTACCTTCCAAACTAAATCTTCAGGCAAAAATGCCTTAGGTTTTACCTTTCTATTATAAGAGTCTTCGACTCTTTTCTTCTGAAGCCTGAGTAAGTCGAGAGCGTGTAATCTCTCTTCGTCTAAATCTACCAATTCATCTAACATCATGTTCCAATAAACCTCAGAAGGAATATCATAATGCCTCTGAACTCTTGCAGATTGAAGACAAATTTCTGCTGGCAATACTGCATCATGGCCAAAAGTTAGCCTATATGGTGTTGTACCAGTGGCTTCTTTTGGGGACGTTCGACAAGCCCATAAAATCTGGTCTAACGTCTTATGCCAATTCTTTGGTTTCTTCCCAACATGCTTCTTTATCAAGCCAATTACCACTTTGTTAGCTGCTTCGACTTGACCATTCGCCTGTGCATAGTAAGGCGTGGATGTTAGGAGTTTGAAACCTGTTTCCTGAGCAAATTCCTGCATCTTTCGACCAGTGAAAACTGAACCTTGATCAGTTGTTATTGTCTCAGGGATTCCATACCTAAAAATAATGTTCTTTTGAATGAATTCAATGACATTTTCTTGGTCTACATTGACTAAAGGGACTGCTTCGATCCACTTAGTAAAATAATCAATGCCTACCAATATGTATTTCTGGCTCTTTGATGATGCTGGTCGAATCTCTCCAATAAGATCCAACGCCCATCCTCGAAAGGGCCAAGGCTTCACTATCGAGTGAAGTTCGCTTGCTGGTACATGCTGGATGCCTGTATGAACTTGACACTCTTGGCAACCTTTGGCGAACTCAACACAATCTTTCAACATAGTGGGCCAATATAGTCCTTGTCGAAACAACAACCATTTCATCTTATGGCCTGCTTGGTGAGCCCCACATGCCCCAGCATGCGTAGTCGAAAGGGCTATGTATGCTTCAGTTTCACTTAAACATTTCAGCAACACCCCTTCAGGCGTCTTCTTGAATAACTCATTACCCATGAGTACAAAACTCAACGCCCTGTATTTTGTTTTTCGTTCTGTCGGAGCTCCTGGATTTTGAAGATAGTCCACAATGGGTTTCCTCCAATCCTGGTCTGACAAATTATCAATGAACGAAATCTCGAAGTTTGAGTGATCAGCGTATCCTAACCTTGTTGATTCCAAGTCTGTTGGTGATAGACAAGTCGCTCTTATCTTCTCTCGAACTTCGATTGCTCTTTGTAATCTTGTTTTTGAAATTTTATACCCAGATGCAATCTGTGCCAAGTCATTGGCTATTTGATTTTCGACTCTGGGTATGTGTCGAATATTGACACTTTCAAATTGTTTCAATAAACGATTTGCAATCACAAAGTACATAATGAGATTCTCTCTTATGCATTTATACTCCTTTGTGACTTGCTTGATGACTAACTCTGAGTCTCCCATTATTTCGACTCGAGTTGCCCCCAATTCCAACAATATTTCAAGGCCAGTAATTAGAGCTTCATACTCAGCCTCATTGTTCGAACAAGAACCTTCGATTTGGTACTTGAATGTTGTTGGAATTTTATCTGGAGAAATAAGTAAGACTCCTACTCCTGTTCCATTTTTATGGCTGGAACCATCGAAGTAGAATTTCCAAGGTTCTATCTCCACATAATTAATATTCTCGACTTGAATAGAGTGGTCGACTATGAAGTCTGCAACCACTTGTCCTTTTACTGCCTTAAGAGGCATAAAGGTTAAGGAGTATTCAGTCAATGCTAATGCCCACTTGCCAATTCGACTATGCAAGATAGGTTTCGACAACATATATTTGAAAACATCAAAATGAGACGAAACATAAACATCAACTGGTTTTATGTATTGTTTGAGCTTTGTACAAGAAAAATACAGACATAGACACAATTTTTCAACTTCGCTATATCTAGTTTCTGCATCATTCAAAACTCGACTGAGATAATAAATGGGTCTTTCGACTCCATTCTCATCCTCTTGGGCTAACATACTTCCCAGAGTTTTGTCAGATGCAGCTATGTACAATCTCATACTCCTATTGCTACAAGGAGGCACCAAAATAGGTGGCTTAGTGAGGTACCCTTTGATTTTGTCGAAGGCTTCTTGTTGCTCTTGCCCCCATTCGAACCCCTCCTTATTCAGTCGAAGCAAGGGTGAAAAGGCCTGAGCTTTCCCACTTAGGTTAGATATAAACCTTCTCAAGAAATTTATCTTGCCCAAGAGAGATTGCAATTCCTTCTTATTCGATGGCGCTTTCGCTTCCAAAATTGCCTTCGTCTTGTTCTGATTGATTTCGATCCCTTTCTTGTGGACAACGAAACCCAAGAAATCTCCAGCTTTTACACAGAACGCACACTTCAAAGGGTTCATCTTCAGACCATGTTCTCTCATTCTTTCGAATGATTGTCGAAGGTGGTCAATGTGACTCTTCCTGGAAACAGATTTTATAACAATATCATCAATATAAACTTGCATAAACGTGTTAATAAAATCATGGAAGATAGTATTCATTGCTCGCTGGTACGTTGCCCCAGCGTTCTTTAGGCCAAAAGGCATCACTACCCATTCGTAAGTGCCTAAGGCCCCAGGACATCGAAAAGCTGTTTTCGACACATCCTCTTCAGCAATGAAAATTTGATTATATCCTGAATAACCATCGAGCATACTCAGGTATTCGTAGCCAGCGGCAGAATCGACTAGCATTTCCGCCACAGGCATAGGATATTCATCTTTGGGGGTGGCAGCATTCAGATCTCTGAAATCTATGCACACCCTTAATGTGCCATTTTTCTTAATTACTGGCACTATATTGGCAATCCATTCGACATACCTTGTAACACGAATGAACTTGCATTTCAGAAGTCTTTCGACCTCCGTTTTGATCTTCGACAATATTTCTGGAGCGAAGCGTCTTGGATTTTGCTTGATTGGCTTCTTTCCAGGTTTGATTGGCAACTGAAGTTCTACCAATCCTCTGTCGAGACCAGGCATTTCGTCATAATCCCATGCAAAACAGTCTTTAAACTCTTTCAGCAATTGGATTACTTCCAACCTAAGTTCTGGATCAATTTTGGCGCTGATGTAAGTTGGCCTATTCTCTGATCCTTCGCCTAAGTTGATTTCTTCTAAAGGGTCTTGTGCTAACATCTTAATGTTGTTCGCCAAGGGATCCTTTTCGAAGCCCAGAGGCTCATCGTCATAGATCGCGTCGAGCCTCTGTTCCTGCATTCCTTCTGTCGAGATGTCAGGAGGTTCTGGGTCAAAATCTTTTCCAGGACCTATATCTGGTGGCTCTGGGTCGAAATCTTTTCCAGGACCTGCAGAAGATAGTGCTTGGTCGTTGGCCTTGGTGGCCATATATTTTACTTCGGCTTCGAGAGCCGTTATCATCTTGGTTTCAGCCACATAGGCCGAAATTCGCTTCAGAGATTGTGACTCAGTCATTATCACTGAATTCACTTCCCCAACCAGTTGGTTGGATACCAGTTAGCCCACTGAATTCTATGTGTGACACGTCCTCTCTGTCCCATTGGAAACCATGCTCAGGATGCAGGTATAGGGAACAAAAGGTGTTTGGCGCTGGCGCCATGTCGAAATCAGGAGCTGGACATGGCCCTATGTGAGCCAAGTTTTTGTCGAAATCTGTTACACCCAAGTGGTTTACTTCGCCAAGGTAGTAACTCTGATCAGCCTCTATGTTTTCGACCAACCCATCTGGGCGCCATAGAAGCAGTCTTTGATGCATCGATGAAGGCACAGCACCTACACCATGTATCCACTCACGACCTAACAAAAGGTTGTAGTTAGGTTTGGCTGAAATGACCATGAACATTGTTGGTCGAAGGATCGACCCAACTTTTATGTCGAGCTGGATCACTCCCATGGTGGTCCCAATGCCTCCCTCATAGTTGGACAGGACCATATTGTGAGGTTTTATTTCTTCATCCCTTTTGCCAATCTTTATTAGCACAGAATGAGGGATAATATTGATAGTGGCCCCACAGTCGACCAATATCTTGTTCACAGTGGTCTCTTCGAGCTTAGCCCTTATGAACAAAGGTTTGAGGTGATTTTTCATCGCCTCTGTGGGTGGCTCGAAGAAGCCATTTTGTTCTTCTGTAGTGCCATTGTTCATGACAAAATAGCACACTGGCCTGTGTCTGGCCATTTCTTGTTCCATCTCCCAGTCACTGGTTTCGACTTCTACTTGTCGATTGAATTCCCTAGGCAGCATTGAAACAACGTTCACCATTATGTCCAGGGTATCGTCGGACTCAGCATCATCTTCGTCTTCGACTTCGCTCTGGTTAGGCCAAACTAGCCTGTTGGTAACTGGTTCTCTCTCAAGAGGCTTTCTTTGTTTCCTTTGAGGCACATTCGAACTAGTTTCAGCCTTAGGTTCGTTGGTGGCCTCTCTTTCAGCTTTTCGCCTTCTTTGATACCTCCTCCATTGGGATCTCGACATAGGATTTTTTCCCTTGTAGTTGCTGGACACTTGAGCAACTTTGGGTGCAGCAACTTGAGGATCTTTCTTCTGGATTAAAGAGGAACCTCTTGGCACTTCGAAAGAATGCCATTTCTCTTCACTTGGCCTTTTCCGGCCAGATGTTTTGTACCAAGTGTCTACTGGTACATTTGTTGGAGGCCTAAAAGTCGAAGGCCTCTTGTCTTGATTAGAACCCCTTCTGGGATCATGTCGAAGGTCAGAATTCTCCCTTCTCTTGTTCGCTGCTCTCACTCCTTGGATGTGCTCAGCAGCTTTTTTATCAAAGATGGAACTACATCTTGGACATAGCATGACCTCTGATTTCTTCTTCTGGCATCTTTGTAAAAAATCTGCCAAGTTTTCGTTTTCCTTAGGGAAAGCCGTTTTATTTGCCTGCTCTTGCCTTATGGCCTCTTCTGAAGCTTTAGGGTCAGAAAGTTCAACCATGTTGATGTTCATGGTATCCTTAGTAGCAAGAGTTAGTTGTTTCATTTGTGTTTCCAGTTTCTCCGTCTGGCCTTGTACAGTGGCCAATTGGGAACTGGGCTTTGGTCCAGTTTTTTGTACTTCAGCGGTCTTCGACTTTGGGTCTTCGACCGCTTTCTGGACAGCCTCAATTGTCTTCCTGGATAGGTTTCCAGAAAAACTGCCAAAAATTGGCATGTTGATGTGGTCCTTAGAGACTTCGACCATGTTAATGCCTGGCTTCTTCGACTGGATCTTGGTAGCCTCTATCATGTTCACCTCAGAGGGCTCCGCATAGTGGGCTTCAGCCTTCATTGGATTGGAGTCGACAGCCATGGGGGATTTGTCAGCAAACTTTAATCTCCCTTCCTCAATAGCGTCTTGGACAAGATTCCTGAAAAGAAAACATTGAGAAGTTTTATGGCCCAGAAAATTATGATATTTGCAAAAACCCCTCTTCTTTCTTTGATCAAGAGGAGGCACTTTTACCCCAGGGGGTACTATCATTTGGCCATCTTTAACTAGCAAGTCGAATATTTCATCACATTTTGTGATGTCAAAACTATAAGTCTTCTTTGGGAACCTATCATTGGTCTTGTCTGGACCAATGGGATTTTTCCCATTTGAGGGGACTAACTGTTTACAAGAGTATGGAGGCCCTTGTTTCAGTTCTGCTAAATCGACCTCTCCTTCCTCGACAGCTAAAGTATCGTCGAAGGATTCTAGCTCTTCGTCATCCATCTCAACGTAAGCTATTCTCTCTCTCTTGTGAGTTTTTGTTGCCTTAGCTTTTTCAGCTTTAAGGCGTTCGACTTGTCGAACTCTATCGGCCAGTTGGGCCATGTCTCTTAGGTACTGGGTATCTAGCTTCTTCCTAATGGAATAGTCTAAACCGCCTGCGGCCATTTCGACCAGCTCATGTTCTGGCACTTGTGTAAAACATCTCGCCTTAAGCAACCTAAACCTATTTAGATATTCGTCTATAGGTTCAGTGAAACGTCTCTTAACACTCGCCAGTTCTTTCAGGCTTATCTTGGTTTGCCCCATATAGAATTGTTCATGGAACAATCTTTCCAATTGGGTCCAATGGTGGATCAAATTGGGGGGGAGAGTTGTAAACCAAGTAAAAGCGTTCTTGGTTAAGGAACTTGGGAAGTATTTGATTCTTAGGTTTTCATTATTTGAAATGTCTCCTGCTTCGATCAAATACCTAGCCACATGTTCGACAGTGGATTCTGTCGTGTCCCCAGAGAACTTAGTAAATTTGGGGACTTTGGTTCTAGGGGGTAAGTCAGTTTGTAACACATATTCTGACAATGGAGAAGTAAAATTGGGCCTTCGAAAGCCCATGTTCATTCCATTCTGAGTCATGATTCTTTCGATCATGGTTGCCAGATTGTTTTCCAACCCCATGTTTTGGTATTGGACATGCTGAACCACTTCGTCAGCATTTTGGTTTCTGTTAACTAACCTAACCTCTGGGGCTATTACCCTAGGTTCTTCGACAGGTTGTTCTACAGGCTGTTGGGCCTGATTAATGGTGGTTTCCTCCTCTACAAATATCCCCTGATTTCCTCTTATTTGCGCCCTTTGGGGCTGTCGAATAGGTGGGGGTACTCCAAAGAAGTCAGCCAAACGCGTCATTTGCGCTGTAACTTGCTGATTCGACTGAGTAGTATTTTGTATTAGAGGATTTAGCACTGTACTCAAAGTTTGTGCCAACATTTGCACCATATCATGGTTGCTTTCGTCCATCTGTTGCCTCAAGACTGCTGTCGAGGCATTTGTAAGGCCATGGGCTACTTGGGCCGTTCCTCCTAAGAGTTGGGTCCTATTTCTATTCGCCATGCCTACTCCAGAGCCTTGGAGTGGCGAAGTGGCACTCACGAAAGGTTCTGAATAAGTGGACGCAGCATTCGTCAGGCTTGCCAATTCAGAAGTTGGCATACCATAGAATGGAATAAATCCTGGGGGAACCACTGGCCTTGGACCAGTATTTCCCCTTGGAGGGGGAGTTCCCAAAGTCATTCTGGGGCCTGCAAACGAAGTTGTTGGCCCTGTGGTTGTGACTGACACTGCTGGCATCGAACCAACATTCGTCGCTTCACTCACGGTCATATTAACCGTTGCTCCCACACTCGTTTGTGGGATTTCATTATTGTTTGGCGGATTCGCCATCTCTTCCCTTCTTCTGGCAGTATTATTATCGTTGGTGTATATTCTACCACTCCTCAATAACATACAACTCGAAAAGATGAGATTTTTCAACAATCAACACACAGTCCCATCAGGTGTGCCAATTTGTTTACCTGGGGATTTGGTAAACAACCGCTGATCCTCCAAATGGTTACTTATTTGGTTACTCGCAGGATCGATCAGATTGATCCTATGGACATAGGTTGATTTTGAAGTTTAATTAATGTGGATAAGGCTTTAAGTAAATTGGTTAAAGTAAATTGCATAAAGGAAAAGGCTTGGTAAAATAAACAAGGCTGGAATGTAAAGGTTCGACAGGAATCTTAAAGGGAAAAGCATGTAAAATACTGAAAAAGTAAATGACTTGAATTGATTAAATTGGTGTTTCACACATACATTTCTCAACAATTCGTTCGCTCACACTGGGTACTTGAATCTAAATGAGTGACTATGTATCTATTGTGAACACCCGCGAGAAACTACACGTCTACTCCTATTTATACAAAAACATTCCAAGTAACCGTCGGGCAGTTACACTGCTTCGAGATCAAGCCACTTGTCACGTTCTCCATGCTCGACGCTCCAGATCCTTGCACGTTCGCACGTAGTAACTGCTGGAAACCGTTTTCCCTCCAAAGCTTTGAATTTCAAACTGCTCCACTCTGGACCATCGAACACGTTCGTCAAGAGACGTCTTCGACGAAAACTCCTTCGACGTCGAAGGCAATCAGCCTCCTTCCTTGGAAGAAATCTTCTAAGTATTTGGCCATCTTTCGACGGTCACTTCGACAAGCTTAGCCAGTCGAAAGCATCTTTCAGCTTTTAATGGCTGTCATCAATTGAAACAAAGGTGTCGAATTTAGGAGCCAACACTTGGTTTGTCCCATGTAGAATTGCTCATGGAACAATCTCTCCAACTGGGTCCAATGATGGATTGAATTGGGGGGGAGAGTTGTAAACCAAGTAAACGCGTTCTTTGTTAAAGAACTTGGGAAGTACTTAATCCTCAGGTTTTCGTTGTTTGAAATATCTCCTGCTTCGATCAAGTATCTCGCCACATGTTCGACAGTAGATTCTGTCGTGTCCCCTGAGAATTTAGTGAACTTAGGGACTTTACATCTGGGAGGTAAGTCTGTTTGTAACACGTATTCTGACAGTGGGGATGTGAAGTTGGGCCTACGAAAGCCCATGTTCATCCCATTCTGCATCATGATTCTTTCGATCATGGCTGCCAGATTATTTTCCAACCCCATGTTTTGGTATTGGATGTGCTGAACCACTTCGTCAGCATTTTGGTTTCTGTTAACTAACCTTACCTCTGGGGCTATAACCCTAGGTTCTTCGACAGGATGTTCCAATCGTGCCCTAAGGTTTTCTTCGACAGGCTGCTGGACTTGGTTGATAGTGGTTTCTTCCTCTAAGAGTATACCTTGGTTTCCCCTTATTTGCGCCCTTTGGGGCTGTCGAATAGGTTGGGGTACCCCAAAGAAGTCAGCCAGACGCGTCATTTGCACTGTCATCTGCTGATTCGATTGGGTGGTGTTTTGTATTAGAGGATTCAGCACTGTACTTAAAGTTTGTGCCAACATTTGAACCATATCATGGTTGCTTTCGTCCATTTGTTGCCTCAAGACTGCTGTCGAGGCATTTGTAAGGCCATGTGCTACTTGGGACGTTCCTCCTAAGAGTTGGGTCCTATTTCTGTTCGCCATACCTACTCCAGAACCTTGGAGTGGCGAAGAGGCACTCACTAAAGGGTCTGAAAAAGTGGACGCAGCGTTCGTCAGGCTAGCCAATTCAGAAGTTGGCATGCCATAGAGTGGTTCTCGATTTTGACCGCCTGTCATAAATCCTGGGGGAACATAAGGCCTTGTTCCTGGATTTCCCCTTGGTGGGGGAGTTCCTAAAGGCACTCTGGGGCCAGTGAACGGAGGTAATGGCCCCGTCGCTGTGACCGTTACTGCTGGTGTTGAACCAGCGGTTATCGCTTCACTTACGGTTGGGATAACCGTTGTTCCCACATTCGTTTGTGGGATTTCGTTATTGTTTGGCGGATTCGCCATCGCTTCTCTTTTTCTGGAAGTATTGGTATTGTTAGCGTATATTCTACCACTTCTCAATAACATGCAATACTTCTCGAAAAAGATGATATTCTGTGTAAAAAGGTTAAACTTCAAAATCAACACAAGGTCCCACCGGGTGTGCCAATTTATTTACCGTGGGAATTGGTAAACAACCGCTGATCTTCCAAAAGGTTACTTATTTGGTGACTCGCATGATCGATCAGATTGATCCTAAGACATGGTTGATTTTGGGGTTTTGACTAAGTTCAATAATGGTTAAATGATAAGAAAATAAAGAAGCTTTATGTAAATTGCATGAGGAAGAAAACTTGATAGAATAAAGGAAGGCTTGAAATGAAGGCTTCGACTGGAAAAGTAAATGAAGAGCAATAAAGTTCTGGAAAATAAATGACTTTGATTAATTAAAGTGGTGTTTCACACATACATTCTCAACAATTCTTTCTCTCACGCTGGGTACTCGAATCTATATGAGTAACTTGTATATAATTGTGAACACACGCGAAAAACTGCGTGAACTACTAATATTTATACTAAACACATCCCAAGTAACCGTCGGGCAGTTACGCTGCTTCGAGATGACTCCACTTGGCACGTTCACAGCGTTCGACGCTCCAGATCTTGGCACGTTGCACTTGGTAATCGCTGGGAACCGTTTTCCCTCCAAACGTTTGAATCTCAAGTCGTTCCACTCTGAGCAATCGAACACCTTCGTCGAGAAGCACCTTCGACGTCGAAGGCAACAAGATTCTTCCTTGGAAGAAATTCTCTAAGTACATTGCCATCTTCTGATGAGCATTTCGACAGAACCAGTCGGTCGAAACCATTCTTCAGCTTTAATGGCTTATATTAATAAAAACAAGGGTGTCGAATTTAGGAGCCAACAGAACCATGCTAGTTTCTTGGAATGTTAGGGGGCTCAACAAGCTGGGGAAGATAAAAGAGATAAGCTCACTTCTCTTATATCTACAACCAACCATTAGCATTTTGCTTGAAACTAGAGTTAAAGAAAATAAGGCCAAGAAAGTCAGAGATAAGCTTAATATGCACAGATCCTGCATCGATAACTACTCTGCCCACCCCAATGGTCGAATCTGGATTCTTTGGGATGATACAAAGGTTGATCTGAAGCTGCACAGTATGTCTAGTCAACACCTTCACTGTGGCATACACACAGTCACAAGGGAGTTTATCTTCTGGCTTACTGCAATTTATGCCTTAAACCAATTGGACATGAGAAGAATTCTTTGGAGAAAGCTGGAAAACATCCACACTAACCAAGTTGGCACTTGGTGTGCCATAGGCGACTTTAATAATGTGGTTACAGCTAGGGATAGAATTGGTGGTAAAATGGTGAGTGATTATGAATTTGTTGATATTGCAAGCATGATGAGAAATACTAAACTGTATGAAATGGATAGTGTAGGTGACCACTACACCTGGTCAAATAAGCATGCCACTGGTACTATATATTCTAGGATTGACAGGGAAATCTGCAACACTGAATGGTTCCAGCTTTTTCCAGAGCATGTGCTGAGTGTTTTGCCTCCAAATGTTTCTGACCACTCCCTGCTTTCTATCAGTGGGCCAACTGAGGATAAAAGAAGTAATCACTTTAAATTCAACAACTACCTCATTGATATCAATGGATTCAAAGAAATGGTCAAGGTTTCCTGGGATAAACCAGCCTGTGGGGACCCTATGCAGGTTCTATGGTACAAGCTCCAAAGGCTTAAGGAAGATATCAAGAATTTTAGTAAGCAGACTGGCAATTTAAAGCAGAGGCTGCTGGTAGCGAGGGAGAAGTTACATAAAGCCCAAAAGGAACTCCAAAATAACAGGCAGGATGGAAATTTGATAGAGCAGATCAAAACCTTAACTAAAGATATCATTAATCTTCATGATCATGAGGAGAATAGGTTGATCCAAAGGGAGAAAATTGACTGGATAAAAAAGGGAGATGGCAATAACAAATTCTACTTTTCGCATATCAAAGCTAGACAGAAAAGGAATTACATCAAATTCCTACAGAATGATAAGGGGGATGTCATTACAGGGAATAATAACATTGAAAATGAGGTTATGACATTTTACCTCCATCTGCTGGGAGAGACCCCTAACCAAACCAAGCATATTGATGTGGAAGCTATGAGAATGGGCAGGCAGATTTTGAATGATCAAAAGAGCAACCTTGTCAACTGTGCTTTTGTCCAGGAGATTGAAGATGCCCTAAAGAGCATTGGTGACAACAAATCCCCAGGCCCTGATGGATTTACTGCTAAGTTTTTCAAAAGCTGTTGGGATATTCTGCAGAAGGATGTTATTACAGCTGTTGAGGAGTTTTTCAGAACTGGTAATATCCTCAGCAATTTTAACAGTACTCTGGTAACCCTTATCCCTAAAGGAGACAGTGCTATCGGTATTAAGGATTATAGGCCTATTTCTGGGTGCAATGTCTTTCTCAAAATTATCTCGAAGATTCTTACAACTAGATTGAAGAAGATCTTGCCTTCTGTTATTAACAAGAATCAGGCAGCTTTTGTCTCAGGCCAAGACATCCACAACCACATCCACTTAGCCTATGAACTTGTTAAAGGATATGATAGGAAACATGGTACTCCAAGTTGCATGATGCAAATCGACCTTCAGAAGGCTTATGACATGGTTGAATGGGGTGCGTTAGACAGTATTATGAGGGAACTGGGATTCCCTACCAGATTTGTCCATTGGATCCTCACTCTGATCTCAACAGTTTCTTATACCTTCAATATTAATGGTAACCTTTCTAACATTCTGCAGGCAAAGAGAGGGATCAGACAGGGGGACCCAATGTCCCCGCTCCTGTTTGTGCTCATGATTGAGTATCTAGATAGGTGCTTGGTGAAAATGCAAAGAAATCCTGATTTTAACCACCACGCAAAATGTGAGCAGATGGCGCTGACAAACCTGGCTTTTACAGACGACATCCTCCTTTTCTGCAGAGGGGATGCTGGATCTGTGGATATTCTTATGATTGCTTTTAGGAACTTTTCCCTCTCCACTGGCCTTATTTTTAACCCAAGCAAATGTAACATTTTATTTGGCAGTATGGAGTTGACAGAGAGAAACAATATCAGGTCTAGAGTTGGTTTTGCAGAAGGTAGCTTCCCCATCCGATACTTAGGGGTACCACTCAGCAGCAAGAAGCTCAGTTTGCAGCATTACCTTCCCCTAATTGCGAAAATTACTGGGCGTATCCACCATTGGTCTACAAATCTGCTCAGTTATGCTGGACGTATTCAACTTGTTAACAACATTATCTGCTCTATTACTCAGTACTGGATGCATAATTTCCCCCTTCCAAAGTGCGTGCTCAGGAAGATTGACACTATTTGCAGGACTTTTGTTTGGACTGGTAGGAATGATGCTAGCCATAAAAGTTATGTTGCTTGGAAGAATATGTGTAAACCAAGGAAGCAAGGAGGTTTAGGTATCAAGAACCTAACGGTTTGGAACCAAGTTGCCTTACTTAAGTGCCTTTGGAATATTAGTAATAAGAGTGACAGCCTGTGGGTCAAATGGATACATAAGGTGTATCTGAAAAACTGTGACGTTATGGAAGCTACTGTGGGGATAAGCTGGACGTGGAACATTAGGAACATTTTGAACCTTAGAAGTAAGGTCACTCAAATCCAACATCTTTGGGACCAAATGCTTCTTCATCAAAAGTTTTCAATGAAAGTAGTTTATAACTTGCTTATTGATGACTTGAGTAGAAGTACTTGGAGTAAGCTCCTTCTGCATAATCATGCTAGACCGAAAGCCAAATTTACTGCCTGGTTGTTGTGTCATGGGAAGCTCCCAACAAAGGATAGGCTGGTGCGGTTTGGAATTGTTCAAGATAGCTTATGTAGGTTGTGTGATCAGGAGGAAGAATGTGCTAACCATATTTTCTTTAGCTGTCCCAAAACTTTTACTATCTGGATGGCAACCTTAACTTGGTTGGGGGTAAACCATAAACCCCTTCTCTGAGAGGATGAGTTGAAGTGGATTCTGGTTAGTACTAAAGGTAAGGGCTGGCGGGCTACTGTGCTCAAAACGGCGTTTACAGAAACAATTCATGAAACTTGACTGCTTAGGATTGCTACTATTTTTGATAATATTACTTTTAACAACAATTCGGTAGAAAGAATTATTGATTGTATAGTGTATAGATACTGGGGAAATAGGAAGATTAGGCCTAATATTACTAGATTAATATTTTAGCATTCTTTTTGTAGACTTAGATGACTGAACCTGTAGAGGTTTCCTTGGTTGTCTTGTTTCCTTTTGAATTAATATATCTTTTTTGGTTCAAAATAAATAAATAAATATATTAATAGAGTTGTTATAATCTTTGTGATAGACATTTATTTTTTCAAGTTATATAGTAGATTTGTAGAAAATAACGTGAAAATAAAACGATAAGAAAAAACAAAACCAATAAAAATGTGTAATTAAAAATATTAAAAAAAAGAAAAAGAAAAAGAAAATAGTGTACTTGTCCTACAATTAATGAGTTTGTTAGTCTTTGTGGTGGTCATTTGTTTTCATAAGTTATATAAAAAGGGAGAAAATGACCGACTCATTGAGAGAATATAAAATAATTATATTATATAATCTTCTTAATTATATATTTAATTAAAATATTTTTTATTTAAAAAAATTAATAATATGGTATATCGATGATTTTCTATTAGATGATAATAAAAAATTATTTTATTTTATCTATTATATTTTAGTTTGTTATGCCTTCTTTGAGCAATTTAAGATAAAAATAAATAAATAATCACCGCAAACATGGCATAAAATTTAAAATTAATAGTGTTCTTATGCCGCTGTTAAAAAATAGTGGCATCTTTAAATAGTACTATTACTTTATCAAGTTTATAAGAGAAAAAAAAGTTGAGAGTTTGTTACAAAAAAGGTTCGACCTTTATGAGACTGTGATCTAGTGCAATCACACAGTCTCTTCATTAGGCTTGTCAGCCGTATGATTGAAATTGTTGATTCTCATTTAAAATTAATATTTTATGAGTAATATTTCTATTTATCTTAACCCGTGTGATTCAAATCAAAGAGTTTGTGTTGACAACAGACGATTTATTTCCTTCACCTCGACACGCGTGACCTTTATCACTCCGTTGTTTATTCGGTTTGAGCTCTCCCACTTCTCTTCCTGCAACAACACTGGTAGTACGTTTATCTGCGTTTTCTCTCCCTTCGTTGCAACACTACCTTCGTTTCTTTTCATTTTCACTGACTGTGTATACTTTCTCCGTGGTGATTTCAGTTTCCGCTCTTCGGTTTGCGCTCTCCGTCGTCTCTTCTTGCAACCACGTAGTACACGCTTTCTCCCTTCTTCGTTTACTCTCCCTCAACACTAACTTCATGTCTTATCCATTTTCGCTCACGTCTCTTCTGTTTGCTTGGTTTACTTCACTTTCTGGCGGCTGCTTTTCTGATCTTTTTCACTCTCTCCGTCGTCTCTTCGGTTTGTAACAGGTAGTACGGGTTCTCTCTCTTCCCGATGCGTTTACTCTCTCTCCTTTGCAACGCTAACTTTATCTATTGCTCATTCTGCATTTGTGATTTTTCTTCGTACGTTTCCCTCTCTCCCGTGCATTCTCTTGCAACACTAACTTCATATTCACAGACCTGCTTTACTCTCCCCGTCCTCCATGGCTTTACCAGGTTAACTTCTCTTTCCTCATTGTTTTTTCTTGCCTTTTAATCCATCGAATTAAGTTGTTAATTTACAAATCTGAGTGCATCTTTGATTTGACGGTGGAAACACCAAACACACATTTCAGACCCCTCTCACCGTAAAAATGAAAAGCTACAAAAAGTAGCTTCTACTTTGCCGTGGAAACTCACTGTGCTTTTGGTACCCCAACGTCTATCCAAACATATATTTATGATGTTGTTAAGTTTCAACGTTGAAATGTTTCTTTTATGTTGTACTCTATCTATCTTAAATTATAAGTCACTTTGTTGAAATATATATTTGTCCCAAAATTATAAGTGACTTTGTCAAAAATATTTATCTTCAATTATAAGTCACTTTATAATTTCAATATATCATTAATGACATTTTTTTTTGCCTAATATACCTTCCACTATTTATTTCTCTTTCTTCTTTCTATTCTTTTAACTTCGCTTTCCAATGTAATTATTGAACAGTGTTTTTGTATAGTTCATGCATTATTCCATTTTGTCATAAAGTAATAATTGTATTTTTTAATTTGTGTAAAATTGTCAAAACCTCCTATATTAAGTTTCTTTTATATTTGTTTAATTATGAAATGTTTCTTTTTCTTGCAACTATGTGACCATAGCTCATCCACCCACACAAGTGACTAATGCTCGTGTCGACAATTTCACCGGAGCATAAGAAACTAATTTCATCTTGGGGTAAGATTTCTGCTAATTATTTGTTTGCTTATTCATTCGTTATACTACCAACATTAAACTTATTTTTTACTTTACATTCTAGGAAATACAATCGCATACAGATTCTTGTGTATTCTGCTAGAAATTTGGAGGTATCTTGTTTTTATTTGAACTTTTCTTTTCTTCTTTTTTTTTTTATAATGTTATTACCTATATCTTGAGTGCATAATATCTTAGTGTATAGTTGAGTGTACATAAATATATTTTCTCTTTACTGCATGGATACAATTAAAGTAAAAACTTTCTTAAAACTCTTTTATCTTTCTTCTTGAATACAATTGTTTTCTCCTTCTTCATGATGAGTTTATCTATCATTCGCATGGTATCAAAGCAAAATTAGTTTTGTTAGCCATTGTTCGTTATCTTCCTTTCTTTATCTCTATTACAATGGCGATTCAGAGTTTCACTGATTTCACTACCAATTTTACAAATCCCTATTGATGGGAAATTCAACAACAATTAACAGTAACAACTCTAATAGAGCAATACACAGCGAATATAATTTTCTCAACTTGTTGAATCTGTGAGGAGCAACAACAAATAATGCAGCAACTAAAAATCAACAACACAAAGAGACACCAAGATTTTTAACGTGAAAAAAACCTTCTCAAAGTGAGAAGTAAAACAACCACGGGCACAAGCCAGTAAACAAGCTCCACTATGATCAATGTATGGGTACAAGAGAGTCTCAAATGTAGCACAAATCGTGCTCAACAATCAGCCAAAACAACAAGGCAACAAAACATGAAATAGAGAACAAAGAAGAACCAGAAAACTCCAAAGGGCTGCTACTGTGCGTGGCCAATATCTCCCACCTCAGACCTCTGATCGCCGATCACACTGTTCAGATTGAAGAACCGGATGTCAGGAACCTGCAGTTCAAATTTCGGCCAAATCGGACGGTGAACGAAGGAGATATCGCGATTCTATGCGAAAACCTGTTTCTCTTCTCTTCTCTCACTTTTCTCTTGCCTCTCTTGCCTAAATCAGACCTCTCACCCTTACCCTAATTGACCCCTCTCCACTTAGATAAGTGAGACACATGGGCTTGCACATATTGGGCCTTTCTCCACATAGGATGGGAGCCCAAAACCCAACATATCTCCCCCTCACAACTATGTGGAGGTGACCGCCAAACCGGCGATCTCACAACAAGTTTCAAACTTGCTTCTCGGTAATGCCTTGGTCATCATATCAGCACCATTATCATCTGTATGAACCTTGGCCAATTCCAACAACCCAGCATCCAAAGCATCACGTATCCAATGATACCTAACATCAATGTGCTTGGACCTAGAATGAAAAGTTGAATTCTTACCAAGATGAATTGCACCTTGACTATCACAAAATAGCAAGTGTTTGTCCTGCACAAAACCAAGCTCCTGCAAGAATTTCTTCAACCAAATCAACTCCTTGCATGCTTCTGTAATGGCAATAAACTTTGCCTCAGTAGTGGACAATGCAACACATCTCTGCAATCTGGATTGCCATGCCACAGCTCCCCCTGCAAACTTAATCAAGTAGCCTGAAGTAGACTTTCTGGAATCAATGTCTCCAGCCATATCAGAATCAGTATAGCCCACAAGAGTAGGTATATCACCTCCAAAACAAAGCCTCAAACTGGTAGTACCATGAAGATACCTCAAAATCCATTTCACAGCATTCCAATGCTCTCTACCTGGATTAGACAGAAATCTACTGACTGTACCAATAACATGTGCAATATCAGGTCTTGTACACACCATTGCATACATCAAACTCCCCACAGCAGATGCATAAGGAACCTGTTGCATATCTAATTTTTCAGCTTCATTGGAAGGACTCTGATTAACACTCAATTTGAAATGAGCAGCAAGAGGAGTACTTACAGCCTTAGCATTTTCCATCTGGAACCTCTGAAGCACCCTTTTAACATAGTGTTCCTGTGACAGCCAAAGTTTCTTCTTGTTCCTGTCACGCATGATTCTTATACCAAGAATCTGATTGGCAGCTCCCATGTCTTTCATGGCAAATGACTCACCCAATTTCTTCTTCAACCTGTCAATCATGGAAATATTTTTCCCAACAATAAGCATGTTATCAACATACAATAACAGGATAATGAAATTATCATCGGCAAACTTTTTAACAAAGACACAGTGATCAGAAGTAGTCTTCTTGTAGCCTTGCTCACACATAACAGACTCAAACTTCTTGTACCACTGACGCGGGGCTTGCTTCAAGCCATATAGGCTCTTTCTCAATCTGCACACATAGTCTTCCTTCCTTGCCTTTAACAAGAAAACCATCAGGTTGCTTCATGTAAATCTCTTCCTCCAAATCACCTTGAAGGAAAGCAGTTTTTACATCCATTTACTCTACCTCTAGATCAAGAGTAGCAGCCAAACCCAACACGGTTCTTATGGATGACATCTTCACCACAGGAGAAAAAATCTCATTGAAATCAACACCCTTTCTTTGTCTGAAACCTTTCACCACCAATCTGGCTTTATATCTTGGAGATGTAGAATTGCTTTCTTGCTTTACCCTGTAAATCCACCTGTTTTCCAAAGCCTTCTTGCCCTTAGGCAATTTCACCAAATCAAAAGTGTGATTATCATGCAAAGACTTCATTTCATCTTGCATAGCATCCAGCCACTTCTTCTTTTCATCACTCTCCATGGCCTCATTAAAACACCCAGGTTCTTCTTCATCTGTCAACTGTCAAGGTAACATAGTCATCAGAAGGATACCTGGTAAATGGTTTCCTCTGCCTATTAGACCTCCAAAGTTGAACTTGAGGTGGTTCAGGAGCATCACCAAGATCTTCATCTTGTGACATCTCATGTTCCTCTTCAGCATCATCAACAGGAATATCTACATCATCTCCAAGCTGCTGGTCACCAACATCATCATGTTGCTCATCATTCTGAACATTATTTTCAGCAGTATCCAGATCATGAACAGGCCTCCGAACTGGATCAACATCAGACAAACTATTATCAATCTCTGATGTAGTCTTCTCCATCTTATCAATGTCTTCAATGGTTTGGTCTTCCATGAACTTCACATCACGGCTTCTAACAGCTTTCTTCCCAACTGGATCATATAGCTTGTAGCCAAATTCATCCTGACCATACCCGATAAAAATACACTGCCTTGTCTTCGCATCCAACTTGGATCTCTCATCCTTTGGAACATGAACATATGCTTTGCAACCGAAGACACACAAATGATCATATTTGACATTCTTGCCAAACCAAATTTTGTCTGACACCTCTGCATTCAAAGCAACCGCAGGACTCAGATTAATAACATGCACTGCTGTGTACAATGCTTCACCCCAGAAATGTTTAGGCAACTTTGCTTCAGAAAGCATACACCTAACTCTTTCAATCAAAGTTCTATTCATCCTCTCCGCTAAACCATTCAGCTGAGGAGTTTTAGGAGGAGTCTTTTCATGTCTCATACCGTGCTGCTTGCAATAAACATCAAATGGTCCATAATACTCACCACCATTGTCAGTACGAATGCATTTCAGCTTCTTGCCTGACTGTCTCTTCATCATAACATGGAACTCTTTGAATTTCTCCAGAACTTGGTCTTTTGTCTTCAAAGCATAGACCCAAAGTTTCCTGGAACAATCATCAATAAAGGTAACAAAATAAAGTGCACCACTAAATGATTTTACCTTCAACGGGCCACAAACATCAGAATGCACCAATTCAAGCAACTCTGACTTCCTTGAGGGAGGATGCTTCTTGAAGGATACTCTAGCCTGCTTACCAGCCATGCAATGAGAACATTTCTCCAACTCTGCACTCTTCAATCCCGGAAGCACATCCTTTTTAGCTAAACAATTCAGCCCCTTTTCACTGATATGACTAAGCCTGCGGTGCCACAAAGAAGCCTCCATATCCATGACATTCACACTGTCTTTAGCAATCAATGCTTTAGTCCAATACAGTTTATTATCTTTCTCCCCTCTAGCCACAACCAAGTTACCTCTGGTGAGTTTCCATTTTCCAGAACCAAAGTGATTATCATAACCATCTTCACCAAGCATATGCACAGAAATCAAATTGAAGCGTACATCTGGAGCATGTTTGACTCCTCTCAGCAACAACTGCACTCCCATGTTGGTCTGCAAACAAATATCACCAATACCAACTACCTTGGACACACCATCATTACCCATCTTCAACACTCCAAAGTCACCAACAGTGTAAGATGTGAAGAACTCCTTCCTTGGTGTAACATGCAGTGTAGCAGCACTATCAACAGCCCACATGCTCTCATCTGATACAAGATTGACTGAATCATGGTCACGGAGAATAATCAGATCATCACAAGTAGCAGTAGTAACACGGTCATCATCATCATGATTCTTATCTCCCTGCTTACTATTATTGTTTTTGTTATCCCTTTTCCATATGAAACAGTTTTTCTGTATGTGCCCCATTTTGTGACAATGATTGCACTCAACATTCTTGTATCTGGACTTGGACTTACTTTTGTTGTTGTCTCTACTTGCACTCCTGCTATTCTGCCGGTTCCCTTTCGATTCCTTTTTCTGACTCCTGCCTCTGTTCTCAATGACAAGTACCTCAAAATGAGATGAAGTGCCCTGTGCCTTCCTTCTCATCTCCTCATTCAGAACACTTCCCTTTACACTTTGCAAAGAGACAACACCATCAGAAGCTGAGTTTGTAATTGAAACCCGAAAAGTTTCCCAAGAATCTGGCAGAGTATTCAGTAGCCATAGTCCCAAAATTTCATCATCAAATTTGATACCCATACCTGACAATTGATCTAGGAGCCCTTGAAAATCATTCAAGTGATCAGAAATAGAAGTTCCCTCCTTGTACCTCAAATTCATCAAGGAATTCAACAAATACAACTTATTATTCCCTGATTTAGAAGCATACAAAGATTCAATCTTCTTCCACAAGGATTTGGCATGTTCCTCATTAGCAATGTGATTATAAACATTGTCTTCTACAAATTGCCGAATAAAACCACAAACCTGCTGATGTTCAAAATTTCACTATTCATCAGTTTTGGATTCCGGCTTCTCACTAGCAAACACAGGAAGATGCATATTTTTCACAAATAACAGATCCTTCATTTTTCCCTTCCACAAATGATAATTAGTGCCATTCAAAGAAATCATTCTATTTGTATTTGCCTCCATCATTCAAACAAGTCAAACAGCTCCTTAACCAAAGAGCTCTGATGCCACTCTGATGGGAAATTCAACAACAATTAACAGTAACAACTCTAATAGAGCAATACACAGCGGATATAATTTCCCCAACTTGTTGAATCTGTGAGGAGCAACAACAAATAATGCAGCAACTAAAAATCAACAACACAAAGAGACACCAAGATTTTTAACGTGGAAAAAACCTTCTCAAAGTGAGAAGTAAAACAACCACGGGCACAAGCCAGTAAACAAGCTCCACTATGATCAATGTATGGGTACAAGAGAGTCTCAAATGTAGCACAAATCGTGCTCAACAATCAGCCAAAACAACAAGGCAACAAAACATGAAATAGAGAACAAAGAAGAACCAGAAAACTCCAAAGGGCTGCTACTGTGTGTGACCAATATCTCCCACCTCATACCTCTGATCACCGATCACACTGTTCAGATTGAAGAACCGGATGTCAGGAACCTGCAGTTCAAATTTCGGCCAAATCGGACGGTGAACGAAGGAGATATCGCGATTCTAGTGCAGCTGCTATGTGTATGTGCGAAAATCTGTTTCTCTTCTCTTCTCTCACTTTTCTCTTGCCTCTCTTGCCTAAATCAGACCTCTCACCCTTACCCTAATTGACCCCTCTCCACTTAGATAAGTGAGACACATGGGCTTGCACATATTGGACCTTTCTCCACATAGGATGGGAGCCCAAAACCCAACACCTATTACCTTCATCTGGATGAGAATTTATCCGTTGTTATTGTTTCTTCACAGCTTGATAGTCTCTACATTTCTTTATTTAATGTCAATCTTATCTCTATAGCCAAACTAGCTCAAAGCAATGATTGTTCTGTATAATTCATGCTAATTCATACTCATTATGCAGAATTCTTCAAAGGAGACAATTGGTAGGTGAATTGCAAAGTGGATTCTATGTCCTTGATTCTTCTGACTACACTGTAATTTTGTTTCTAATAATGATTGTAATATTTGGCACTCAGATTAATACACTTATCTCACATAGGCTTATAAAATGTTGCTAAATTTTTGTTTGAGGTAAAAACACATACTCTCTTTGTGATGTTTGTCATTTTGCATTTGCAGACGATGGTTGATGTTGTTCCAATTTATGGACGAATTGCATCTCTACAACTATTTCATCTTCGTGTGAGTTTTTATTTCAGTTTTTAGTTTTTAGTTTTATATTTACCTTAAAATCTTGTTTTCTTTTTATTTGATTATTTTATCTTTCCATCAAACAGAGGGAAACTTTGTTTATTTTTACTGAGGAATGCAAATTTTGTGTTCTGCAATGGGATCATTTAAATGGAAAGCTCGTTACTAGTTAATGAAATGCAATCACATATATTTATATTTCCTACCATTGAAATTGAATTTTAAACTGGTTAGAAATCACCCTAAGTATTTTTGTTATCGTTAGTCAGATATACGAAAGATGTTGTCGAGTGTAACATAAAACATCGTAAAACAGAGATACCTACCATCGATACAGATTACATGTTTATTGGACTTCACATGTATAATGGACTTTGTTTGTTCAAGAATCAGTTACCTAATGTTTTGAACATCAAATTTCTCTTTGTTTGTTCAAAACCAACTATTGCCGTTCTTTATTAGGTTTTTAATTCTACTCTACTTTTTAAGCCGATATTACATACAATACGTAGACTGTTATTGTATTTTCTTTCCTTTAACTTTCATGTTTCTCTAAGTTTCGAATACAACAATTTAAGTTTATGTTATTTCTATTTTTTTTCCTGCATTATGTCCAAATATATATATCCGTCATAGCAGCTATGGCGTTTATAACATTGTTGATATGAGGTGGTTGTTGATTCAGCTGATTGTATCCCTGGGTGGTAGTTATCTACTAGTGGCTCTTGTTTGTGGAGTTTTGTATAAACTGACAGCAAAACTCCTCAAACAAGCGCACTAGTAGATAACTACCACCCCAAGAATATAACAAGCTGTGTCAACAACCACCTTATAGCAACAAAATTGCGATTCTATAGTCGCTATGATATATATATATATATATATATATATATATATATATATATATATATATATATATATATATATATATATATATATATATATATATATATATATATAAAATGCAGAAAAAAATAGAAATAACAAAAACTTAAATTATTGTATTCGAACCTTAGAGAAATATGAAAGTTAAACAATAACAGTCTACACATTGTATCTAATACCAGCTTAAAAAGTAGAGTAGAATTTAAAACCTCATAAAGAACGGTAATAGTTGGTTTCGAACAACCAAAGAGAAATTTGATGTTCAAAACATTAGGTATCTTAAGCCGACTGATTCTTAAAAGTGATCACTATCAAAAGAAAAGACCTTATAAAGTCCATTATACATGTGAAGTCCAATAACCTCGTCGATGGTAGCTATCTGTGTTGTACGAAGTTTTCTGTTACACTCGGCAACATCTTTCGTATATCTGAATAACGATAACAAAAATACTTAAGATCATTTCTAACCAGTTTAAAATTCAATTTCAATGGTAGAAAATATAACTATATGTGATTGCATTTCATTAACTAGTAATGAGTTTTGTATTTAAATGATCCGAGAACACAAAATTTGTCTTGCTCAGTAAAAATAAACAACAAAGTTTGATGGAAAGAAAAAATAATCAAATAAAAAGAAAATAGGATTTTAAGGTAAACATAAAACTGAAATAAAAACTCACACGAAAGTGAAATAGTTGTAGAGATGTAATTCGTCCATAAATAAGAACATTTAGCAACATTTTGTAACTATCACAAAGTAGAGTATGTGTTTTTACATGAAACAAAAATTTAACAACATTTTGTAAGTCTATGTGACATAAGTGTCCTAATCCGGGTGTCAAATATTATCATCATTATTAGAAACAAAATTGCAACGGTAGTCAGGACATAAAGTCCACCTTGCAATTCAACTATACCAATTGTTTCCTTTGAAGGATTCTGCATAATGGAGCATGAATTATACGAACAATCATTTGAGCTAATTTGGCTATAGAGATAAGATTTACATTAAATGTAGAGCTATCATCAAACAGTGGAGAAACAAGAACCATTGTTGGTTTCTCATTCGGACGAAGGTAATAGGAATTTGTAGAATTGATAGTGAAGCTAGAGTAGAGATAGAGAAAGGAAGATAACGAACAATGGCTACTAGAGCTAGTTTTGCTCAGAAGAAAGATAAGAGAATTTCAAGAAAACTTTTACTTTAATTGTATCTATGCAGTAAAGAAAAAATATATTTATGTACACTCAGCTATACACTAAGATATTATGTACACAAGATATAGCTAATAACATTATAAAAAAATTCAAATAAAAACACGATACCTCCAAATTTCTAACAGAATACATAAGAATCTCTATGCGATTGCATTTCCTAAAACGCAAAGTAAAAAATAAGTTTAATGTCGGTAATATAACGAATGAATAAGCAAACAAATAATTAGCAGAAATCTTATCCCAAGATGAGATTAGTTTATTACGGGTTGAACACTCAACTCAAACCAACGACTATTGATTGGGTCGGGTATTGGATTTAATCAAATTAGACCCGACCCAACCCAGAAACACCCCTAGTTATTAGTTTTGTGGTGACTTTCTTTTGGATCTTGTGCTCCTCCTTGAAATTCTCGCCTTTTGTTCTTTGTTAGGGTACCATCAATCAATTATAGATCTTCTCAACTTCTCAAAAGAAATTGAAATCTCCAAAACTCTATGGTTTTGGTGTTAGAATTGTTTAGTTAATGCCACTATTTTAGAAATGCATGTCTTTATATTGTTTATACTCCCAAAGTACTAGTATCCTTGTGCTATTTATCTACTCATTTTTTCTAGTATTGTTGTGTAGCTTACCTATTCATGCTTTCTAGCATTCTGATTCTTATGTGGCTTATCTATTCCATTTTTCTATCATCTGTGGCAGGATACAAAGTGTCATCATCATGTTAAGACTTACAAGATTTCTTTGAAAGAGGGGTGTTTTGCTGAAGATTCTTTGTCGCATATCAACCTTGATTATGGGTCTCACTCATTGATCCCAGTTCTGCCACCTCTTTGTGGTTTACTTATCATTGGAGGAAAAGAGGTCACATATTGCAATGCTGATGTGCTTGAAACCATCTTGATTGAAGATGTATGCTGTAGAATAGTAAATTCTATTCAACTAAACTTCTGCTAGGAAATTCTAAGTTCCTCCTATTATGTCTAAATGACATGACAAGTTGGATTTTTTATAACTATATTTTATGGGTGCATTTCAGTCAAATACCATAGCTTATGGAATGGTTGATCCTTATGGTTTTAGCTATTTACTTGGCAGCCACGGGGATGTTTAAGTTTATTTTTGATAACCCATGAGAAAGAGAAGTATGTTATCTCACTTATGCTTGCTTCATTTTTCATTGAAATGTTATCATTATTATATTTTTCATTAAATATATTGTTGCCTAGTCTTATAGTTTATCATAATTTTTAGGGTTACCGGACTCCAAATTAAGCATCTCGGAGATACTTCAATTGCATATTCGATATCATGCGTTGATCAAGGAACTGTATACATTGGTTCTAAATATGGGGATTCACAGGTGTGGTATTAACTTAACCTGTTTAATTTCATACTAAGAGATATACCTATTAACTATTTCTAGTTGAAATACAGCTTATAAAGCTTGATCTAAAAGCAGAAAGCCGAGAATGTAAAAGTTTTGAAATTGTATGCCAATTTGGGGCCAATTATGGACTTTTGTATGATAGCCCCCAAAATGAATGGTCTAGGAGCGCTGGTAACTTGTTCGGGAACCTACAAGAACAGGTCTCTTCGCGTTCTTTGAAACACAATAGGGGTTGACGAACAGGTCAGTCCCCGCCCCACTATGCAACCTAAGACACACAAATGCCAAATAAAAATGAGTCTTTGCAAAATATTAATTTTCTGATGCATTTATGTGAAATAGATGCTAAATGAAGATGAAAAAGGTATCAAAGGAACATG
The DNA here is from genome assembly GCA_948472305.1 of Vicia faba. Taxonomy (NCBI): domain Eukaryota; kingdom Viridiplantae; phylum Streptophyta; class Magnoliopsida; order Fabales; family Fabaceae; genus Vicia; species Vicia faba. The sequence continues at coordinate 1,706,620,114 of OX451737.1, read as the reverse complement.
GTCAATAAAAGCCTCAGATGACCGTGTTTATCTGATTCTGTCTTATGTACAAGCTTCCTCGTCTTTCGTATTGAAACCAAATGGTGAGATGGATGAAAAAAAAATGGAAGGATTATATTATGAAGCTCAGTCATTATTTTGCCATGAGGCAATTCACAACCAACTGTTACAGGTACAATCTCTGACCTTATTTTCCTACAATAAGTTTTCCTCTTTTCTGGTTGATTAGAGTGATACCTCTGACTACAATTAAGCAAACTAGATGTTGCATTAAAATAGACACCAAGATATTTTGGCATTTTCATTATTCAATCAAGTTTAAGTTTAGGTTGTCAATTTTATTGTATTTTTATACAGGATCCCATTACCCGGAATTTCAAAATGTTTTTCACATAAACAAAAACAATAAGTATTAGATACAAATACAATGGGCTGATTATATGTTTTTAGTTATTGGGCTTTATTAATTTGTTGATAAGCCCATTAGGTTTCTTATATATTCTGTAAAGCCTTTTGGCATAAACAACAAGTAGAATTCAATTTTCATCCTCTTCAGCCTTTTGCCGCCAATGGCTTTTCTTCGACCTAAAGCTCCTCTATGGTTGTAATAATAAGTATACATACCCCCTTGCATTAAAAGGATATTTGCTCTCTTTTCCATGAAGATTCATGTTTTTCTTAATATTCTGGACATTTAAACCAAGTATTCAAAGTATGGTGGAGTTATTGTTATTCCCAATTGCCTCTTTCACATTTCTCCATTACAGGTGTTAATTTTGTAAGCCATACTTGCAATATAGATCTTGCATGCTTGAGAGGCTAACCGTCATTCCTATATTCTGAATGCTTGAGTGAAGTCCTTGATGTTGATGCTAATGTTATTCTGCCCTTTAATCCAAAATTTTCGGTTTGTTTTATTTTTTGGCACATGGTAGTAACTTTTCATTGGCTGATAAACCACCATAACAGGTAACGTCTGAATCCTAAGATTGGTGAGTTCCACAGATGGAAGCCTCGCATATGAATGCCGTGCACCATCAGGCTGGTCATATGGTGTTGCTACTGCGAATGCTACCCAGGTTTTATTCTTAGGCTTCATCAATATGTTATCATGTAAACTATAGGTGATACTTTTGTTGGATAAGCATTTACCATTATTCTGAAAGCTATAGATAGCTGCCGAAAAGTTTGTATATTTTTTTTTCCTTTTAGTATTTCAGAACCAAAAAAATAAGCATTACAAAACTGCATATGTTACTGTTACCTGGCTTGAGATGTGAATCCTGGGAATCTTAAGAAAGATGCTCCTCACTCATCTGATTTGTATATATCACCTGTTGGTATGCTCATTGTCGGTTTGATCATCCATGAGCATTTCCTTCCACTTAACTGTTGCAGCTGTTGGTATGATTTCTGAAAGGTTGTTAATAATCATTGATTACTACTATGCAGATTTTGTTGGCCACAAAGAGTAATGAATCGGTAGAATTGATTTATTTGGAAATTGGAGATGGAGTACTCCAGCAAATACTGAAAGCCAAAATGGAGTATCAGGTATCATGCTTAGACCTAACCCCATTGGAGAAAACCCCAATAATAGTGATCTAGCCGCAGTTGGATTTTGGATTAAGTATAGTGTTTCAATATACTCTCTTCCGGACCATCAATGTGGATTTGAGTCCAATGGTACCGCGATCGGTTCTTTTTTGTGCTTTTGAAGGGGTAGGCTTTCCTTGAGCTATTTTAAAATAGAGTACAGAAGTTAGAGTTTTACTCATTTGACAATTGAGTTATATTTTGCAGATTCCTTACTTGCTATGCGGTCGGGGTGATGGCGATCTGTTTTACTATCTGTTGAACACATGTACTGGTTTGTTAACATACAAGAAAATGGTCTCTTTTGGAGAAACACCGATTGCACTAAGGACTGTTCCATCCAATACTACATGTGTCCTAGCTGTATGTGATAGGACAGTTATGATTTTTAGCAGAGAGAAGGAGTTACTTCATAATTATGTGAATCTGAGCATCGTCAACGTTGTGTCCCCTTTCAACTCCTCCGAGAGAATGCATCACCGGTCTCTGTTTTGGTACACCAGGTAGTAGTGGTTTTCAATTTTGCACTAAGTATCATCTTGGAGAACATGTCACTAGGTTCCGACAGGGTATCACTCAAACCAAATTTTTTGGCACCCGTAATGGTGGGATTGGAGTGGTTGCTTCACTTCCTAAGAAACTGTTCAGCTTTTTAGGAGTGGTGAAATCTGTTGGAGGGCTAAGCCATACAGAGTGGAGAGGATTTAAATCAGAAAATGATTGGACTTCTGAATTTTTGGATGGTGATTTCATAGAATCATTTCTTGATCTCCAGCCTGATGAGATGGAAGTGATATCTCTAGTAGTGAAGCGTTCAGTAGAAGAGTTAATTCAAATTGTTGAAAGGTTGAGAAAATTGCACTCAGCTATTCATCTTATCAGTTGATTTTGTTTCGTACTCTTATGTGTTGGGTTTTGGGCTCCCATCCTATGTGGAGAAAGGCCCAATATGTGCAAGCCCATGTGTCTCACTTATCTAAGTGGATAGAGGTCAATTAAGGTAAGTGTGAGAGGTCTGATTTAGGCAAGAGAGGCAAGAGAAAAGTGAGAGAAGAGAAGAGAAACATATTTTCGCACATACACATAGCAGTTGCACTAGAATCGCGATATCTCCTTCGTTCACTGTCCGATTTGACCGAAATTTGAACTGCAGGTTCCTGACATCCGGTTCTTCAATCTGAACGGTGTGATCGGCGATCAGAGGTTTGAGGTTTTCTGATTCTTCTTTGTTCTCTATTTCATGTTTTGTTGCCTTGTTGTTTTAGCTGATTGTTAAGCATGATTTGTGCTACATTTGAGACTCTCTTGTACCCATACATTGATCATAGTGGAGTTTATTTATTGGCTTGTGTCCGTGGTTGTTTTACTTCTCACTTTGAGAATGTTTTTTTCACGTTAAAAATCTTGGTGTCTCTTTGTGTTGTTGATTTTTAGTTGCTGTATTATTTGTTGTTGCTCCTCACAGATTCAACAAGTTGGGAAAATTATATCCGCTGTGTATTGCTCTATTAGAGTTGTTACTGTTAATTGTTGTTGAATTTCCCATCTGAGTGGCATCAGAGCTCTTTGGTTAAGGAGCTGTTTGACTTGTTTGAATGATGGAGGCAAATACAAATAGAATTATTTCTTTGAATGGCACTAATTATCATTTGTGGAAGGGAAAAATGAAGGATCTGTTATTTGTGAAAAATATGCATCTTCCTGTGTTTGCTAGTGAGAAGCCGGAATCCAAAACTGATGAAGAGTGGAATTTTGAACATCAGCAGGTTTGTGGTTTTATTCGGTAATTTGTAGAAGACAATGTTTATAATCACATTGCTAATGAGGAACATGTCAAATCCTTGTGGAAGAAGATTGAATCTTTGTATGCTTCTAAATTTGGGAATAATAAGTTGTATTTGTTGAATTCCTTGATGAATTTGAGGTACAAGGAGGGAACTTCTATTTATGATCACTTGAATGATTTTCAAGGGCTCCTAGATCAATTGTCAGGTATAGGTATCAAATTTGATGATGAAATTTTGGGACTATGGCTACTGAATACTCTACCAGATTCTTGGGAAACTTTTCGGGTTTCAATTACAAACTCAGCTTCTGATGGTGTTGTCTCTTTGCAAAGTGTAAAGGGAAGTGTTCTGAATGAGGAGATAAGAAGGAAGGCACAGGGTACTTCATCTCATTCTGAGGTACTTGTCACTGAGAACAGAGGCAGGAGTCAGAAAAAGGAACCGAAAGGGAACCGGAAGAATAGCAGGAGTGTGAGTAGAGACAACAACAGAAGTAAGTCCAAGTCCAGATACAAGAATGTTGAGTGCAATCATTGTCACAAAATGGGGCACATACAGAAAAACCGTTTCATATGGAAAAGGGAGAACAAAAACAATAATAGTAAGCAGAGAGATAAGAATCATGATGATGATGACCGTGTTACTACTGCTACTTGTGATGATCTGATTATTCTCCGTGACCATGATTCAGTCAATCTTGTATCAGATGAGAGCATGTGGGCCGTTGATAGTGCTGCTACACTGCATGTTACACCAAGGAAGGAGTTCTTCACATCTTACACTGCTGGTGACTTTGGAGTGTTGAAGATGGGTAATGATGGTGTGTCCAAGGTAGTTGGTATTGGTGATATTTATTTGCAGACCAACATTGGAGTGCAGTTGTTGCTGAGAGGAGTCAAACATGCTCCAGATGTTCGCTTCAATTTGATTTCTGTGCATATGCTTGATGAAAGTGGTTACGATAATCACTTTGGTTCTGGAAAATGGAAACTCGCCAGAGGTAACTTGGTTGTGGCTAGAGGGAAGAAAGATAATAAACTGTATTGGACTAAAGCATTGGTTGCTAAAGACAGTGTGAATGTCATGGATATGGAGGCTTCTTTGTGGCACCGCAGGCTTAGTCATATCAGTGAAAAGGGGTTGAATTGTTTAGCTAAAAAGGATGTGCTTCCGGAATTGAAGAGTGCAGAGTTGGAGAAATATTCTCATTGCATGGCTGGTAAGCAAACTAGAGTATCCTTCAAGAAGCATCCTTCCTCAAGGAAGTCAGAGTTGCTTGAATTGGTGCATTATGATGTTTGTGGCCCGTTGAAGGTAAAGTCATTTAGTGGTGCACTTTATTTTGTTACCTTTATTGATGATTGTTCCAGGAAGCTTTGGGTCTATGCTTTGAAGACAAAAGACTAAGTTCTGGAGAAATTCAAAGAGTTCCATGTTATGGTGGAGAGACAGTCAGGCAAGAAGCTGAAATGCATTCGTACTGACAATGGTGGTGAGTATTGTGGACCATTTGATGTTTATTGCAAGCAACACGGTATCAGACATGAAAAGACTCCTCCTAAAACTCCTCAGCTGAATGGTTTAGCGGAGAGGATGAATAGGACTTTGATTGAAAGAGTTAGGCGTATGCTTTCTGAAGCAAAGTTGCCTAAACATTTCTGGGGTGAAGCATTGTACACGACAGTGCATGTTATTAATCTGAGTCATGCAGTTGCTTTGAATGCAGAGGTGTCAGACAAAATTTGGTTTGGCAAGAATGTCAAATATGATCATTTGCGTGTCTTCGGTTGCAAAGCATATGTTCATGTTCCAAAGGATGAGAGATCCAAGTTGGATGCAAAGACAAGTCAATGTATTTTTATCGGGTATGGTCAGGATGAATTTGGCTATAAGCTATATGATCCAGTTGGGAAGAAAGCTGTTAGAAGCCGTGATGTGAAGTTCATGGAAGACCAAACCATTGAAGACATTGATAAGATGGAGAAGACTACACCAGAGATTGATAATAGTTTGTCTGATGTTGATCCAGTTCGAAGGCCTGTACATGATCTGGATGCTGCTGAAAATAATGTTCAGAATGATGAGCAACATGATGATGTTGGTGACCAGCAGCTTGGAGATGATGTAGATATTCCTGTTGATGATGCTGAAGAGGAACATGAGATGTCACAAGATAAAGATCTTGGTGATGCTCCTGAACCACCTCAAGTTCAACTTTGGAGGTCTAATAGGCAGAGGAAACCATCTACCAGGTATCCTTCTGATGACTATGTTACTTTGACAGATGAAGGAGAACCTGAGTGTTTTAATGAGGACATGGAGAGTGATGAAAAGAAGAAGTGGTTGGATGCTATGCAAGATGAAATGAAGTCTTTGCATGATAATCACACTTTTGATTTGGTGAAATTGTCTAAGGGCAAGAAGGCTTTGGAAAATAGGTGGATTTACAGAGTAAAGCAAGAAAGCAATTCTACATCTCCAAGATATAAAGCCAAATTGGTGGTGAAAGGTTTCAGACAAAGAAAGGGTGTTGATTTCAATGAGATTTTTTCTCATGTGGTGAAGATGTCATCCATAAGAACCGTGTTGGGTTTGGCTGCTACTCTTGATCTAGAGGTTGAGCAAATGGATGTAAAAACTGCTTTCCTTCATGGTGATTTAGAGGAAGAGATTTACATGAAGTAACCTGATGGTTTTCTTGTTAAAGGCAAGGAAGACTATGTGTGAAGATTGAGAAAGAGCCTATATGGCTTGAAGCAAGCCCTGCGTCAGTGGTACAAGAAGTTTGAGTCCGTTATGTGTGAGCAAGGCTACAAGAAGACTGCTTCTGGTCACTGTGTTTTTGTTAAAAAGTTTACTGATGATAATTTCATTATCCTGTTATTGTATGTTGATGACATGCTTATTGTTGGGAAAAATATTTCCATGATTGACAGGTTGAAGAAGCAATTGGGCGAGTCATTTGCCATGAAAGAAATGGGAGCTGCTAATCAGATTCTTGGTATAAGAATCATGCGTGACAGGAACAAGAAGAAACTTTGGCTGTCACAGGAACACTATGTTAAAAGGGTGCTTCAGAGGTTCCAGATGGAAAATGCTAAGGCTGTAAGTACTCCTCTTGCTACTCATTTCAAATTGAGTGTTAATCAGAGTCCTTCCAATGAAGCTGAAAAATTAGATATGCAACGGGTTCCTTATGCATCTGCTGTGGGGAGTTTGATGTATGCAATACAAGATCTGATATTGCACATGTTGTTGGTACAGTCAGTAGATTTATGTTTAATCTAGGTAGAGAGCATTGGAATGCTGTGAAATAGATTTTGAGGTATCTTCATGGTACTACCAGTTTGAGGCTTTGTTTTGGAGGTGATATACCTACTTTTGTGGGCTATACTGATTCTGATATGGATGGAGACATTGATTCCATAAAGTCTACTTCAGGCTACTTGATTAAGTTTGCAGGGGAAGCTGTGGCATGGCAATCCAGATTGCAGAGATGTGTTGCATTGTCCACTACTGAGGCAAAGTTTATTGCCATTACAGAAGCATGCAAGGAGTTGATTTGGTTGAAGAAATTCTTGCAGGAGCTTGGTTTTGTGCAGGACAAATACTTGTTATTTTGTGATAGTCAAGGTGCAATTAATCTTGGTAAGAATTCAACTTTTCATTCTAGGTCCAAGCACATTGATGTTAGGTATCATTGGATATGTGATGCTTTGGATGTTGGGTTGTTGGAATTGGCCAAGGTTCATACAGATGATAATGGTGCTGATATGATGACCAAGGCATTACCGAGAAGCAAGTTTAAAACTTGTTGTGAGATCGTCGGTTTGGCGGTCACCTCCACATAGTTGTGAGGGGGAGATATGTTGGGTTTTGGGCTCCCATCCTATGTGGAGAAATGCCCAATATGTGCAAGCCCACGTGTCTCACTTATCTAAGTGGAGAGGGGTCAATTAGGGTAAGTGTGAGAGGTCTGATTTAGGCAAGAGAAAAGTGAGAGAAGAGAAGAGAAACAGATTTTCGCACATACACATAGCAGCTGCACTAGAATCGTGATATCTCCTTCGTTCACCGTCCGATTTGGCCGAAATTTGAACTGCAGGTTCCTGACATCCGGTTCTTCAATCTGAACGGTGTGATCAGCGATCAGAGGTCTGAGGTGGGAGATATTGGCCACGCACAGTAGCATCCCTTTGGAGTTTTCTGGTTCTTCTTTGTTCTCTATTTCATGTTTTGTTGCCTTGTTGTTTTGGCTGATTGTTGAGCATGATTTGTGCTACATTTGAGACTCTCTTGTACCCATACATTGATTATAGTGGAGTTTGTTTACTGGCTTGTGCCTGTGGTTGTTTTACTTCTCACTTTGAGAAGGTTTTTTTCACGTTAAAAATTTTGGTGTCTCTTTGTGTTGTTGATTTTTAGTTGCTGCATTATTTGTTGTTGCTCCTCACAGATTCAACAAGTTGGGGAAATTATATCTGCTGTGTATTGCTCTATTAGAGTTGTTATTGTTAATTGTTGTTGAATTTCCCATCTTTATGTTCTTTAAAATCTGAATTTATTTTTGCTGGATGATTGTCTTAAACATGTTCTGTTTTGGTTGTAATTTTTTATGACATCAAAAGTTAGCAAAAACTTTTGCAATTTTTGGTGTGAGCAACAATTTATTCTATCAATATTTAATATTGAGCTTCTTTTTTTGGATTAGTGCTTTAGTATTAGGTGTCTATAATTAGGAAATACTTTAAATGACTCGTATGGTCCTGTTTGTTTAAATTTTTAAAAAATGATTTTTCTTTTGTATTCTTAAAAATAGATTTTACAAATCTAACTTTTTAAAATATTACAAGGTTCTTTTTATTCGTTTTTCTTTTAAATTGAAAGATTAATTGACATTTTATAAAATAAATAAATAAATATATATATATATATATATTATTCATAAAAAACTATTTGACGTAGTTGCAAAATTAAGTAATTTTTTGCAATTTTGATATATAAACTTTTCTTCAATAAAATGATGAAATATCTAAAATATAAACCTTGAGAGATCTCTTTCTGTAAGGTTTCTCTGGTTTCAACGGTAGTGTTCTCTAATGAGATGGTTTAAAGTTTTCATCTTTGGATCAGGAACCTACTTGGAGGGGACATAGCAGTTTGAAGTTGTACCTTGCGATTTCTCTAAGATCCATGAGTTTCCCAAATCTAGGGTATGCCTCTACAAACCGTGACAACCACGAAGAAGAAGATGACTTGAAGTTATGTAACACCACGAAGATCAAAGATAAAGAGACAATGGAGTTTCCTTTTCTATCCCATTGATAGGATTGAATCTCACACAACAAGATCAAGTAATGCACAACTCACAAGCATACTTTCCCTCCTACAAAAATGTGGTCACTAGAGAACGAATGGATGAGTGCGAAATCAGAACATACCTAGAATAAATCAAAGAAAACTTTTGGGAACCTAAGATACTTGAGGAAGGCCTTAAAATCGAAGAACATAATTACGACGACTATGAATGTCAGGAAATCATTCTATCAGCGGAGGAAGAACATCGTATCTCGCAGCCTTGGAAGAAAAGAGTTATTGTTAAGATGTTGGGGACACATATTGGTTTTAAGGCACTTGAGAACATGCTACAACAAATGTGGGCACGAAAAGGTATAATCAACATAGTTGATCTTGTACAAGAATTCTATCTTGTAACTTTTACAAGCAAAGAAGATCAAGAATTTTCTCTCCTAAAAGGTATGTGGATGACCTATGACCACCATTTAACGGTCAGAGCATGGAGAACAAACTTCTTCCCTACTGGAGATGCCATTGAAGAGCTTGCAGTATGGATTGGAATCGTTGATCTAGCTATAGAGTATTACGATAATCGTGTTATTTCATACATTGGTGCATATTGCAAAAACAATCAAAGTGGACAAAAACACCCTTTCTAGGGAAAGGGGGAAATATGTGAGACTGTGTATTCAAGTGAATTTAATGAAACCTCTGCTTGTTATGTTTTCAATTAAAGGTTGTCAATACAAAGTTGACTATGAAGGTGTACACCTTTTATGCCTATCTTGTGGGAGATTTGGCCACTCCACTGGTGGATGCTCTGAGAAGAAGGTCCATTGACTGAAGTTAAAGGGAATAGAAGAAAAATCTCAGGGAGACAATGTAGGGGAAATGAGGATAAGGCCAGAGAAACTTGGATGATAGTCCAGAAAACTAGAAGAACTCGTAAGCAAAAGCATGAACTTAGAAAGGAGTTGAAAGAGAAACCTGGGCCATGAAAGTTCTCGAAGGCTATGGAAGAATCTAGTGGAAAGAGATCTAGATTTCTTGTCCTTAATAGTAACATGACTGGACTTATAGAGGATAAGGAGCCAGAAGAACAACTTTCCATACTAGTTGAGGTTCACACTAGGGAAAAGAAGACCTAAAGTATGTTGTAAAACAACACACAAGCCAAAATCAAGGATTTACTAGTAAGGTTAAGAGAAAATTGAAAAGGGAACATAAGAAACTCAAAAATCTCATAACATTGGCGTCACAAGGAATCCAAAAAGTCAACTTCAAGGGAGTATCACGGGGTAATAAACTAAAGTAAATAGACAGCCTAATGACAAGCGAGGAAGTGATAGAGCTTGTTATTGGTTTAAGAACAAGAGAAAACATAAATTATACGGAAAAAGGTGTTGCCAAAGATGAAGGGGAGCTCAACAAAGTAAGCGAAATAATCTGGACCAAATTGGCCCAAAAGCCTTGCGAGCACAAGGAACAAACGAAGATACTACTTAGAAAACAAACACAAATATTCCTACAAATCTTCTTTCTCCTTTAGAGGAAAGCATTAGTAAAGGAGATATGGAGACAACGACAGGAGAAAATGCTGAAAAATCCTAATGTCGATGAACCAGAGATGGAATTTGTTAAAGAAACACCAAGGGAGAACCAAGGGGCGCCAACCAACAACTAATTTTGTTTATGAATCAAGCTCAAATTAACATTACGTTCTGGAACTGTCGTAGAGTTGGTAACAAAAAATTTGTTTGTGTTTGTAAGCACTACATTCTTGGAAAATCAACATTTGATGCTTATCCTCATGGAAACGAGAGTCGATCCTGGTAACCTTAGCAAAAAGTTCATACAATTGGGACTTGATGGCTATAAATATACGAAAAATAAAGGTTTTGTTGGAGGAATTACGATGGGATGGAAAAAATACAAAATTCAGATTCAACTCTTCCAAAAACATTTTCAGTTTCTTCACGCTATAGTCAAAACTGGGGACGATGCTGAGTAAAATCTGAAATTCTGGTATACAGATAACAAATGTCTTAATTCATGTTAATACATTGATCTCCGTTTTACTTCACATGGACAAAATATAGCAAACTGATACAAACCTTATCAGTCCAAAGTCGTAACAGATGTTTCAATATCTTATACAACATGTCAATCAAGAAAGAAAACTGAACAATGCATAATGATAATAACACAGAGATATGATGACCCAGTTCGATGTACAACACCACCTACTCTGGGGGCTACCAAGTCAGAAAGGAAGTCCAATATCAATAGTATTAGTTCAAAGCCTAAACAATCCCGGTTTACAACTTCTCACTTAAATCCTACCTAATTCAACTTCTACCTAAGTCCTCCCTAAATATGAGAAATCGACACCTCACTTCCTAAATCACCTAAGTGATATCTAACAACCAAAACCTCTAGTGATTGCATCAGACTACTTAAAAGACAACCCTTTCAATTAAAATTCAGCCAAGACTCTTGACTAACAAACATATTTGGATTTTCTTCAAAACTTCATCCAAGAACAATATACAATCCATTACCTAAAGGCTTCTGAAACTGTAACAAAACTATGTCTACCACAATGTATCAACTCGATACAAAGGCTGACTTACAACACAAGAAAGTACACGAATTTCAAAACCCTAAACCCTTATTTTATTTTCTAAGTTTATTACTCCGGTTTAGTTTATTTTTCCTAGTTCTAAGTCTTCATTTTATAGACTTCATTTGTCCATGGGCTTCGAAACAACAGCAAATCAGTTGATGAAAATCTACAGATATCTCTCCATAAAATTAGATCTACAACCATTAATTTCCTAATTTGTCTCCACAATTAGAAACTAATGAAACTCCTTCAAATCAACATGAATATCTTCAATCTTCAATTAGATCTCCAAATAAGATATTATAATCTTCCCAGAATATTCTGCTTTTGAGTACAATCAATTAATCCAGTTGTCCAGCTGCACGATATCGAATGGTTCTGCATAGGACATCTTTATTCAACATATTTCTCTGGAAGATAGAACATCCTATGTTGCTGCCTACTTTGTTTTAATAAAATTAATGCCAATTATAAAGAAATAACAAAATCTATCTGCAGTCAATGCCAATCCTTGTGAAAAAGGAAAAAAAGATATGTGGAAGGAACTCAAAAAACTAGCTGACAAAACTGATTGTGGTTGGCTCTTGGGAGGAGATTTTAACGACATTAGAGTTGGGTCTAAAAAAAGAGGAGGAGATATTCCCTCAGATAGTAAATGTGCATTATTCCAAGATAGATTAAATGTATGCAATTTACTGGACTTAGGTGCCGCATGCCATAAATTTACATGGAGTAGTGTTATAGGTCATAGAGGGCTACAAACTTATGAAATATTGGACATGGCTCCTAACAATGATGAGCGGATGTTGCAATACCCTAATGCTCAACTTAGATTGCTGACCATGCTAGACTATTTTGACCATCATTATATCATTGTTTCCCTTAAGGATAAGTCTAGAAGAAATATGGTCAAATATTTCAAGTTTGAGTGTGTTTGGTGTAACACCCTCTAAAACCCCGCGAAATAATACGACATAAATTAGAGTAATATAATCATGTATATCAATCAAGAGTGTCACACATAATTCAAAAATCACATACATCTGTCATGCTCAATAATACTTAATTATAATTCATGCTTTACATGCACTTCTACATATGTGTTTAGCAACATAATCATTTTTATTCAAACAAATACAATATTTGATGTTATTTCTCTGAAGTTAAGATTGGCATATATTTTGATAGAACCAACTTGGCAGCAAAATGTTGAACAAGATGTTCCAATTTGCAGTTTTCAACATGTTGAATAAGATGTCCTAATTAGAAGTATATGACACCGCGTCTGCAGCAACTGATAGTTAGTTTCAGCTGATATGTCAGTTACTGAATATTCAGGGAATATTTAGTTAGTTTATGTGGCATCCAAGATTGACAATCAAATATTCTATGTTGGTTTTCAAAGAAATACAAAGTTTCTAAATATGGAGACATTTTAAGAAACTATTGATTGAAGACCTATTTTTTTGGAGAAGATTTTACAAACTTTATGCAGCCTCACTGTTGTATTTTTGAAGCCCAACCCATAATAATGTTATATGTAGACTGGTGTATAGCTAATTTTATGTAGAACTTATGTGTGTGTTTTGTTAGGGTTTTATAATCCTTATTTGTGTGCCTCTCTAATATCATCTTGATAGAAGAGTAGGACTGTTTTGGGTTGTAAGTTCTTTCAAGCATCCATGAGCTTTTAAGCATTGGATGTTTGTGAAGGTAGAGAAAACATAATAAAAGGGGTTTGAATTGGTTTTATAGATAATAATTTCCCTTTAGAAATTCTGAGCATTCAAATGATAATAGCGATAAAGGTAATGAAGAGTAAAGGACACATGATTTATCCAGGTTCACCTTCAACAAGGTTAACCCTGTTCACCCCTCAAGGTGATTTGCCTTAGACAAGGATTTATAACCAAACTGATTACAAATGCACAGACAACTGTCGGTGAATAACACACAATGACACGTTCAATGATCCTAACAGATATACAGTTCATTGACCTAAGAGAATCTGATCACTCATGATCTCCTATCAGGTTTTCCCACAATCACCAACAATCATTGTCTTCTTGAGATCAAACCTTCACTCAGTCTCTCAAGGAACTTTTCAATGATATGTTCAGTAATCTAACCAGATATATTAATCATTGACCCAATAGAATCTGATCACTTAAGATCTCCTATCAGGATTTCCCATAATGACCAGTAACCATTGTCTTCTTGAGATCAGACCTTCACTCAGTCTCTCAAGGAAACATTCAATGATACGTTCAGTGATCTCTACGAGATATAATGATCATTGACCCAACAGGATTTGATCACTCGATATCTTCTATCAGGATTTTCTACAATAACCAGCAGTCATTGTCTTCTTGAGATCATACTTTCACTCAGTCTCTCAAGGAATCAATCAACAACAGTTGATAAGGTTCCTGTGTTTACATTATTGCTTCTTCTAAGCAGATTACATAAGTGTTTTAAGCACATATTGATTAACACATTTTCGAGCAATAACTCTAGTGTTAAAACAATTTACATGAAGAGATTTGAATTGTAACACAATACAAGCAACAAATCTTGTATTCATTACAGATGTCTACTAAGATGTGTTTGATCAGAAGTTGAGTAGCATCTTGTAGTGTTCTTCTTCTTCATCTTCTTTGAGCAAGTTACGAGCAACAACTCCTTAATTCTTTTGAGATCTATCAAGATGTATATGATGATAGTTGGAGTAGAATTTTGTAGTCTTCTTCTTTATCTTTATTTCTTTTCTCTCATTTTTGTATAGTGGTCTTCAACATGTTTAGCATTGCAACTTTGACAGCTTCAACGTCCACGACATTTCATCTTGGTGGCCAACGGCTAACGGCTAGCAGCGAACACCACTTTTCTCCAAATGTTTGATCTTCTTTTATAGCCTTAAAAAAGAGAGACGTTGTGAGGACAGAAAAGTCATTTCCTGCACCAACATTAGTTCTTCAACAGATAGAATAATGTGTAAGAGTTTAGACAATATAAAATAATACTTTATGTATCCTGTCACTTTTCAATGATAACTTTCCACCTTTTCTATGAATAATATTTTCTAATAAGCTTGTAAACGGAGGTCTGTTAAGTAAAGAAAGATAGCTGGAAATCTATATGTCTGTTCTCAACGGTCATAATGAGAGTGGTCACAATATAGTACAAAAAAACTATCTTTATGCCACCCTAGAGGATAGAGTTCACAAACTACTTTATGTACCTTTTGTACACCATCACACGTTAACCATTTTGAACTTCTTCTTATCTTCAGAGGCTTCGGATAATTTGAATATTGAAGCTTATTGTAGAAGAATCACTCTTAAGTCTTAAAACCTAAGTCTTAGAGTCTTCAGAACTTGTCATATAAGAATCTTGTCTCAGAGTCTTCAACACTTGGTCGTAAGAACTTGTTTGTCTCCAGATCATCAGAACTTATTCAGTAGAACCTCATCTTCATAATCTTCAAAACTTGTAACACATAAAAGTAAATCTTTATAAGGCCTCCAAAGCTTAACCACCAAGTCACGACCAGAACCTCTTACACTAACGTTCCTAAGAATCCCAAGTGAACTCACGATCAGGATCCAAGCTTAGAAACCTGTTTGAATTTTCATTGGGAGAATACTCATCATCATCACACGACGCTACATTCTCCAGGTGTTGGTCGAAAGATTTCTTTCCACCTTTAACTTCATATGCCTTATAGTAACTCTGATCAGCTTCTATATTTTCGAATACGCCATCTTTCCTCCATATGGATATCCTCTGATGTAGAGCCGATGGGACTGCACCTATTCCATGAATCCATTCGCGACCAAGTAATAGATTGAAATTGGCTTTGGAGTTTATCACCATGAACAATGTCGACCTGATGGTTGTCCCAACAACCAATTCGGCTTTGATAACTCCAAGTAAACTGCTGATTTTTCCTTCATAATTGGATAAAATCATGTTGTGCGGTCGAAGGTCTGACCCAGACTTCCCCATTTTTATGAACAAATCATGTGGCATTAAATTCACAGTTTCCCCACCATCGACAAATACCTTGTTCACTGGAATACCATCTATCTTCGCTATTATAAATAAAGGCTTAAGGTGATATAATAGTCCAGAGCTTAGTTTCTCAAACACAACCTTCTGTTCTTCGACCACCCCATTATTCATAACATAATAGCATAGGGACTTCTCGTCGACGGTGTCATCTGGAGTGTAATCCTCCTTGCTCTCAGAAAATTCTGACACTCTTCCAAACTCTGTTGGTAGGATCGACAAGATCCCACAATTTATGATGAAGTCTTCACCATAATCATCATCCACCATATCGTCTTCTGGAAAAGGCTCGTAGTCGTGCTCTTCTTCGTCACCTTCATACGTAGGAGTATACTCAGTGGTGGGATTATATTCCATATTTTGTGTTGCCACTAACTCTGTGTTACCTAAATGAGCCACCTTCATAGCCATTCTCTGATTTGCTATGACTTTTTCTTTTCCAGTCAATATTGACTTGGGATAGTACACCTTTGGTATTGGGAAATCAACTGGATTTGTAGCTTCTACTGGAAGCACTTCTTCAAAACGACGGTTATCTTCAACTTGTCTTAGTTGGGAAGTCGAAGCGTTCTTTTCCGCTTTCTTGTCTCTCGAGTAGCGCCTCTATTGTGTCCTTGTCATTAGACTTTTCCCTTTATAGTTGGGAGAAACTTGATAGCCTTTCAACTTTTCCTATGGCTCATTCTCATGAACGATCACCTTCCACTTTGGCCTTTTGCCCCCATTTTGGCTCACTTGCTCCACCCATTTTTCTTGTGGTGTGTTCGGCGGAGGGCGAAAAGTCTTCGGACGGGGTTGTTGGAACAACCTTCTGTATTCCTCATTGCATTGAGGATTTCCTTCTTTGTCGAAAACAAATCTCAGAATTTGAGGCTTCTCTTGCCTGAGAGCCTCTTTTATGACAATTTCATATTTCCCAACTGCTTCTTCATCATACACAATGTTGCATCTTGGGCATAAGTTGGCCTTCGATCCTCTTACCCTGCATTTTTCCTGAAAATCAGCCAAACTTTCTTCAGGATGAGGGTACACTGCATGTAATCCCCCTTCCATGTTTACGTTGAAACCTTCACCAGTTCCAACCATCATAACCTCAATGTCACCAATCATGATGACTTCTCTGTCGAGACCCTTAATAGCTTCAACCATCATACAATCTAGAGGCTCAGAATACAAAGCATCATCCACCTTCAAAGGATCAGTGTCAACCTACATTTTTTTACTTTTCGCAAAATTAGAGCATGCCTTCTTTCAAAGATTTCTGCACAAAATCCCTGAAAAGAACACATTGAGAAGTTTTATGACCAAGAAAGTTGTGAAATTTAAAGAATCCCTTTTTCTTCTTTTGTTCAAGAGGGGGATTCTTTAGGCCCTGAGAGAGCACAATTTGGCCATCAGCCACTAATAAATCAAGTATCTCACCATATTTGGTGATGTTGAATGTATAAGTTTGTCTACTGGATTTGCCATTCTTTTCCGTTTTGATTGGGTTTTTCCCATTCGACGGTTTTAACAACTTACATGCATAAGGAGGTCCATGCTAGAGTTCAGCCACATTAACCTCAGCTTCTTCCTCTGACTCTTCTTCGTCAGAAAAACACTCACCAGTTGCTACATAAGCAACCTTCCCTTTTTTGTGATACTTATTTGGCTTTGCTTTCTCAGCCTTCAAATATTCGATCAGTCGAAATTTGATAGCCAGTTGAGCCATCTCTCTCAAATATATAGTATCTAACAACTTTTTCATAATAGAATATTCTAACCCATTTACAGCCATCTCGACCAACTCATGTTCAGGGAATTGTGTAAAGCATCACGCTTTCGGAAGTTTAAACTCGTTAAGGTATTGGTCTATTGACTTAAGCTTATTCTAGATTGCCCATGTGAAATTTTTCGTTGAACAACTTCTCCAGCTGGATCTACATTTGGACCGACTGTGGGGGAAGCATCGTAAACCAAGTAAACGCATTCTTCGTAAGGGAATTGGGAAAATACTTCATCCTTAATTCTTCATTCATAACCAAGTCACCAAGCTCAGACTGATACCTGGAAACATGTTCGACAGTGGATTCTTCGACATCCCTTGCGATCTTAGTGAATTTTGGGAGTTTCCAACCTCTTGGACACTTCGTTTGTAAAACGAAATTTGGAAATGGCGAAACATACGAAGTTCTCTAACAGCCAGTATTCATCCCATTTCTAGCAATCAATCATTCAACAATGGCTTCCAGGTTTAGTTATCCAGTCACTGCCTCTCGGGGAACCTTCCTGACTACGTGGTCAACATTCTGGTTTTGATCCACTATTACCACTGGGGGTTATTGGAAAACCCTAGGAAACATATCGACTCTTTGGGGAATCAGTATTTCACGTTCAACTTCTTCATTAAACACCTCTTCATATGGCACAGGCACCTCACACGAGGGAGGCGTAGCCTGTCGAACTGGCACTCTTGGAGCACCAAGGAAATCACCAATACGAGTCATTTGAGTAGACAACATTTAATAACTTTGCACTGAGGTCTTGATTAAAGGTCTTAATATGATACTCAATGGTTGAGTAAACATATTGACCATCTCATGGTTACTTTCATTCATATGCTGCCTCATGATCACAACAGTACTTGGGAAGAAAGTAGGCATGACTTGGTGGTAAACCCATGATTCGGTTGAACGACTAAATTGGTTTCACAACGGCCCTGAAGCACGATATGGGGAAAATGCAGATGACGAGTTTTCGCCAAATGTTGAACTACTATTATGCAAATCTGCCATCATCGGTGTTGGTATTTCGCATTCGCGTTCGTATTCAACATTATACGCGTCCCTCACAAAACTAGGCATACTCTGCCCAGAAGTTGAGATTGCACCACCGAGCGCCTTGTAACACCCCATTTTCCCATAAATATAAATATAATATAAAAGGCAAAATACTCATTTTGGTCCCTTAACTATACCCTTAGGTTCAGATTGGTCCCTTAATTTTTTTTCTTGTCACGTTGGTCCCTTAACTTTCAAAAAGTTTTATTTTAGTCCTTTTTGTCTAATTAGCGACAAAATAACTTTGAAATCAGTCGTTAAATCCATCGCTAATTATACAAAAAGGACTAAAATAAAACATTTTGAAAGTTATGGGACCAAAGTGACACGAAAAAAAATTAAGGGACCAATCTGAACCCAATGGTATAGTTAAGGGACCAAAATGAGTATTTTGCCTATAAAATCATGAAAAAGAATGCATCAGAGTCCACAATGGGATGTCATATAATTTCAAAATCCATAAAGTTTCAAAACACTTTATTACTTCGTTTATCCAAAACGTTTATTCAGCAGCGGAGAATCAACTTAAATCAGTTCAATGGCATTCTAGCCTCAACAACAATCAAACTCCACAATACGTGGTCCATCATAAGTTTAAAAGAAAACGTGCAACATTGGAAATCATGCAAAACATAATAAAAGCCCCAAATCTCGTGCTACATATCAGAGCGACTCCTAAGACTCGATCTGGTAAGATCTCTTCAAGGACTACTCGGGTACCTGATTATCTGTACTTCCAAGGAGCACAGACACAATAACACAAAAGGAGTGAGAATTTCATTCAATAATCACATGCTGAATAAAACATGCTAAGGAGTAGTAATTCACATCATTCACAAGATAAACACTTCATACAATTACTTTGCATCACAATTTTCATTCATATTACACATTATCAAATCAAGACGGTGTAATGCAATGCAACCAACGACAACTAAATGCATGTGGTATCAACAGGGCATAAGCCCCCATCACAATAATTCCAACTTAGGGCAACAACACCGTTCACCGATACAGACCATCGCTCGCTAATACAGGTCATCACTTCATGAATGTATGCAACACCGACATGCAACAACATAATTACATAGATTATTCTCATTCATCAATTCCACGCTAATACAGGCCATTATCATCATATCAACATTTCCTCATAATAACATTGTAAGCAAAACAACATCGCAAATAAACAACTCACCATTTCGGTGTAACAAGGGGAAACTATTCCTATCCTAAATTAGGTACTATAGTTATCCTTTTTAATCTTCATTTTATTCTACCTACTTCAAGTTTATGGTGTCAGTTATTCAACACTTCGAACGGCGCATCAAACAGAGTTACTGTTCAAAAGTTATGGTCGTTACAAAAATCTGTCAAAAATTAGACTCCCTTCGAGACTTCTCGCGCCGACCGCTCGCTGGCTCTTTGCGTCGACCGCTCCCCTATTTGCGTCGACCGCTCGCTTGCTGTTTGCGTCGACCATTTCCCTATTTACGTCGACGCATACTATTCGTATGTTGAATTTGTCTGCACTTTTCAGACCCATTCTTTTGCAATTTTAACACATCATATGCCCTAAAAACACCCTATAATGACGATATTTCATAATCTAAATACATCCATATGCATTCTATTCTATGGGTATTATCTATTGCATATTATCACATCTAAATCACCAAAGTTCATCATATTATCATCAAATCCTCATCCAAAATCCTCAAGTCCTAATTTTCATTACTTATAGGTTCTAGATTAGGGTTTTCATGCTACTACCATCATATCAACACAATCACCAACAACAATCACAACATAACACTGCAATTTCATGTATAATCACATACAACAACATCAATCAAATCAAACAAGGCAAATCATTGATCAATCATACAAAAATAACTTAAGAGGAAAAGGAACCCTCACTGTCCTCTCATGTCATAATCACCAATTAGAGAACCTCATTCACCCCCTTACCTTAATTCGAAGCTTTGATCTTCCTAAGATTGTGGATTCTTCTTTGCCCTAACTCTTCCCTTCTACTTGCCTTATCTCGTTCTACGGTCTATTCTATCGTGTAATCACTGTTGTTTTCCTTATAACTCAATTAGACCCCTAATATCTAATCCCAACTTTACCCTTCTTTCTTTTAATTAATTATTTAATTATTAATATTATAAACACTATTTTTATTCATAATAATTAATAACAAATAATATAATAAAAATAATACTAATAATACTAATATATCTATATTCACCTCATAAAATATATCAAAGCGAATAAACACATCTCATTATCTTTTTTTTTTTAAATAATCCTGATTAAATCGGGGTGTTACACGCCTCCCTTGTAAAACTAGGCATATACTGTCCAGAAGTTGTTACTATTGTTGATTTTTCAGTTACTGGTTGAGTCGTGGTAACAATAACGTTCGGGGCGGTCGAAGATACCACCGCAGAACTCGAATCGACACTTGCCGTCACACTGGTATTTCCTTCTGGGAATTGATCCCTTTCAGGAGTTCTAGGATCTACCATTTTTCTCCCGCTTCTTAGTTTCATGTGCAAAATGAGAAGGACTCAACACTAACGTGTCCCACCAGATGTGCTATTTTGTTTCTTCGTGAAACAATCGCTAACCTCTTATTAAAGGTTATTTGCGGGATCGACTACAGTAATCCCATACTCTAGTGTATTTTGAGTGTTTTGGGTTGATTTGTGGTAGAAGAGGACAAAAGTATAAGAACAATTGCAAAGTAAAAAAAAAAAGACTAATAATCTAAGATAAAAGCTGGAAATTGCAATATATTTAGACGTGAAAGTATTCATACATTGTCAAGTTTTGAACTCGTTTCTCTCTTAGATGCGAGTACTTTGAGTGTAATGCTCTTAAATGTGAAGAAATGCGACCACTAACAAAAATATAAATATTTGCTTAAATAGATATCCTAAGAGTGTAACTGTCGATAATTACTAGTCCCATGATGGGATTTATGGAGAAAACTGTCATCAACTGCTTTCAGACACCCCACGTTCTTACTGACTTACAAGATGATAATTACTCTTACCGCCATTTTCCTTGCCTGACAACATTTGCCTTTTCTATTGTCTGTCGATACTCGCTCCTATCGAACCTCCTTCCAACCTTATGTCCTCATTGACTAACCTTCCTGGTCGAAGCTTATGTAGCTTAGTCGACACCTCCCTTTGTTCTTCATGGACATACACCTTAAACCAAGATACCTTACATCTCTAGAGCTAACTTCTCCTATCGAAAATTGCTTGTCAACATACCACTATCTTCATGAATAACTCTTCGATAAAGTCTTCATCTTAATTAACAATCCCTCCAAACAACTTCATCATCAACATTGACTCCCAATGCCAAAAGGAAACAACTTCTCACAAAGTTTCTTACATAATCTAACGATCCAAATAATGCCACATTTGAAAAATTAAAACACTTTCTTTAAGGGTCTCTTGCTTTTCTCTCTCGCCTTGCTTCCGTATACTACCGTCTCTCCTCTTGTTTCGTCATGCTTTTTGTTTTCCTCTAATGTTTTTGTTATTGTTATGATCTTTTCTTTTCCTTTGAGCTACTAGATGCCATCACCGTAACCCCACTTAATTATACGTATAGCTGCACATTGCATCCAAAATGTCTATAACCCAAAACCTCACCCTTTCAATCTCTTCTTTCTTAGCTCCATCATCCAATTTCAATTCCAGGTGCTTTTTCGATACTATTTTACTCCATTATTGCTAAATTTGTATCTTTTTTCTCTTTACCCTCGCAAATTTACTATATTGATTTGTTTGCAGGACTCACGTATCCATGCATTCTAAGAGCCCCAGCATTTGTAAATGCCTCGCTACACCCCAACAACTTGACACTGGTTCATACTCTTCTCTTCATGTATCTTTACATTAATTATTGAATGAATCTAAAAAGAAAAATTTGTTTATAATTCGTTCCAATATGGGATGTTTACATTTATGATTTTACTTGTCATTCAGCAGCTTCAAATTCATTTTACGCGGATGATTTTTCCAAAATAACGTGCTTTTCATTATGCTTTTACTTGTGATAATCTTTTCTTTTGTATTTTTTGGATATTTTGATTCATGATTTTACTTGTGATTCAGCAATATCATGTTTTGAGCAAATGGTTTTTCCAACAAAAAAGTGCTTTTCAATATGGTAAACTAATATAAAACAGCTTATGGTTTTCTTAACAATTTCCAAATTATCAAAATCAATTTTTTTAGTCGGGTGCATGTGGCTCACTCACTTATAGCTGATTTTAGTCTTGAAAATGAGCATGGTAGTTGCTTAGGTTAAGAGTATTTCATCAGACAATATATGGCTTGAACATGTTCTTATAAGTGGGGACAGTCCTCACCCTATAAGTCAGTTTTGTAAGATTGAGTTAGGTCCGACCACATTTTCTCAACATGGTATCAAGAGTCTTGTTTAAGATCTGGTGGACCACATGTTATCAGGTTTCCGCTATCAGACCACCCATCATTTATTTTCACGCTACAGTTGTCTAGTATTAGGCGTGAGGGAGTGTGTTAAGAGTCCCACATCGGATAATATATGACTTAAACATGTAACTTATAAGTGGGACAGTCTTCACCCTATAAACTGGTTTTGTAGGATTGAGTTAGATCCAACCACACTTTCTTAACAGCTCCATCAAATTATAGATGTAATTTTTTTTAACAAGATTACTATTTTTTTTTTCATTCCCTTTTTTGTTTTGAAGCCTACAAGACAAAGGTCTCTCGCAATGAAAACTTGGGTAAACTTCAAGCTGGTTATCTCTTTCCTGAGGTATGTCATGTTGCTTGATCTATCTATCTGTTTTTGGTCTTTCTCTTCATTTATCTCCTGTTAATATCTTCCTTTGTTTTGTTTTTCTACTTTATTGCATAAAAATAGATTGCTAGAAGAAAGTCCGAACACTTGCTCAAGTACCCTGATGCAAAAATAATAAGCCTTGGGATTGGTGATACTACTGAACCCATTCCCGAAGTCATAAGTTCTGCATTGGCAAAGGTAAAACTTTAGTGTTAGTGAAGCTGATATGTCTTCCATGTTTGCACTTTCTACAGTAGAAAATAATCTGTTTAGTTTCTCTTTTTTCTGCTTCTGATGCCTTATTCTGATGTTCTCATCTCACATTGTGTGTCTAGTTGCTTCTGTTTAAGTTTGTCTTTTATTGGTAGTAAAGATGTAATATTTTGTACGGGTGTATGTAAAGAATTGTAAACTACAAAATAATACTTTATCAATTCAATTGTTTGGTTCTAATGCTCCACCTTTTGTTAACCGGGCATTTGAAAATGTTTTTTTTCTTTCTTTCAATTATTCAGAAATCACTTGCATTGTCAACCTTGGAAGGATACAGTGGTTATGGAGCTGGACAAGGTGAAAAGGTATGTCGTATCAATATCTTTTAGTAATTGCTGTTTTTTTTATAGTCTAAGCATGTATTTTTTAAGCTTTTGGCTGCCATCTTTTTACATAAGTTAATGATGCTTGGAAGATTAAGAGACGTTCCTAATCTATGCAGCCACTAAGAAGTGCAATTGCTTCAACATTTTACCCTGATCTTGGCATAGAAGATGATGATATATTTGTCTCAGATGGAGCAAAGTGTGATATATCTCGTCTCCAGGTTCATTATTGTATTTTTTAAAAATAGATTATGTTCTTCTCAAGTCTCCTATTCTACTTATTGTGTTCTTCTCCCGGTCCACTTAATGTTATTTGATTTCAAATA
Organism: Vicia faba; assembly: GCA_948472305.1. NCBI lineage: Eukaryota > Viridiplantae > Streptophyta > Magnoliopsida > Fabales > Fabaceae > Vicia > Vicia faba. The sequence goes on along the minus strand of OX451737.1, from coordinate 1,706,596,132 downwards.
CCCTCCTTTTTGGTGATGGGGATGGAGTGGCAAGATAGTTGGGTAATGTAACTAAATTTTTTATTTTTTATTTCATTTGGCGGCAGATTGTCTTTGGTTCAAATGTGAAAATGGCTGTGCAGGATCCATCATACCCAGTAATTCATATCTATGCCCTTGTTTATAATTAACCTTTCATATATGATTGGAATAATACCTAAAATTAGGAAAGTGAAGGAACACTTAAATGGCCTTTTGTTTCTTGTAGCTTCTCGGTAAATAACTGATATTTTATATGCAGGCCTATGTAGACTCTAGTGTAATTATGGGCCAGACTGGTCTGTACCAGAAGGATGTTCAGAAGTTTGCGAACATTGAATATATGAGGTGTAATCCGGAAAATGGTTTCTTTCCTGATTTATCTTCTATTTCTCGACCGGATATAATATTTTTCTGTTCTCCAAACAATCCTACTGGCGCTGCAGCAACAAGGGAACAACTGGTCCAACTAGTTCAGTATGCTAAGGACAATGGATCTATAATAATACATGATTCAGCATATGCTATGTATATGTCTGGTGACAACCCGCGCTCCATCTTTGAAATTCCTGGAGCCAAAGAGGTCAGTATAACTTGTTTGTGTCATTATACTTCTATTTATGTGCTGACACAATCGTATTAGAGAAAATAGTTTAGGTTTAGGAGGACTAGCTTTTCAAAGCTATATTCTGCTTTTGATGGTTGGTGAATTCCTTCAAATACGATTGTGAGTGACATGTTATGGCTTTTTGCAGGTTGCCATTGAAACTTCATCATTTAGCAAGCTTGCTGGGTTCACCGGAGTACGATTGGGTTGGACTGTGGTTCCAAAACAATTACTGTTTTCTGATGGATTTCCCGTTGCCAAGGACTTCAGCCGTATCATATGTACTTGTTTCAATGGTGCATCAAATATTTCACAGGCTGGTGGTCTTGCATGCCTTTCACCACATGGCCTTAAGGTTGGTTATTTCTTTTGGTCTAATATTGATTAAGTCATGTGTTTTTCAATGAACAAGTTACATAATAGGCTTGATGCATTTGAATGTAGGCTATGCGCGGGGTAATTGGATACTACAAAGAAAATACCAATATAATAATGGAGACATTTGATTCTCTCGGGTTTAAAGTGTATGGAGGGAAAAATGCACCGTATGTATGGGTCCATTTCCCGGGCCAAAGTTCATGGGATGTGTTCAGTGAGATTCTTGAGAAGACGAACGTGGTTACTACTCCCGGGAGTGGTTTTGGACCTGGCGGTGAAGGTTTTGTCAGGGTCAGTGCTTTTGGTCACAGGGAAAATGTCTTGGAGGCCTGCACAAGATTCAAGCAGCTATACAAGTGATGAAATTTAGATCATCTCAATTGGATGATGTCTTTTGAATAATTTTCATGAGAATAAAATTTAGACTGGATAGCAGTGTTTACCTTGGTGCCATTTTCAGTTTTATCATTGTATAAAACTGAAAATGTAGCAACACATCATAGATGATGTTTAATGTCTTGTATGCTTTATTGATAACTGTCAAAATGTAGGAATTCAATGGTATAAGTAGCCTAGTGACTAGAATTCATCCTTTACGGATGAATAAGTGGAATGTCAGATGTTCCAACATATACGTTTGCATCTAATATGTCTGTACAGTTATCAATTTGCTCTAATAAATTATCATTAAACTTTAAAAAAATGATTAAAAATTTCAAATGAGAAGGTTCAGTTCTTTAAAAGGATACTAATTGCTGACCCAAATTTTTTGGTGAGATACGATTGCAAATTACCTTTATAACTATTTTAAGACCCTTATATTACTAACTTTTCAAGAGGGGTCTAAGCTTTAGAATTTGAGGGGCTCATGTGCACCACCATGTTAAACCAATCCACATCATGCTCTAATAAGGCTGATGTGTGATTGTCCCCTTAAAAACAGAAGAAAAATAGAAATTTTGTTGAATAAAAATTGATAAAGGCACCTCCACCTTTGGGAAAGGGTGTGCTATGACCCTTTGCTGACGGTTATTTGGCCACAAAATAAAGCAAGATCGTCCTATTGTCTCCTTAAGGATAATAAAAAGTCTTAACTTTATGCACTTTAGCTTATTACATTTTTCATTATATACACATTTTTCATTGAACTTTTCTACTAAAATTAAAATATAGTCAAGTAGAGAAGGAAGAGTAATACATATTATATACACACAAATAATAATGAATGGATTCCACGTCCTATAAAAGAGGGGCTTTTCATTACATCCAATAACATGATCCATATGGTAAACAAGTCTAGCCTTATACTTTATCCATAGCCAACAACTTTTTTATTTTTACTATGAGATTAATTAATTCTACAACAAAATCAGCAATATACAAAACAACATATTCCCTTTTTGACAATAAATTAATTTCAAAATGAAACATTCTTCTACAACATGTTCTAATAAAAGAATGAGGTGTCCTTTGGTCCTTATCTACCCTAAAATAAGCACAATCTAACGTCACCACCACACGCTTCTTGCTGGATTGTGACTAATGGTAGGGGTAAAGTGACTTGCTCTTGAAGCAAGTGCATATTTGATATTACAGTGAATTTATCTGAATCATCACAATAAAAGAAAGACATGTGTCTTATTATGATTCTGATAAATTCATTATGATACCAAACATGCATAATAAAGATAGTAAATAATAATCTTGATTGAATTGTTGCGTTTCTTCCTCCTCATATCACTGATTCTACCGCTTCATACCGTTGATTCTGCAAAATAGGGTTACCTTTTAATATATATATCATATGGTTGATAATATACTTTAAAGGGTCTCCATTTTGCATATAAAAATGCCACACTTTTTCAAAATATATGTATGTACACATGAATCATTCCACAGTGTTATAATAGTCTTCTTAAACAAATGCACAAAGTGATGAAATCAGCAAATACACAAACATCCAGTTGACCATGCTTTGGTTTTCCTTTTGTGCTGCCTGGTTCAAAGTAAATTTTGATTTAAAAATAACAATTAGATTGATGTTTATCAAATTTACATTACATTTTGATTTTCTATTATAAAAATTATACTATCAGATTTCACACAGGTACAATGTGGATCAGTACAGTTCATATTTTAATTTGATATAAAATAAAAAGTAAAATATGTTTTCTATGAACCGTCGCAAGTGTTCCGAATGCCTGAAATCAATTTCAAAAACTATACTATAAGCATCTTGGAAAAGGACAATATTTTTGGACAGTGTTTATTTACCTTTGTTCTAGTGGCAGAGGAGGTAAGAGAAATTGAAGTAGATGGATTTGATGATTTAGCAAAAGAAGACAATCCAACATTGTATGTCATAGATTCATCAGGCTCAAACAATCCATAGTTTCTTTCCGATGTGGGTCCATTCTTGAGATCTTCATTAAACAATGCAAACAAATATGATTCCAATCTCATTCTAGGCCTCAAAGGTGTTCCTTCATTTGCCATTTGTCTTGTCAACAAATTCTTGTTATAAATTTCAGCATTTTTCAATGATGCACCAATTTCATCAGAATCACCTTTAGAAGGCCAACCTGTCTCAGAAACCCTAACTTCTATCCCATTAAACCCTAATTTACCTATTGCAAATGTGACTGCATCTACCATAGCATAAAGCATGTTATCATAATGTAAATTTGTATTAGGATCAACCATTCCTTGATTAGGGTTAAACAATACATAATCTAATGATATTTGATTAGGGTTATTCTTATAAGCAAAATAAGGATAAGCATTGATCCAAAAGGGTGATTTTGTTTTAGACAAAAAGTTCAATAATTGATACATGACTCCTGAGATTTCACTTCTGAAACTACCAGCTGAAGGAGGATAAGATTCTTCAAGAACTTCCAATGAACTAGGTGTTGACACATGGATGTTTGTGTCTAAACCTAATTGAACTAGACCATTATGAATGTTGATCATTGCTGGAACAAGATATTGAATTAGGCTCGAGTCGATTTCGGTGAACACTTCATTTCCTACTTGAATTCCAGTTATCTTTGTTTCAGGCACATATGGTTTGATATTGGTATTCACCCATTGAACTGCTTGTTGTGGATCATTCAACAGGTTTAGTATTTGATTCTCAACGGTCACAATGATTTCCACATTCGAATCCGCGAAAGCTTTGAGAATCTCCGGATTCGTGTCGTAGATTCTTGTTTTTGTGATCTTTAAGGTACTGAGAAGCTCAAGGACTTTGGTTGGTGGTGGCAAATTGTTTGCTACTTGTCCATAGTTGATTCCAAATGATGCTACCAAAATTCCAGTATCTGTGATTTCAATAATTTCAATAATCAAGTTAGTTAGAAAAAAATTAAGATAATAATAACATGCGTGGTGAAAAAACAGAACAAACCTGCGGAGAGAAAAAATGGTAGAAGAATAAAATAAAAGAATGTTGCCATAGTAACAAATATTTGATTTTGTTTGAAATTTGGAGGGAGAGAAGGAGAGAAATGAAAATGAGATGAGATATGATATAGTTTGCCTAACAAGTAAGTAATGTGTTAGTAAATGGTTTGTTTGGTGTTATATTTATAATGATGTAAAGTACATGGTTGTGACTTTAGTCTTTTACAAATTACAATACAATTCCACTCACCAACCTTCAATTTATTTTATGTTTATTTATGTAAATACCCTTCACTAAGTCACTATCAAAAGTGAACAAGATTTCTAGTCGGTCAAATATTGGAGGAGAGACACGTCATGATATTATATTGAATTTCATTTTACTATTGTGCTCACATTTTTCAACAATGCCAAACAAATTTTTATGAAAAGTGATAGATGCAGAAATCTTAAGATATATGGCGCCAAATCTACTGTTGAAGTTACGGGTGCTTGATAAAATAATGAGAGTAGAAAACAAATGCAATTTTCTTTTTTTTCAAATATGTACAACTGTATTTTAATACAAAATTATTTTAGACAAAATTATAAGATAGGTCTTTTTAGTATAAGAGAAGTCTTTTAGTATTCACTCTATTATTGAGTGAAATTCCTATAGATTATACCATATGTAGGGTCTACTTTTAAGCCTAAAATTTATAAGAACTTTATTACTAAAATAACGAGTATTAATAAAGTGTTAAAAAGAGTGTTCTTAGATTAACTTTAAATTATTTTTGTTTAAATTTATATTACATTTATTTTGTAGGTTAGTATTTTTAACAAAGGGGGTGTTTATTTCGAGTTTAAGAATTAAGTTTTCAGGAATTATTTTTAAAAAATAGTTATAATCGTGTTTATTTAGAGTTTGAAGAAGATTTACTTTTAAACATAAAAGTTTTAAGAAATAAAATAATATTAAATAATTTTTATAATTTTAATGATTTTATTCCTATATAAAAAAGTGGAAATGTTATTTCTCATGAAATTTCACATGTTTTTTCTTAAAAAATATAACTGCTAATTTTTTTAAGAATATAAAATAATATTTCAAACACATTTTTTAAAAAATATCTTAAAATCAATTTTTTTTTTTTATTTTCGAATAACTTATTTTTTTCAAATTCTTGAATCAAACGCATTTAAATTGTGTTAAAATAATCCACACGTGGCATTTTAATATATTTTATGTATTAAAATTTTATTGACACATGTCTCAAGTATCGTTCCCGTGATAACTAGATAGACGTATATACAAAAGTCAGATTTCGAAATGAGAATCCTTCACACTTAAGTTGTGCGAGTCTAGGCACTAGACAATTTAACTATTTCTTCATCTTAATTTTTTCTTAAATCCAATTTCCTAATTCTAAACCTCATATAATGAAGAAGATTTCAAATTTTATATTGATTACAAATATAATTTCAAAAGACTTGCCCTTATCTTATAAATTAGTTTTGTAAGAAAGAATTAAATTAAACTCTAATTTTAATATGATATTAAATTTTATCGATCGTATTACGGGACACACAATTTATATTCATGGAATAAGTCTAATAAACTTAAAAGAACTTTATATAGAGTGAAAAACATCACTTTACAAATCGGTCTTATAAGATAGTATTAGATCAAACAACTAATTATAATATCATAAAACAAAGTTATACTTTAGAGGTGAACATATTATTGGAGAACAACAAGGTAACTCATTGGAACTACTCCTTTTTTCTCACATGTTATACCTTCTTATTCATAAGATCATAGATAACTCAAGTTTCTTCTTCATACTTGGTGTCTTAAAGAGAAGATTTCAAATTTTATATTGGTTATAGATGTATTTTCGAAAAGACTTTATATAAATAAAATATCCCTTATCTTATAAATTAATTTTGTAAGAATGAATTAAGTTAAATTCTAATTTTAATATGATATCAAATTCTATTGTTCGCATCATAGGACACCCCAATTTATATTCGTGCACTAAATTCATTGGAGGAGAATATATTATGCCAACCATTGGAGAACAATAAGATAACCCATTGGAACTACTCCTTTTTTCCTCATGTGTTATACCTTCTTATTCATAAGATCATAGACAACTCAAAGCTTTTTCTTCATACTTGGTGTCATGATGATGAAACCATCTTAAAGGATTTAGAGGAGGTGGTTAAGCATTTGGCATTATTCGGGAAGTGAGTTCAGGATTGAGTCTTGAATTGAATATTTGTAATAATGCAATTTTTTTGGCTTTCGTATGACAATAATAAACATCATAGGTATTGTTTTCTTCACACATTGGGAAATTAGTGGTGGGGTGAAATTGTTGAAAGAGACATCTATTTGGTTTGATAAAGAGTGGCGGAAAAAATTAAAGACTGTGTGGTTGGTCAAATTCTTTCATTGGGAACTTTCGATGGAGGGTTTCTTTACCTATTATAGTTAAGGTATTGGATTTGTCCTTAATAGTAGAGACAACCTCAAATACTTTTGTGGCTTCCAGGATTCAATTTTAGTTGTTACAAGATCATATATTGAGAGACAGTATTGGTGTATATGGTATGAAGTGTTGAGAAACAAGTGTGAGTTTTAAGTTTCACATTGTTTGAAAAAGTGAAGGTTGAACATTTTATAAATGAGATGACCTATACATCTATCACTTTAAAATTTTGGATGAATATGTGGTGTCTCTCTCACTTATTTGGGCGAATCTTTGATCTTTAGGTGATTGTTTGGCCCAATGTGAATGTTTTCCCTTCATGATGATTCATCAGTGGTATCAGAGTCTGATTCGAGAAAGAGACAGACTCCTTATATCAAAAATCTTCCTGGCATGGTGGTGTTCAGGCGTCGTGTTCTGTTGTAGTGCCCATGACGAGTAAAATGTGTCTAGCAACGACGGTCTAAGTATATGGGGATGAAAAATCTTCCATTTGAGGGTAGCATAATGGATGTATTCACACTTGAGGGGGAGATTTTTGAGAAACAAGTATGAGTTTTTAGTCTCACATTGCTTGAAAAAATGAAGGTTAAATATTTTATAAGTGAGATGGTCTATATACCTATCTCCTTAAGGTTTTTGGTGAATATATGGTGTCTCTCACTTGTTTGGGTGAGACTTTGACCTTTAGGTGAGTGTATGATATATCACAAACTTCGATTTTTTACATGACTTTGAATGGTGTTAGTCGTACGATTCTGACTTTTGACTTTAGCAATTTTACTAATAAGGACAAAACCTGTTAAATCTCAATATGCTTTGTCGATAGAACCTTTTAGTAAAAGTGTTTCGAATATAGAATTAAAGTTTGACATTACCACAAGATAAAAAAACATTTTTTTAGTGTTTACAAGCATCACATACTCAATATTTTTTTATTGTTATTTATATTGAGATTTGGTAGACTAACATATATCACTGGTAGATTATCGTATTATCTTCAAGTATCATCTCATGATTTAGTTATTGTCAGTTGATAATGTTTGCTCTATTTGTCGTAAGACATTATTTAAAATAATTTTAAAAAATTATTCTGTCTTTGTATTTAAAAAAATAAAATTCATGAATTTTTTAAAAAATAACAAAAGTTATTTTAAACTAATTTTTTATGAATTAATTTTTTTTTTTTAATTTTCACCACCAATATCCGGTCCACTTGACCATTTAATTTAGTTTGAAATTCAGTTCTAACATCAAATGGTTCGAACCGTGTTCCTCCATGCTAATTTCTACATCAATCTAATAACATAAATATATAATATTAAAATCTAAAATATAGTCACAATCACATAATTATTTAAAAATATATATCTCAAAAATAATTTTTCATATAAAGTTACTCAAAAACCACTTCAAATTTAAGAGATTTTTTTTAACTTTAATATAAGAAATTGAACTAAAATAATAAAATACTATAAATAACATTTTATATAAAAAATTAGGTTTAATTACAATTTTAGTCCTTTTATTATTCATTTATTTAGATTTCAATCTCTTCATTTTAAAATCCAGAATTTTAATTCTTTTATTTAGTTTCTTTTTTTTGAAGATTTTAATTCCTCTATAAATTTGAGAAATTTTTTAATGACTTAACACTCCATTTACTGACGTGTCTCATGCCAACTCACCAATGTACGGTTTCAAATCATTTTATTTATTTCAGATTTATTACAATGTGTTTTTAAAAATACATAATTTATTTTATTTCAGAATAATAAATTAACCATTTCATTTTTATTACATAATTAATTTAATTAAACCTAATTGAAATTATCCATTCATCTTCCCCTTTTCTATTTTTCCTCAAAAAGCGAAGAACTCTAAAACATCTCAGCATCAATTTCTTTGTCTTCATCTGCTTATGGAAGAACCTGGTACCATGTTCCTAATAACAACAACACCAACAACCACTGTTTCATGATAAAACATGCGGCATTGTGAAATTCTGTAATAGAGCTCAAATTGTAATTAACACAATTCCTGCAACACAGGTGAACGAAAAGGAAGCCACATGGGTCATTAAGGAATTTTAAATGCTAGTTCAGATTTTGGAAATAAAAAATAGTGAATAAATTATATAGTTGTTTCTAAAGGAAAAATGCTGGATTTCACATTTTGGATTATCCCTTTTATTCACTGTGTTTTGTTTTTACATTTACCAATCTCTATTCTAACCAACAAATCTATTACACTACTCAATTAATTATGGTATAAGGTTATGGTTTCTATCTGGAATAAAAGAAATTGCAATAGAATTGATCTCTGAATCAAATGAATGCTGATATTCATCTTAAGGTTCTTTTATTTTTAGAGAAAAATAGAAATAATGAAGGAAAAAATTATAAATTACTGTTGAGTTCTATTAGTTTTTTATTTAAACTAGACTTTCACCAGTGCGATACACGTGTTTTTTAAAATATCATAGATAAAATTTGATCTGACCTGATCAGAAGGTTTAGACCGTCACGGCTGCTCCGAGCTGAAGGCTTTTTGAACGAGGAGGGGGGGTACCTGCAAGGCACTCCGATGCTTAAGTCAGTGGGAGTACTAGCAGATAATAGAGTTGAGGTTAGAATGATCAATCCCTGACCCTCTGGAAGCAGAGGGTATTTATAGCCCCCAGCGCTGGGCCAAGGTTCCTTCGTTGGGCCGGGCGGATTTGGCCCAATGGAGGAACTGCCAGGTTCTACGTGGGTAGTGGGGACCAGCACGTGGTCCCCTTCCTGGATGTGCTGCGTGAAGTGCGGGCGGACGGAGACGCGGTCTTTCCGGAGTATCGTTGGGGCAATGGAGGACTAAGTCTGCCCTAGCAAGGTAGCTCGAGTCCATGTCGAGCTGCGCAGCACGGTGCCGAGCTCGACGCCAAGACCTCGAGCTGGACAGTGAGTGTCGAGCTGGACGCCAGGATACGGAGCTGACGACAGTCTGTCGAGCATGACTTCGTCGCGTGGGACTAGACACAGAGATGTCGAGGTGGACATCAGGGTGTCGGGCATGAACGTGACCCCCTCTGCCCATTGTGGTCCTTAGTGAGTCCCTTTGGACTGGGCCTTAGTAATGCTTTTGGGCCTGTCGGGCCCAGTCCAGAACAGGAGCCCCCCAAGTCGTGGTTCCTTTGCGAGGAGTCATGACTTGAAACCAAGTTGTTCCGTTGCTGAGGTCTCGTGCCCGGAATGGAGGCGTGGGCCCTCGAGGGGCCTCCTCGTGTCGTGCTCGGGAGCGTCCTCGGTGGTGGATGCGTGGAGGATCCTTGCCGGGCGCGTCGGTCGAGCACACGAGGTATCTTTCGGGAGTTGTGCCGCCACCCTAGGGGGGTAGGCCATCATTGCGTTGGGAGCAGTGCGTCGAGGAGATGGAGTTCGTGGCTGAACGAGGTGACGTTTGGTATTCCACGTCATCACTATAAATAGGGTCCTTGGGCCCCATAATACGTTTTCCGTTCTCCTTGCTCTCTCCGTTGCCGCTCTCAACACTTTCTCCGGTTGCGACTTCCCGTCTCAGATTCTTCATTTCTTAGCCAAATCTCAACTTTGATCCAAGTAAGTGACCTACTTTCTTTATTTTTCCGTTTTAGAATGCATGATTCTTGGAGATTGTAGATGTTTTAGGACCATTTGTGTGGGATTAGCCCGGTAGACTCGTGTTTTGCCCGACATATTCATGTCTAGGACCGGCAAACGCATACTTGTGGCCGACACATTCATAGTTTTAGGTGAAAAACTTCAGAGCTGCCCGGGGTCTTCATGATCCTGGGCGCCTGATTCATGCCGATGCTCGGTATGTTTATGGTCGTGGCCGTGGGCTTCATAATGCGGCTCGCCATGTTCGTACCTCGGATCGACATGCTTGAAGAGTGGCCGCGCAGTTGGTTTGTGGAAGAACACTGGATTCAGGAGAGTCGGGGAGGCATCCACTTGTGAAAATGGACTTGTGTGGTAGTGTATGGACGACATGATTATGTCGAGCATAGGACTTCATGCTCAATCTGATTGGTTTCCCGTGCTCTGCAGGTAACCATGGCGGATGAGCCGAGCTCCTCCGGTCGTCGTGACAGCGAAGAACAGAGTGCCGACGAGTCGGCCAACCTTATAGACACCGTGACCGACCCATCGCTGGAATGGGTGGGCGCCGAGCCTCGGGGGACGGCGTCGATATACAGTCGGGATGACCGACATCCATTCATCGCTATCGAAGAGGGGCAGGACCAGCCCGACTTTCAGCATAATTTCGAGGTCATGCTGCCGTCGACCAACGCCAGAATTTGCTCGATGTACCCGGACTACAGCTTTGCGATGTACGAGATCGCGTTTAAAGACTTGGGGTTGCGGCTGCCGTTCACAGACTTTGAGACCGGGGTTTTTATGCATCTGGAGCTGGCCCCGTCCCAGCTACACCCAAACTCTCTCGCCTTCATCCGGGCGTTTGAGCTGACGTGTCGCTACTTAAGGATAGGGGCGACCATCCCTCTCTTCTTTAGGGTATTCCACCTACAGCGTCAGTCCCGAGGAGGGAAGCACAGCTGGGTGTCCCTGAAGCAGTCGAGGAGACTGTTTAGGATGTACATGGACTCTGTGAGGGGGTTCAAGGATAAGTGGTATGTGGTACGCCCTATTACCGACTCTGCTGTAGATTCCCTCTTCGAGGAGGAAGGGCCGGTCAGCGATGATGACGGGGAAGCAATGTTGGCCGATGACGGGAGCCCCGTGTTAGGACGTCGGGCTAAATTCCCGGTGTACTGGATGTCCCGACACTTCCAGCATGGAACCGGTTATTTCCATACCGCAGTCGGGGACATGTGCACGGAGGATCAGCGGGCGTATGAGGCTCTCTGTAACTTTGTCGACAGTTTTCATCCCGCCCAATGGGTTACGCGGGAAGGGAATGATATCCTCGACAAGGACGGTTACCCGACATTCGAGGCTCGCCCGATCGACACCAAGGCGTTGGTGGAATGTTCGACATATAGGCAGGCAGCCCGCCTGTTAGGTTGTTTGTTTGAAATTCTTTACTCGTCATTTATTTACGCGTTTTGCTCGATACTGACTTTTCCTTTACTTCGTGCAGGTACGATGGCCAGCCGACATGAGAGGCTCCTAAAATTGTCAGCCGGCCAGAGGCGAGGCAAGAAGGTCGTGCCGGCCCCGCAAGCGACGAGGATGGGACCACCAACAAATCTGAACGCTCCTCAGCCTGTGAGGGTGGATTCGACGTCGAGCTCGGGGGCGGCGTCGGATCCAGATGTCGAGGTGATTGACGCCAGCGCCGTTCTGACACAGAGGAAGAGGACCCGCGTGGAAGGCGGTTCGACTGTCGGGGAAGATACCGGTCCCGTTCAATCCTTTGCCTTCCCCCCTTGCTTCGAGGAGGAGGGTTTTTTCGAGCGGTTTCCTCCGACCGTGGTCGCTCATGAAACCGAGGCCATAAAGAGGATGACTAAAGAGGAGAGGAAGTCGCGGCTGGTCGCCAGCGTGGACGGGCTGGTTAAGATGGCCGAAATGGCTCTGGTGTTGTCTGATGATGCAGGGGATGCTGCTCGCGTTGAAGAGCTCGAGCAGGAGAAGGCGGCCTTGACTGCGAGCTCGCGGAAGCTGAAGGTCGCTCTGGAACGCTCTGAGGGGATGTTCCAAGAGCAGACCGCGATACTTGATGCCGAGAGGGAGATGCTGACCTTGGAAAAGGAGAAGTCGGGGAGGTTGACTGAGGAAGGGGAGCTGCTCCGGACCGACAGGGATCGTTTGGCCGCTGAAGTCGAACGCCTGGGCAAGCAGGTCGAAGAACTGAATGCTGTTCAGCAACCCGCCGAAGATGAGCCCGAGGACCTAATGGTTTTGAAGAGTCGGGCTGAGCTTATTGCCCATATCCGGATCCTCGAGGCAGATGCAGTCGGTGCTCTGGAAGACGGGTTCAATTCTGCAGTCGACCAGCTTTCGTTGCTAAATCCCGGCCTGGTCACCGAGGGCATCGGGCACACCCATCGGGTTGTAGGTGGCGCGATCATTCCCCCGCCCGACTCTCCCGGCGTCGACAATGATGATAATGTGGAAGTTTGATTTGTGTTCTTTGAATAGCGGGCCTGCGTGCCCTTGATATTTGAATCTGTATTCTTTGGGCCTGCGTGCCCGTTTATTGCATGTATGAACATCGCCGGCCTTCTTGGTCGGTTTAATATTGCTTTGTTGCCTTCGGGCGTTTATACCTTGTTATTTATTTCGGATTTTCTGCCCTTGTATGAACTCACATGCTTGTATGAATTTAGCTCAAGTCCCGGGCTCGTGAAGTGCCCGTAGGTGGCTTTGATTTGCCGAGCGACTATGCTCGCCTCCATTTGTGTGCAATCTCGGCCCAATTTCGGTTGGCCGGGGTTGCTTAAGTGTTTCGCTCGAGGGGAGAGATTTTCTTTTGACCCTTGTAGATGTCCCGTTATTCTTGATGGAATGTCGGGTATTTCGGAGCGAGGTTGCTCAGTCGGGCGTGGAGCCCGTAGGGACGATTCGCCCTTGGCGTGAACTGCCCATCGCGAGCTGGGTGTTCTGCCTTATGGGTACGACGACGGTGGTGCTCGGTACAGCTGTCCACGTCGGGCACTATAGATCGTCAACGTCTACCGCGCGATGCCGTGCCATTTTGGTCGTGTGTCGGCCTGTACCTTAGCCTTAAACGAAGTTGGACGTTTTTCCTCGTTGCCCAAGCATGGTTGCTTTTGGTCGAGGGTCCTAGGTGTTGACAGTTTTTAACTGTAGTACTGCTTCAACTTAGCAGCATTCCAGGGTCTTGGTAATGGCTCTCCGTCTAACTGCTCGAGGTAGTACGCCCCGGTACCCGTGGTGCCGTGGACGCGGTAAGGTCCTTCCCAGTTCGCGGCCAACTTCCCTTCGCGGGAGTCTTTCTGGTTTCTGCGTAGTACCAGGCTGCCTATTTCGAACTCGCGCTTGATGACCTTGTCGTTGTGGCGTAGAGCCACTCGTTGTTTTAGGGTTGCTTCGCGCAGGGCAGCCCCCGATCGGATTTCCTCGACTAGGTCGAGTTCATCTCTTAGTGCTTCGTCATTCATTTCTTCGTCGAGGGGTTCTTCCGTTCGTCGGGATGGTTCCATGATTTCGACTGGGATGACAGCTTCGGTGCCGTACGTTAGTCGGAATGGTGTTTCACCCGTCGTTGAATGGGGTGTGGTGCGGTATGCCCACAGGACGCTGTGGAGCTCCTCGACCCATCCTCTTTTGGCTTCGCCGAGTCGACGTTTGAGCCCTCGGAGGATGACTCTATTCGCGGCTTCGGCTTGCCCGTTGGTCTGAGGGTGCTCGACCGATGTGAAGTGATGTTTGGTCCCCAGTTTGGTGACGAAGTCTCGGAATCCGTGGTCGGTGAACTGGGTGCCGTTGTCGGTCACCAGTGCCTGCGGAATTCCGAACCTGGCGAGCACGTTTCTTTTGTAGAAACGGAGGATGTTATGTGAGGTGATTTTCGCGAGGGCCTCGGCCTCGATCCATTTTGTGAAGTAATCCACGGCGACGATTAGGAACTTGTTCTGATAGGTCCCTTGCACGAAGGGCCCGAGGATGTCCATGCCCCACCAGGCGAACGGCCATGGGGATGACAATGTGCTCAGCTCGTGTGGGGGAGCGAGGTGCATATCCCCGTGCTTCTGGCACTTGTCACATTTTTTCACGTGTTCCTTGGCGTCCTGCTGCATCGTCAGCCAGTAGTATCCTGCTCGAAGGGCTTTCCTTGCCAAGGATTTACCGCCCATGTGCTGGGCGTTGATACCTTCGTGTATCTCCCGCAATACGTCGGGGATGGAGGACTCGTCAATGCATTTCAGGAGGGGAATGGAGAATCCCCTTCTGTACAGTTTCTGTTCGAGGACAACGTAAGAACATGCTCGTCGCTTTATTGTGGCGGCGTCGACCTGGTTCGTCGGGAGTTCTCCCTTTGTAAGGAAATTATAGACCGGGGTCATCCAAGACGTGGCGTCCCCGATAGCATGAACCTCGACCGTAGTCGAGGGTGGTTCGATGCTCGGTCGTGCCAGAGATTCCTGGATGACGGATTTATTCCCGCCTTTCTTTCGTGTGTTCGCGAGTTTGGACAATATGTCCGCCCTCGTGTTTTGCTCGCGGGGAACGTGAGAGATTTCTGCTCGTATGAACTTTGCCATGTGTTTTTTGACTAAGTTCAAGTACTCAATGAGGTTGTCATTCTTGGCCTGGTAGCTTCCCTGTACTTGGGAAGCGACGAGCTGGGAGTCGGTGTAAATTTGAACTTCACGGGCTCCTAGGTCCTCGGCTAGTCTCAGTCCTGCGAGCAGGGCTTCGTATTCTGCCTGGTTATTTGACGTCGGGAAAGAGAGAACCAAGGAGTGCTCGATTACCACACCCTCTTCGTTTTCGAGGAGGATCCCTGCGCCGCTTCCGGACGCACTGGAGGCTCCGTCGACGAAGATGGTCCACTTGTGTTCCTTTCCCGGGGGAATGTCGTTAGAGGTCATCTCGGCGACGAAGTCAGCCAGGGCTTGTGCTTTCAGGGCTTTCCTGCTCTCGTATTGAATGTCGAATTCAGAGAGTTCGAGGGACCACTTAAGCATTCTGCCCGCCATATCTGGCCGACCCAGGAGTTGTCTCACCGGTTGATCGGTTCGCACGACAATGGTGTGCGCTAGAAAGTAGTGTCTGAGCCTCCTCGCAGCGTTGACGAGGGCCAGTGCAACCTTTTCTATCTGTTGATACCTGCTCTCGGGGCCTTGTAAGGCTTTGCTCGTGAAGTAGACAGGTTTCTGCCCGTCGGGAGTCTCGCGGACAAGAGCCGCACTGATGGCTTCGTTTGAAACTGCCAAGTATAGGTAAAGTGGCTCGTTATCATCTGGTCGAGACAGCACGGGCGGTTGAGACAGGCTCTGCTTCAGATGGCGAAGTGCATGTTCGCATTCCTCGGTCCATTCGAAGGCTGCTTCCTTTCGAAGGAGTTTGAAAAAGGGAAGGGCGTGCTGAGCGGACTTCGCGACGAAGCGTGAAAGTGATGTCAACATGCCGTTCATTATCTGTATCGACTTCTTCGACGTTG